>OZ017739.1:302582238-302597238 GCA_963969285.1 Odontomyia ornata | reverse complement strand
TAATCAGCTTCAACCAGCGTGTATCGATTTCCCCAATCGGATTCAGGAAAGGGTCCAGCGATGTCAACAGCAATCCTTTCGAATGGCACGCCTACGTTATAGGTTTGCATTTGTCCTCTCAGTCGTCGCTTTGGGCCTTTGACGGAAGCGCAAATTGTGCATCTGCGGCACCAGTCCTCTACGTCTTCTCGAGCGTGGAGCCAGTAGAATCTTTCCCGCAATTTCGCTAAGGTTTTGTTAACACCAAGATGGCCTCCCGAGGATCCTTCATGCATTTCCTTTACCACATCGTGGATTCGGCTTTTGGGTAGTATAGTTTGCATCCTATAGGAGCTGCCATCCGCCGTTTCCCATTTCCGCTTGAGTACGCCACCCTCCACCTGTAGGGAGTTCCATTGTGCCCAATAGCTTTTCAGGGTTGCGCCATGCATCGAAACGTCCTTCCACTCGGGTCGCCCAGTCGTCTCCTTCCATACGAGCAATGGTCCGATGTCTTCATCGGCTAGCTGGGCATTTCGAATCTCCTCCGATGACCAACCTTCATCGAATTCGGCCGTTATCAGTCGCAGATCAACGGGCGGTTCCTTTTCCTCAATCCGTCGGCAATGCTTGCAGTTGGCTGGACATGGGCGACGAGATAGGGCGTCAGCATTTCCATGAACTACGCCCTTTCGATGAACAATTTCGTAGTCGTATGACTGCAATCTTTCGATCCATCTCGCAACTTGTCCCTCGGGGTTTTTGAAGTTAAGTAGCCATCTCAATGGTGCATGGTCCGTTCGAAGAACAAATTTCTGGCCATATAGGTACTTGTGGAACTGCTTGGTGGCCTCTATTATAGCCAATAGCTCCTTCCTGGTCACACAGTAGTTCCTCTCACTTTTTGAAAGAACTCGACTGTAATACGAGAGGACTCTTTCTTCGCCATTGATCTGCTGGGAGAGTACAGCTCCAATACCGCCGTTGCTTGCATCGGTGTCAACCACAAACATTTTTCCGGGTTTCGGATACGCCAGCACGGGTGATTCACACAGCTTTTCCTTCAGGGTCTCAAAGGCTGTCTGGCATTGTTCGTTCCAGACATACGGACGATTTTTCTCGGTTAGCTGATGAAGACACTTAGCTATTTTGGCAAAGTCTTTGACGAATCTTCGATAGTAGGTTGCCAGGCCCAGGAAACTTCGTAGTTGGCGCTTGTTGTTTGGTGTTGGCCAGCTTTTCACGGCTTCAATTTTCTCAGGGTCTGTTTTGACCCCTTCTGCTGATACGACATGTCCCAGGTATTTTACTTCAGCTGCGAAAAGGGTACACTTGTCGGGACTAAGTTTCAAATTTGCCAGTCGCAGTCGGGAGAAAACCTCTTCTAAGTTCCGCACATGCTCTTCGAACGTTCTCCCGATGACGATGATGTCATCTAGGTACACCAAGCAGGTTTTCCAGGTTAGACCACGTAGCACGTATTCCATCAAGCGTTCGAAAGTGGCTGGGGCATTGCAAAGCCCAAACGGCATCACCACAAATTGCCACAATCCGGTCCCAACTGAAAATGCGGTCTTCTCTCGGTCCTTCTTGTCAATTTCTACCTGCCAGTAGCCACTCTTGAGATCGAGTGTAGAAAACCATTTTGCGTCGGCTAAAGTGTCCATGATGTCATCGATGCGTGGGAGTGGGTAACTATCTTTCTTAGTGACGTCGTTAAGCTGCCTATAGTCGACACAAAAGCGAGTACTACCATCCTTTTTCTTTACTAGAACTACAGGCGCGGCCCATGGACTTACAGAAGGTTCAATAATGCCTTGTTTTTCCATGTCCGAGATCAGCGCGCTCACTTCTCCTTGTTTGGCTATAGGGAGACGTCTTGGTGCTTGTCGAATTGGCTTGGCTTCCTGTGTGTCTATGACGTGAGTTACCAAACTCGTTCGGCCTTGGTCATCCGGGCTTGTTGAGAAGATGTCACTGTACTTGGTGACCAGGTCAGAGGCTCGTTTGAATAGCTGCACCGGCAATTTGACTTGCTTCAATATTGCAGACGTGGATTCCCTGGCTTTTTCTGTGTCTTGCCTCCTTTTCCAATGATGGTTGTGAGTAGCTTCCAAAGAGGTGATGGTGGAAACAGGCTGGCAGCTGCCGATGACTTCTCCCGCTTTGATGCTCGTGGTTGAGTCTGCGGTGTTAAGGACTCTAACCGGCACATATCCGTTCCTTAAAGATCTTACAAGGCTTCGTCCTACAATCAAACTGCGCAATGCGGACGTCTTCGTTGGCTCTATCAGGTAAGATCGGTGGTCTCCAGAATCACCATCAAGCTTGGCCCATACAATGCTTTCGGAAGAATTCGGTACATCAGTGTCAGTACATACCACTACATTCATCTTGGGGATTTGGACGCTGGGATCCTCCATCAGTACTTCGACATTCTGCCATTTCAATACACGTTTGCCCAAATCCAACGTGATTCCATGTGGTCGCAGAAAATCCATTCCGAGAATGCAGTCATCCATAATGTTCGCGACCAGAAAATTATGTCGGAACACAAGGTCTCCCAACTGTATCTGGAGGTTGACCCCTCCATGAACAGGTGCAGTTTCTCCCGTAGCTGTCCGTAGTGAGAAAATTCTGCCCTTGTGAAGTTGTTGCTGTCTAACTAGGTCTGGTTGGATAATCGATCGGGTTGCACCAGTGTCGATTGTTATGGTGCAGTGTTCTCCGTCAACTTGACCCGGAAGGCATAAGTCTGCTTCTCCACGATGTAGTCTTGACACGATGATGGTGGTGCTGGGGACGTCGATCCTCCTAGCCAACCTCTGCCCCACTAACTTGGCTCTTACATGTTTCCCGACCCCTCTGTTTGAAGGGCTTCCATTCTGGGCTCCTGACTCGGTCTGGATCTCCTCCTAGCTGCACACCCTGGACAATAGCTCGGTTTTCTTCGCTTCTTGCAGTCTCTTTGCAAGTGCCCCTTCTCTCCGCAATTCCAGCATCTAGGCGCACCATTTACATGCGGGTCTCGCTCAATTTCCACGCGTTCACACCTGCACTCGTCTGTCACTACTTCACGAACCCGGGCAGTGGTACGAGTCACATTTTTCGCTGCCTCAAAGTTCAGACTGTAAGCCAATGCGTCCTTAACCGTTTGCTTTTGAGCTAAACGCACGGCTTGTTGCAATTCCGGGTCCTTTAGGGCGCTGATGAATGCCTCTGTCGCTGCATCATCTCGATGTTCTGGGTCGTAGGCTGGGTAAGCCAAAAGTGCTAGTCGCTCAATGTCTTGGGCTAACTGCTGTAGGGTTTCACCAGACTTCTGCACCCGATGCCTTAGCTGTGACCGATAAATCTGCTTTAGATGATCGTCTCCATAACGCATGTCGAGCGCATTCATTATAGCATTCGGGTTTGAGTGCAATGCATCGGGGATGGTCTGCAAAAGCTCGGCAGCTGGGCCTCTTAGAGCAAGAATCAATGCAGTTGCTCGTTCCTGGTCATTCCAGCGATTCGCCCTTGCGGCAGCTTCAAACTGGGTCTTGTAAATACTCCAGACCGTTTGCCCATCGAATATTGGTGCTTGGACATTTCTGGATGTGCTTTGCGCTGCGGTTATAAGCGAGGCTGGTGAAGAGGTTACTACTGCCTTTGCTGCTTCCAATTCCTTTTTCATGTTTCCCATCTCATGGTTGATTCTCTCCTCTACCTGGCTGATATCATGGTTTATTCTCCCCTCGACCTGGCTGATCTCATGGTTAATTCTCTCCTCGACCTGGTAAACCTTTTCCTCGACCTGGTCAACCTTTTCCTCGACGCCTTTAATTTGTTTGTTCAGATGACCGAGCTCCGCTTTTATTTCGGTTGACTGTTTCTCCAGCTTCTGTGTGATGTCTGCCTTGATTTCGATCGCTTGTTGGTCCAGCTTCGCTGATTGTTCGTTTAGCTTCGTTGATTGTTCATTTAACTTCGCTGTTAAATTCGATGATTGTTCATTGAGCTTCGCAGTTAAATTGGATGACATTTGTCGCTGCTCTTGCTGCATCAGCATCAACATTTGCATCAGTGCATTTTCTGGGTCCTTTGGTTTTAGTGTTTCTGCTTCTCCACCTTCTGCACCATTTTCGGCATCTGAGAGCTCACCCGAATCCAGATTCACGCCTTCCGATTCGATCGCGTCGCGCAAGCGTGCAATCAATGTGGCCTTTGTACCTTGCGTAGCCAGATTTCGCTGTTCTAACTCTTCCTTGAGCTCCGACATGGTCAATTCATTGATTCTTAGATGCAAGTTTCGTGGCATTTTTATTGTATTAGCTTTTTGTTTTTTTTTTTTTTTTTTTTCAACAGTTTTTACGTTAGATTTCACAACTGTGCAGTTTAAAAATGTTTAAATGTTTTCACTTTTCGAAATTTTCTATCTCACTTCTCGATACCACTGTCGCGTGTTATTGGTTCGCGGCCTATAATTTTAACGTTCCGGGAAAGTGAAAACGCAATGTCTTTTAATTTAAGTTAAAGGAGTTTATTTAATTCAAGAGAATGCACAATAATCAGTTTAACACTTTCACTAATTTTAATTTTCACTATAAAAAAATCTAACACTTGTCCATAAATTTCTTATCGCAATTGTCTTC
This sequence comes from Odontomyia ornata, assembly GCA_963969285.1. Lineage (NCBI taxonomy): Eukaryota > Metazoa > Arthropoda > Insecta > Diptera > Stratiomyidae > Odontomyia > Odontomyia ornata. Next base: position 302,592,625 of record OZ017739.1, on the reverse strand, counting down.
TAAATCACTTCACTATTACGAAACACACTTCCCACACACTTTCGCAGTTCTTATCGCGGTCGAATGAATGATTCTCCCCATTCATTCAGCTCACCTTTATATAGGGTCTCTACCTATTCACCCATTTCTCGCACATTGGCGAACGTTCTACCGAGAGGTACCTGGTAGGTTCGAGCAAGTTCATGAATGGAGTGACGTCACTTGCAGATGTTGATTATGCTTGTTGAATTTACTCGTGGGTTCGAGTAAATTCATTCGTTGACGTTCTTAATGATGATGAAAACAATTGCGACAGTAGCTCGCAGAATTATTTGTACATGTAATTATTTGTACATGTAACAATATATATATATATATATATATATATATATATATATATATATATATATATATATATATATATATATATATATTTATATACATATATTTATATATATATATATATATATATATATATATATATATATATATATATTTATATACATATATTTATATATATATATATATATATATATATATATATATATATATATATATATATATATATATTTATATATACATATTTATATATATATATATATATATATATATATATATATATATATATATATATTTATATATATATATATATATATATATATATATATGTTATATATATATATATATATATATATATATATATATATATATATATATATATATATATATATATATATATATGTATATATATACAAACATTGTGTTTGCAACGACACCGCCAGCACCACTAATAAGGAGGACATTAGAAAGTAGCCAATCCAATCGATAGACCACATTGCCTCAACAACAGTAGCTATGAGCAGGGCCAAAACGCAAAATCCATCTGTTTCAGTTACTTAGATCATTAATATTCATTGCAAAGAATAATTTTAAAGACTCAGATAAATGCACTTAGTATTAATCTATTTGTATATTCCATGGGTGTAAAATTACATACGGGGTATGCATTGATTATATTCAGTGACGAATGCCATTATAAATGATACCATATTCAACCATGAATAATGAGGATAAATGCTATGAAAACAACTAGAAAATAACAGCGAGAGTCAAATAGCCGCAATTAAGGAAGCAACTGTACCATCCTTGATTAGAAACTCAAATATTCAAGAAATTCCTCAAACGAGACGCATTGTATGTTTTTTTTGTATTGTTGTTTTAGAACTTAAAATCAGTTTTACAAGTCTATTAAAATTAACTTATCGGAGTTCCATTTAAAAATATTCTTTGTAACTTTGTACGCAGAAAAAGATTTAGTATACGAGTACATATTTATTTCACGTAAAAAGGTCACTCTCAATCGATATATTGGTATTAGACTATGAAAACAATAAAACAATAAAGATAATCAAAAACAAAATATATTGCTTCAAGCTCAAAAACTTTCATTTTAAATTTCTTTAGCTTGTATTGCATAATTACATTGCTTTGCATTAAATAAACATAAACTCATATTGTAAATTTTCAATACTTAAGCATATCACATTGTCATTCAAATTTGATCAATTAACTATTATATTGTGAAAACATCATATCGCACCGCCAGCATAGTCGTCATCGCATGTACGATCACCCATTTCTCGCCGTGTGCCACATGATCACCATATTATTGTTATAAATTACGAAGAAAGGTAAATAAAATTGCTTTTCAGTTTGTTGTATCATAGAAAGAAGTGTTTTCATTTTAGCAATTGGTAAACATTTAAATCGTTGTTCTTTAATTATTCTCATCTTTTCCTATCACACATATATCACACATATATATATGTATATATAAATATAGTAGTTCTTGGTTTCATCACTTTATTTCGGAGCGATGGCAGCGATGGCCATTTCACCTATAACGTATGGTACCGTGTCATTGATTCGAAATAAAACCAAACACACCAGACGCATTGTCATCGGATGTGATGTTAATGTGAGACACACATATTAGGGTAACAATCTCTCAATATCAAAGGCGAAATTCTTCTCTAATGGGTTGAAATTTTGAAATTCAAAATACTTAGCACCGGAATCTATACTTTAAGAAGAATTACAGTTGACGACAAATGTATTTTGTCCTCTCTGGATATTATGATCTGTGAAAATCAGTCATTGTCCAATAAAGATCACAATAAAAACGGACTCGAATACTTGGTGGCTGTGTCGATACAAGGACAATATGAGTAATGATATCGCGACTAGTTCTATCAACAGAAATTTCAGGGAGATCATCAATGACTTGAGCCAAATGATCAACAATAATACCACACACAAGAGAGTTAAATACAGCAACAAGTACTGGTGGTCGAAAGAATTAATGAAGGTCTGGGAAAGAATGAAGCAAAACATGAGTGGAAACAAATTTAGTAAGTAGAAGAGTGGGCCTACCTAGAGTATGAATCACCCATGAACACGTGTTATTGTTGTTGTAATACCAAACAATTGAAATGACTATAACTCACTCTCATTATACTATTATAACAAAGTTGAGTGAATTTCGATTTCTGAGGTATTTATTGCCCTTGTACTCATCAAGACCTACCTTCTTGATTTTTTCGGATTTTTGGCTCAAAGATGTCCAATCGCGAGGGGGAGATAGAAAATGTTGGTATATTATGCCTGCCCCTGAACCTCCTGATGCTCAAAATAACTTTATAAATTCAGATTCTAAAAGTTCTAATCAAGACCTTTTATTTGATACTCTACTCGACTACTACTACTTAATTAAAAAAAATTTAAGGGCCATTTCTTATAAGGGGTGACCCCCCTTGAAAAGTTTTGAAATGCTTGGTAAGACCTAACTTTTGAGAGACCACCACTTCTGACCTTTCCACAAAGTTTGAGCTTTCTAGCATCTATAGTTTCAGAGGAAACTCCTGTGGCGCACGGACAGACGGACGGACGGAGGCACAGAAACTAATATGCCCATGAACAAATTTTTTTGCAAAGACCTTCAAAATTATGCTTGATGACCGTGAAGGAGGTAATATTAAATGCTGCTGGACCTCTATATATCTTCAGGATGTCTGGAACAAGCAACATTCTAACACCAATATTACCAAGGAAGCTGTAACAGCCATTAACTCCAAGAATCCTATATAAAGCCAAAGAGGTACAACCAATTTTCAATGCGCAAAGGAAGCCCACTACTCCTGGTGTCGACTTAATTGATTATAACATGCTAAAAATTATCCTACGTACTACGTAAAACGAAGATAACAAATTTATAGAATTATATAAGTACTGCCCATATAATCACAGTGAGCCACTCTGGGAGTGTCCGGTCGGAAGTTCAGTTTCTTTTTGCAAATGACTATGTAAGGATTAAAAAGTTGTATATATATATATATATATATATATATATATATATATATATATATATATGTGTGAAAAATTCAGGAGTTACTGTGACAAATTCAAAAATCTAGGATGCATATAATATGACAAAATATGAACAATAAAAAATATATACATCCTAGATTTTCAAATTTGTCACATTAATTCCTGAATTTTCCCTGCATTTATCTATACACAACTTTTTATCCTTTAAATAATCATTTGCAACCGGACACACCCAGAGTGCCTCACTACTGTTTTGGCGTAATCTTCTTGTGGCGTGTAGATGTTGCGACATTGGGACGAGTGAACGTGGTGGATCATTCTTGGAGTGTTTAGGGAGGACGAGCTAAGACAGCGTTGGCGAGCAAAAACAGCTTTGGAGGAGTTGAGACAGCGTCGGCGAAAAGTGTTGTGGAAAATGTATTGCCGCAGAATTATTTTTTCGTGCTGTTCGTTTTTTCTGGGCTCACTCATCTCGATCATATAAACGTATCTATAGCGCGCACCGCAAATTTATAATCTGCATCGGCAACTGGCGGATAGTTATGATGGAAATCCTCAACATGAAACAATCTTACGGAGTTAACTTAAAATTTTTTATTTACACTTCATTTGCTGGGGTAGTATTGATTTTTTCGGTACTAGCTCGAGGGCCGAATTGAGCCGAAAAAGTTAGTGATGGATACTTTGTTCGGATCTCGGTGCGAGTATGATTTGAAGGTGAACTACTTCTTCTACTTCGTAAAATTGAATTATATGGTATTCAAGGTAATGCAAATCAGCTATTTAGAAATTACTTGAAAGGTAGTGTAATGTGACGCCTACGCCCGGGAATCGAAGTGATTCCGATCCCGAACCCTTGCACTCGGCCAGATGGGTATGATCTCGAAATGCAAGCGGACTTCATCTTTCGTGCGGATATCTTGCGCAGAAGAGATTTTTTTTTTTCTCCAAATATTTAGATCTGTGGATTTAAATATTTGAAACAGAATATTGAACAAAACCCCGACGCATTTCGAGACATATCCATTTGGGATTGCCCCTCCACCGTGGCCATCCAAAAACTATGCCACTGGCAACAAATGGAGATGCACATTGCCGCCATGTGGCGTTCCATTCCACACACATCTGTTTTGTCGGAGGAGAAAACCGGTGGAATTTGACAGCCACATGGCTAAGTGTGTCGGTAAATTCTTTTGCTAGCTACGGGAGGTGTGTCCATACTTTTAAGGTACGTAAGTGGCTCATTAAAAGATTTTCGCAAATATTAACTAATGCTCGTAGTAAACTAAAGTCGTCCTCCCATTCTAGTGACATATATAAAGCGCATTCAGCGTCAACACGGAGATACGCGCGCAATTAAACAATAAAGTTAGAACTCGCAAGTTTGGAATTCCATTTTCACCGTACCTCCCAGTTGTTTGCGGCCTTTACGATTTTCTTTGGCGCTGTGGCTTGCAAAGTAGGCGAATTCGTTTTGCTCAATCTTCCGAACTGGACTCCAAGAACGAGCCGCGTCGCCCAGCGCTTGCAGTCAACGATCAGCGCAACAAGAGAAATTCCAGCAGCAGCAGCGAGACAACACGCTAGATGCGTACAATTGACAAAGAGTTTGCAGTCGGACGAATGCCGTGACTACTGTTTGGAGGTAAGCAAGTAAGTTTGACGGTGAAGGATCGGCAGTGCCCACGTCATTAATTTAACGGAATAAGTGCCAGAGCAAGATATGATTTGCATACCATCTCGCCATTAATTTCTTGCAACGTATTAAATCTAGCTTTGGAAGCTGTTTCCAAAAGTTAGAGTAGATGATAGCTGTTCCAAGAGATGGAACATCACAAATCGAGTGTGGTGGGTACAAGTAATCACCGTCATTTGCGTAGTTTCGAATAATATCTTAATATGAATTGGCGTGAATTCAACACAGTTCATGATGTTGCTTGATAGATACACGGTATTTTGTTTTCCTAATTGAGCCAAAGATTTATCTGTACGAGTGAACATATAAAACTGGATATGAAAATTAAACAGATAACACCAGTATGTTGACGTAGCTTCATTATAAATATGACCTACTAACCCTATAATAATTGCCGTCTGAAACATTTTTGTATTTTCTTTCATCAGAAGTTTACTTCTCGTTAATACACAAAAAAATGAAATGTTCAATAATCTAACAATCTACATAATATCAGTCAATTTTCGATTTTCAACTGTTACCCAGTAATTAACATATGGACTCAAATTTAAAGGATACAATTATGTATATTGTAATATTTAAAGTATAAATATTAACGTGGAGGCATCAAAATATTGAATAAATTTAATGCTGTATTTTTCTGCTGCATATAACATCCATCGATCCACACCTTATTCATTATGATGTAGCATTTGCAAATGGATTGATAAATATATACACGCGATTAGATATTAACGTAAATTAGATAATGAAATTGTATTTTAGGTTCAATGGACGGAGTGAGATAGTTAAGAGATAATTGAACTAGTATGAAATTGCATGAGTGCGTAATATGTTTATATGTTTTATGTTTTTGAACGTCTACATTTTGATTTTTTTTTTTGTTATTCGTGTGATTGGAGAGAATTTCAAAGATAAGCATAAATTAAAGGTCAAATGTTCTAACTTTCAAACTTTTAGTTTTGGTGTCTAGTTAATTGCATCTTACATAAATTGTCCTTTCTATATTTATGGCCAATATAACGATTCGAAAATCAAACATAATAGAAACTGAAATTTAACTTCATATAAACTTAAAACATTTCCCCGTTTCGTAAAACGATTTCAACATTTATTGCATTTGAACTGCTTTGCACATTCGCCTGAATAACTCAAATGAATGATACTGTTTAGTGATTGGTAAAAGATAATGAGAGTTAATTAATACAATCAAATTTTCACCTGAAATATTTTCTTCATCTTATGGTCCAGTACATTCTAAAAATGCCAAATTCACAGTTTTCATGTTTATACAGTTTTTATGTTGGCGATCTCTGCTTGAGGTAAATTTATTTGATATAATAAAACCAAAACCAAAAGCAAAGTTTATTTTCGAAATCCACATGATAATTTTTATTACAATTTTTGACGTTTCGGTATGTACCTTTAGACAACTGAACGCCGCAACCCTCAAGAAAAATCATTGTATTGATTCCAAGTTTGAATTTGCTATCGTTTTATTTATATGTACATAGTTTGCTAAATGTACCAGGCTGTAGTGTTCTTAAATCCAAAGAGAATGTTAGAATATTTGACATGAAAAAAAAAGGATTTCTGTTAACTAATGTATGGCATAAATATTCCAAATGCACTGTAAAATTAAATAAAATACCTTGGGTCAGAAGAGCAAAATCAATATGATTCGACGATACTCTCGTTTCCATTGAGGTATATTAGAAATGGTTTGGAATCATCAATATCGTTTCTCTTTAATTTGTCTTCAGTCAAATTACGGCTTGAAGGTAGAGGTTTTATAACATAGCTATTGTGCTTCTGTTAATCGAAATCTAATTGCTAAATATATATTTTAAATTCATCGTATGAAAGTAGTATTATTCTCGAAATGTGTTCTCCACAGTAATATTGAACTGCATTGTCGGTTATGCTTATCTTATTTGACTTGTGGCACTCTTATAAAATTGAATATTGTATTTGAGCGTGAATTTACGCACAACAACACTCGTTGCTTCCTTTAATTTCGTCTAAATTTATGAATATTTTTCTAATGAACGAATAGAGAGAAATAATTTTTCTTATTGTGATTGTAACAATTCTAGTGTTAACTGCGATAGACTCGTATTATCTTTAATAATTCTAATTGTAACATATGAATATTAAACATGATTTATTAAGGAAGCCATAAGCCTTTCCGTTCCGCATGCTCTTTCTTTTGCAGCGGAAGTGATGACCGAGGGTAAGTATGTCTTGAAGGGGGTTAGGTTTTAATAATCTGCGGATGATTGATTTCTAATCGGTTACGGTCCGCGGTACCCTTGTTTGCGCTCGTTTTTTTTTTCTTAGAGTAGGTTATTTTGGACTTGAGGTAGTTTAGCTTATTTTCTGGTACCGCGTCGGTGATTCGGTAACGCGCCTATGGGGATTTTGTAGTGTTTTGATTTGAGATCTGTGGAGAGATCACATCCAGAACTAACGTAACGTAGGTTTCCCGTTCTGGATGAGTAGTTATTGACGCGTTTGGAAATCGGGCATGTGAACCGGTGGCTGAGTTACGTAACTCGGACTTAGTCTGCTCGCGTAAGACCCGCGACCGAAACTCCTCTCCGAACTAGCTAGCCTACAAGCAGCCACCACGGAGTAGACTAAGTGTGACCGGACTTGTTGACTTGAAGGGTACAGTCCGTTGTCATTTCCAAGACTGCACGTCTCGAACCGATGAGAGGTCGGTTCTGATTGCGAACGAACGAGACGAAGTATGAAACCGTTACAGTAGATCGCAGAGAACAGCAGTCAATAAAGTTTTGAGCGACACTGCTCCTATGAACAGGGCGTTCCACAAGGCTCGATACTTGGCCCAACCTTATTCTTGTTATACACTAATAATTTGAATACATGTGGACTTAAAGGACATTATGCACTATACGCAGATGAGACAATACTATTTTCCTCGGGACACGAAAGAGATTACCTCGAAAACACCATTAATGAGGATCTATAAACATATCATTCATGGCTGATTGATAGTAAACTAGCACTGAATACTTCAAAAACAAAATTCGTCATTTTCAAGCAAAAGAATAAAGGTGACATTGACATGGACATAAAAATTAATGACGAAAAACTAGGAAGAGTAACGGAGATCAAGTATCTTGGACTTATTGTTGACCATAGACTAACATGGTTATCACACATTAATAACCTAAGGAGACAACTAGCTCCTATTGTCGGACTACTTAGAAGATATGAAGATTTTCCAAAAAACAGCAAGCAGATGATCCTAAATGCATTCGTACTGTTGAAACTACATTATGGAGTAGTAATTCGGAGCCAGTCATCAAAGCAGCACCTTAATATCATCTCTAGAATGCTCACCAAAGCGTATAAAAACATTCTAAATCTTCCGATGCTCCATCAAACCAGATTAGTGTATCAATCAGTGAGAGCATTAACCTTTCCTCAAATCATTGAAATGGAGAAAGCCAAGTTTATCTTCAAATGTTTACTATCAAAATCGTCATCACAAGTTCAATTTATTAAAGTATCGCAAAAGAATCAGTACAATGCTAGAAATGCAAATCAATTCGTAATACCTTTTGCAAGAACGGACCGTCTGAAGAACGATGCTACAAATGATGCGCTGCGAATATACAACAATCTTCCTGATTCAGTTAAGGAAGCAAACTCACTTATAGTCTTTAAGAAAAGGCTTAAAGAATATTTAATAACGTTCGAAATTCAGTCCAGTAAAGTTCAACATAGCATTTTAGGGCATTTTTGAAACCCTATCGTCGAGATGCTTGAAGAGACAGCTATTTTCTAACTCAGAGTATTTTTTACTGCGTCGAATTTGTAATTTTTTTATCTCTAAGAGCTGATCACGAATTGGACAAGGAAAGATTGATAGAATCACTTCACATATTTTTGTGTGCACCCTTATACCGATGTTCTAAACATTGTCTGGGTGTCACACTAGAAGAAGCGACGAAATATGAAGTGCAGATCGCACGAGCGTTGTGCGGTGAAAAAAGTGTGATGGAGAGAGTCGTAGGGAATGGAGGTATTTAAAAAACAAAAAAAAAAACTACTTGTGTATGGAAGTTTCTGTTTTATCAAATTTTTACCGCTGGACAGATTGGGCTGAAATTTTATATTCCGGAGCACTTTTTGATTGAAAAATCGAAGAGGTGAGGAAAAATTGGATTTAGCTATGTTTTTCAATTAAATTTAACGTATTTTAGTTTTGACATGACAGATACGAAGCACCACATTCTTTCGTCGGTTTACAGCTACCAAATTTATTTCTTTTAGAAAAGTCTCCCTCCTAAACAAGAATAGTTAACATTGAATGCCTCTTCATCTTGATATACTCGTATTTGCCACAAACTATTTCAGCGCCATCGGGCTTCTGTTAGTATAAATATGTTAAGGTCAGGAGACATTCGATGTAAACTTCTTGTTTAGAGAGCACCCTTCTAATCGTATTTTGTAGAAGGGCACCTGTTTTGTTTTTTTGTAGGACACCCTTGCTTCCTTTAGAAGGACACCCTTCTAAAAGATATAAATTTGGTAGCTGTAAACTGACGCAAGAACGTGGCGCTTTTCAGCTGTTATGTCAAAACTTAAATACATTAAATGCAATTGAAAAAATACTTAAATCTAATTTTTCTTCACCTCATCGGGTATGTAATTAAAAAGTGCTACGGCAAGTGAGTGCTACGGCATATAAAATTTCAGCCCAATTGGTCCAGCGGTAACCATTCGATAAAACAATCGACAACCGAAGTTTCCTTGAGGAAAAATTATAATTTTTAAGCTTTGTTTCCTCGAAAACCACGGACATTTCGCACAAATGTCCAGAGCAAATTTGATTGCTTACACTCACCTGGCTATCAAAATTGCGCTCCGTCTCCCTTATAATACGCCGCACCTACGGTAAAAAAAACGCGTTTGATATTTACTTTACTATTTACTATAAACTAAATAAATTAAACTGTTTCCACGAATTTAATATACATATTGACTTTGACACTTAATGCTGTCAATGGCAAATCAATACCCTGCTGGGGAAGAGCTTTTTAGGACAAAATTTTGAGCCTGAGATTAGCAGATGAACATTGGTGAAATTCAAGCGCGGCAAATACCTGCGAGTTGAATAGCATGGGTGAAGGTATATGATAGGATAGCTCCTATCGTATTTAGCGAAGATGATAACCCATCAGCTGTACTTGTGATATTGACATTGACAGCATTAAGTGTCAAAATGTCAAAATGTATTTTAAATTCTTAGAAATAATTTAATTTACTGGTGCGGCGTATTATAAGGGAGGC
>OZ017739.1:302054738-302574738 GCA_963969285.1 Odontomyia ornata | reverse complement strand
TCCGTCTGTCCGTCCGTCCGTCCGTCCGTCCGTCCGTCTGTATGTCACAGCACTTTTTCTCCGAAACTATAGAAGCTACAGCCATGAAACTTTGTGGAAAGGTCAGAAGTGGTGACCTCTTGAAAGTTCAATGGTGGAAAAAATTTTCAAAGGGGTTTAAGGGGGTCTCCCCATATAGGGATGTGACCCCCCTAAAAAAAATTTTCACCATTGGTAGTCGAGTAGGGTGTCATTGGAAAGGTCTCAACGAGATCTTTTCAAAACAAGTCTTAAAATTGCCTTACGAGTACCGAGGGGGGCAGGGGAAGGGGAAATGTACGAACTTTTCGCGTACCCCCCCCTCGCGATTGGACACCTTCCATCCGAAAAATCTGAAAAAAATCACGAATGTAGGCCTTAATGAGTACAACAACAACAAATACATGAGAAGTCGAAATTCACTCAACTTTGTTAGAAATAGTATGATTTATCGATTTTATGTTTTCTTGAATAAAATCTAAGCGGTACCCTTAAACTCAATAAAATTTAGCAAACAGATGACTATTTATAAGATTGACTTTTTCTGAAAGTTTCATAAAGATCGAATAGTATTTAACGAAGTTATAGCGATTTGAATTTTCCTGTAGTACTATGGAACAATATGCCCTGTATTACTATGGAAACATATGACTATGGAGCCATATGCGCTTTTTACCAACTTAGAAACTACAGCTTTGCTAGGATTTGCATGAAAATTTCAGGAATGATAGGTATCATGAAGATGAGTATATACAATTGAAACAAGTCGGAAAGGCAGGAGAGAGCTCCTAGCAAAAGGGCTTTGTAACCATTCTAAGATTCTAAAAAACAGGCCATGAATCGATGATTACAGTACAGAGGAGTGGCCCCTGAAAAAAAATTTCATGAAAGGTAGTCGATATTAGTATCAACTGAAAGTTCTCTATGAGAGCTTTTCAAAACAGTTCTTAAACTGACAGTTTTTGCTTCTGTGGGGGCATAGGTGGGGGGGGGGGGGGGGAAATACATGAAAAATGTGTTTCCTCCCTCGCGAATGGACACCCGTGATCTTAAAAAATCTGAAATAATTATCAAGGGAGATATTTATGGGTATAACTATAACAAATACCTCAGAAGTCAAAATTCTTTCAACTCTGCTAATAATAGTATGATCCTCAAACATGACATGTTTCTTGATTTTATTCGTTTCTGGTTACTGCATTTTGTAAGTTGAGTACAAAACCCTTCTGACATGAGCATAGGTCTGTCTACCCAACTTGTTTTATTTCTAATTAAGGATAAGTATTGCATTTCAATATTGCTTACAGGCTTACGATTGCCTTGAGGACGAAGGGTTCAGCCATCTAAAAGTGAACCACTCGCTGAATTTTGTTGACCCCGATAGTGGTGCACATACTAACACGATAGAGGGGCAGTGGTCGCATTTGAAACGATCGCTTCCCAGCTTTGGAGCTAGGAAAACAGACCTTCCTGGCTACTTTGCCAAATATATATTTCTTAAACGGGCAAAGCAAATGAAGTTGGACCCTACTTTGGAATTTTTCAAGTGGGCTGGGGAAATATTCAACCCTAACGATATTTAAAGGTAAATAAACAAAACAATAACTATTTTTGTGAAAGATTTAATGATGAATTACCTTCCAGGGCTCGCTGGCGAAAATTAGATTTAGGCTTTTATTTATACATATTAGAGATAAGGTTAAACGTTTAGGCTAGGAATTTTGTCATAGAATTGTATTAGTCTAAGTTAAAGCTTTTGATTAAATTGTTTAGAATTAGGTTTTAAGATATTAATATAGATGTAGGATAAAAGTTATGTTGTGTTAATATTATAATTAATTTTTGAATAGTATTTGTTTGTTAATTTTAATTAAATTGAATTTGATAGTGCTTTTTGATTAAATAATATTGATTAACTATGTATAAATTTAGAGAGCCATTTGGGCCATTAAGTTTTTAGTATTTATATTGTTTGGAATTTGCTTTATAATTTTTGAAAATTTATAATAAAGTACTTTTGATTTTGGATTTGACCTCTGAGTACATATTTATCCAATCAGTAATTATTTTTATTACTTACTTTCGTAGAACCTTTTGATTGGTTTTATCACTATGGAAAAAAATATACGAAATGCAATGCATACTACCTTAGGATTGAAGAATGTTCCAATTCGAACTTTTTGAGCTTGTTTTTTCCAATTATCATATAAGTCTCGATAGCATTCATAAGCTGCACTAATTTTGTTATTAACGTTAAGACTTCTGTCCAAATTTATATCACTGGTTCAAAATATTTCATTGCATCTTCTAAATTTGCATAGGCTTCTGAAAATATTTTGTTGAAAGATTCTTTTCAATTCCTGCAACAAGCGATGTCATTTCTTGTGATTGTATTGATTCCTTCTGTACCTGTTTAATTCAATGGGTCCTCATTGGTTGGCTGAATCGCCAGTAGTTTCTGCAATTTCATCCATTTGACTGATCCATGAATGAAGAAGAATCATTATGCTGCTGCTATATTTTTTATGCTTTGCAAGATTCTTTAACCTACCTGAAAAATATTTTTCCTAAGCTCAAACTAACTAAATGAGCTTCACTTGCTTCTTCAAGCGCCAACACACTACTGACTATGGAACTATAAACTTTATTTAATTTTTTTTCTTGAAAAGCCGTCGGGCCCTGCTTTGTTATGTAAGCACATACAACAAAGCAAGGCCCGACCGCTTTTAAAGAAAAAAAAATTGCCTGCGGTTATCAAATAAACAAAATCGTTGAATATGCTTCGGCATGGTGGTGATAAGTTTAGCATGAATAGTGCATGAATTTGTATTTTCGAATAAATCTCTTTAAATGCAATTTTCTAGTCCTGAAAAGGACAATTTCTAATGAATTCAATATTTTTTGAATCAATTTAGTCACATTAACCATGAATGTGACGAGGGAATTGATCTTCTGGCCATTATGGTAACAAGCTTAGCATGAATAGCGCACGAGCTTGGTATCTTCGAACAAACCAACCAAACAAGCTTCTTTAGTTTCTTGAAGAGTCAACACTTCCGAACTATGGATTTGTAAATACGTTGAATATCCATCGTAAATTTCCCCACTTTGTAAATATTCACCAAAAAACTATCAATTTCACTCCTTGAATAAAATTTTGCAATCTTGAATAGGACCCTTTTTGTATTAATCCAACATTTTTTGTATCAATAATATAATAACAATAATTTTTTTTTTCTTCTTCAAAAGCCGTTGGGCCTTGCCTTTTAAACTGAGCAGATGCATTTCGACTCCTTTGAGTCATCTTATATATCTTGAAGGAGTCGAAGCGCATCTGCTCACCTAAAAAGGCAAGGCCCGACGGCTTTTGAAGAAAAAAGAGAATTGGCCTGCAGATATGAATTAAATAAAATAATTGACTATACCTAATAATAATTTAATATTTTATATTAGTATCAAAAGTTTAAATTCAAATCATGATCAACTATGAATCTTTATACAAAGGCTTAATAATAAACCGGTTATTATTGTATTGTATGTTCTGAGACTTAGAATTTGGAATACTATCCAAATTCCAAAAATGACTTTATTGTATTGATTTATTAGATCTTAATATGATAACCCAAGAACGTTTGAGTAATCTTTTGGAAAGAGGATACGCTACTTTTTTTCAAGAGGTAACAAGGCCTTCCGACAATTAAGTAGGAGGTTCTTGTGTTGCTAATATGTTCATTAAACCAAATTCTATCAATATTCAATCTCTAAGGCTTAGTATAGTTTTTCTTGAACATTATCCCCTCCATATTACTATTAAACAGAACATTAGTAAGAAATGAAGTAGTGCCTTTTATAAAATCTATTATAAAAAAATAAAGATTTCTGCTAGCAAACCAAAATGGAATCAAATTTTACTTAACGAGCCTAATTTAGCCTTCAATGTTTAATAGCCTTCAACGTTCTAAAATATCGATTTAGTAATGCTGATCGAATAAACAAATCTAAGTACCTTCCCAGAAAATCGTGGATAACTGAAAGTATTATGAATTCTCGCAATTATATTAAATTTCGCGATTGGATCCTGATTATGAAACCTTGAAGGCTTAATATAAAAAACATGTAAAATTTTTAAATAAACTTATAGCTACCGCTAAGATCAAATATAGAAGAGATTTAATAGAATACAAGTCGGAGTAGATGGAGAGTGTTCTTAACTAATTAGTAAATTAAACAAGTTCTTATAAATATCAAAACGCGCCATATATAGATAGCATAAATTGAGTTCAAAAAACTAAATATGGTTAATATGCATTTGAATTCCATTTTGTTTCCAGTTTGCTGATTCCATTGTTTCAGGAGTATAGTAACATATCAATTTTATAAACCATTTATAAAATATTTATCGAAATTCCTACATATCTGTAGGGTGTAGGTCGTTTGCAAATGTGTATCTGAACAGAATCATGTATTGCATGTAATTGTTAAATTTTCAATCAGCTGTAACTTAGTTGTTTATAGCGCGATTATTGAGAAATTTTCAGGACACATACATATGTTACTATGAAACTTAGATACATGTTTTTGACTAATTTAAGGGCTTCCTTTTGATTTTATGGGTATAAAAGTAAAATTCATTAAATGTAAAATTATTGAAAAAGTTGATCGGATTTCCATTTTCAAATATTTGTCGGCCTTGTGATCATAAAGAACTACAGATAAGCCTGAAAATATTGCTGAATATTAGAATATATATTTCTGTGGAATATGAGTAAATTTAAGTAACAAAATAATTACATCTAGCAGGAATAATTTGGAAATGCCACATATAACTCAAAATAGCATTTTTCTAGATCCAACAGCTAAGGAAACAATTAGGCAATATTCATTCGAGAGTCCTGAAAGCTATTTCCGATTACATATCTGAACTTTTAGCACAAATTATCAATATGTGCATTGAACTGTTGATATGGTCACATATCTTAAAAAAACTGTAGTTGCTCCAATTTTCAAGACTAATGATATAAGCAAGTCAATAAATTATAGACCTATATCCTTATATTCAAATGTGGCAAAAATCTTTGAAAGGATTACAATATTTATGACAGAATTTTTTGAAGAAACATAAAATATTGTCCAATAAGCGGTTCGAATTCATTAAAAGACTAGAAACAAAAGACGCTTGTGCTTATATAAGTAATGCAATAAACAAATTTTTCGATAAAACTAACTCAATTATTGTTACTTTTCATAATCTCGCTAAAGCTTTTGATACTATAAATCATGAAATATAATTGCAAAAATTATATTATTATGGCCTGAGGGGTTGCTTCTTAAAATTTTTAACTTTCAAATGGACTACAATCTGAAATAACTGCTTAGGGTGGAGCATATCCAAAAAATCTAAATCTACTGCAGCGGTTTTACCAATTATAAACAAAAAACAATCTGTTCTTAAAAACGATCCACATAATACTGACGAATTATGTATTTAGCGTGTTTACTATTTTACTGTAAATTTACAAATCAATATGAAATGTCAACAAGAAACAGCATATATAAAAGTTTTATAAAATTTTTCAATCAATTTTCTAATAATTATAAAGTACCAATTGAAATGAATAAATATCTTAAGATGAAACTAAAGCAATAAAAATGTTTTGTATTATTACTACTGTTACAAAAATTAGAAATTGAAATTCTTAAGAACGCTGGCTAATATTTTCCCTCGTTTTTGGTTTTAGGTACTATTATCTCTAAATTTTCTTTATAATATCTCTGCTTTAAAATTTCACTTTATATGTTACTTTACTTTCAATATTATATTCTCTAGTTTAAAGCAAATTTAAGTTTATAAAACACTGGTTTCCTGCGCACATATATTCTTATTCGTGTGTAGGAATTACAATTTGTAGTTAGTATATAATTTTATGCTGGTTGAAGTAAGAATTAAAAATTCAGGGACGTTCACAACAAATGCAACGAGTAAGTTGATATCCTTGGCCACGATGGTGACACACTTAATATGAATAGTACATAAACAGTTGTCCATGGATCAGTGAATCCGTTGAATACTATCCTTTTTAGATTGCCTAAATATTTCCTGTAAGACCATTAAATTTAATCTTTGCAAATTATTTTATGATATATCGCTTACCACGAATGTAACGAACAAACCAAATTGAGGAACCATCACATCCAAACTATGGAAAAGTACATAAAATCCTTGGCCATGATGCTGACACGCTTCACAAATGGGCATCTCTGAACAAACCAACCATCACACACCTTGAGTGAATTTACTCTTTGGAAATAGTTTTTCAGCCCTGAAAAGGGCCATTTTTCAATCATTTTGCGAACGTTCACCATGAATATGACGAACAAGTTGATCATCATGGTGATATGCCTAGCGTGAATATCGCACGAACTGGCATCTTTGAATAAGTCAAAATTGATGTAACATCGCACGGAAACGTGCAGAATATCTGCTTCACATTATGAGTACGATATGGGAGACAAGGCCCAATTTTGATGGCATTCAATCCAGATCAGTGTAAGCAATCGTGTTTGTATCGCAAGCTTGCGCGAAATGTCCTTGGCTTTCTAGAAAATGAAACTTAAAAATTTAATTTTTCCTCAAAGAATTCCTTTCACAAGTAGTTCTTGGTTTCATCACTTTATTACGGAGCGATGGAAGCGATGGCCATTTCACCTATAACGTATGGTAACGTGTCATTGATTCGAGATAAAACCAAACACACCAGACGCATTGTCATCGGATGTGATGTTAATGTGAGACACACATATTGGGGTAACAATCTCTCAATATCAAAGGCGAAATTCTTCTCTAATGGGTTGAAAATCTATACTTTTAGAAGAATTACAGTTAACGGCAAATGTATTTTGTCCTCTCCGGATATTATGATCTGTGAAAATCAGTCATTGTCCAATAAAGATCACAATAAAAACGGACTCGAATACTTGGCGGCTGTGTCGATACAAGGACAATATGAGTAATGATATCGCGACTAGTTCTTTCAACAGAAATTTCAGGGAGATCATCAATGACTTGAGCCAAATGATCAACAATAATACCACACACAAGAGAGTTAAATACAACAACAAGTACTGGTGGTCGAAAGAATTAATGAAGGTCTGGGAAAGAATGAAGCAAAACATGAGTGGAAACAAATTTAATAAGTAGGAGAGTGGGCCTACCAGAAGGTCTTTGTAACCACCCTAGAGTATGTATCACCCATGAACACGTGTTGTTGTTGTTGTAATACCAAACGATTGAAATGACTATAACTCACTTGGTTATGATTGGATTTCCATAAAGGATCTTATTTCAATCTATATAATTGCTGAATTCTAAGAAATTTGAAGATACCGTTTTGAGTTTATGGGCAAAAATGTGACTTCTACAAATCATACTATTATAACAAAGTTGAGTGAATTTCGATTTCTGAGGTATTCATTGCCCTTGTATTCATAAAGACCTATCTTCTTGATTTTTTCAGATTGTTGGCTCAAAGATGACCAACCGCGAGGGGGAGATAGAAAATGTTGGTATATTATGCCTCCATCTGGACCCCTGATGCTCAAAATAGCTTTATAAATTCAGATTCTAAAAGTTTCAATCAAGACCTTTTATTTGATACTCTACTCGACTACTACTACTTAATTAAAAAAAATTTAAGGGCCACTTTCTTATAAGGGGTGACCCCCCTTTAAAAGTTTTGAAATGCTTGGTAAGACCTAACTTTTGAGAGACCACCACTTTTGACCTTTCCACAAAGTTTGAGCTTTCTAGCATCTATAGTTTCAGAGGAAACTCCTGTGGCGCACGGACAGACGGACGGACGGAGGCACAGAAACTAATATGTCTTCATGAAAAATTTTTTTTGCAAAGACCTTAAAAATTATGCTTAGTGACCGCGAAGGAGGTAATATTAAATGCTGCTGGACCTCTATATATCTTCAGGATATCTGGAACAAGCAACATTCTAACACCAATATTACCAAGGAAGCTGTAACAGCCAATAACTCCAAGAATCCTATACAAAGCCAAAGAGGTACAACCAATTTTCAAGGCGCAAAGGAAGCCCACTACTGGTGTCGATTTAATTGGTTATAACATGCTAAAAATTATCCTACGTAAAACGAAGATAACATATTTATAGAATTATATAAGTACTGCCCATATAATCACAGTGAGCCACTCTGGGAGTGTCCGGTCGGAAGTTTAGTTTCTTTTTGCAAATGACTATGTAAGGATTAAAAAGTTGTATATATATATATATATATATATATATATATATATATATATATATATATATATATATATATATATATATATATATATATATATATATATATATATATATATATATATATATATATATATATGAAAAATTCAGGAGTTACTGTGACAAATTCAAAAATCTAATATGAAAAATAAAAAATTATATACATCCTAGATTTTCAAATTTGTCACATTAATTCCTGAGTTTTCCCTGCATTTATCTATACACAACTTTTTATCCTTTACATAATCATTTGCAACCGGACACACCCAGAGTGCCTCACTACTGTTTTGGCGTAATCTTCTTGTGGCGTGTAGGTGTTGCGACATTGGAACGAGTAAACGTGGTGGATCATTCTTGGAGTGTTTAGGGAGGACGAGCTAAGACAGCGTGGGCGAGCAAAAACAGCTTTGGAGGAGTTGAGACAGCGTCGCCGAAAAGTGTTGTGGAAAATGTATTGCGGCAGAATTATTTTTTCGTGCTGTTAGTTTTTTCTGGGCTCACTCATCTCGCTCATATGAACGTATCTATAGCGCACCACAAATTTATAATCTGCAACGGCAACTGGCGGATGCTTATGATGCAAATCCTCAACATGAAACAATCTTACGGAGTTAACTTACAATTTTTTATTTACACTTCGCTGGGGTAGTATTGATTTTTTCGGTATTAGCTCGAGGGCCGAATCGAGCCGAAAAAGTCAGTGATGGATACTTTGTTCGGATCTTGGTACGAGTATGATTTGAGGGTGAACTACTTCTTCTACTTCGTAAAATTGAATTATATGGTATTCAAGGCAATGCAAATCAGCTATTTAGAAATTACTTGAAAGGCAGATCGCAGAGAACAGCAGTCAATAAAGTTTTGAGCGATGCTGCTCCTATGAAATCGGGCGTTCCACAAGGCTTGATACTTGGCCCAACCTTATTCTTGTTATACATTAATAATTTGAATACATGTGGACTTAAAGGACATTATGCACTATACACATATGAGACAATACTACTTTCCTCGGGACACGAAAGAGATTACCTCGAAAACACCATTAATGAGGATCTGTTTGATAGTAAACTAGCACTGAATACTTCAAAAACAAAATTCGTCATTTTCAAGCAAAATAATAAAGGTGACATTGACATAAAAATTAATGACGAAAAACTAGAAAGGTTAACGGAGATCAAGTATCTTGGACTTATCATTGACCATAGACTAACATGGTTATCACACATTAATAACCTAAGGAGACAATTAGCTCCTATTGTCGGACTACTTAGAAGATATGAAGGTTTTCCAAAAAACAGCAAGCAGATGATCCTAAATGCATTCGTACTGTTAAAACTACATTATGGAGTAGTAATTTGGAGCCAGTCATCAAAGCAGCACCTTAATATCATCTGTAGAATGCTCACCAAAGCGTATGAAAACATTCTAAATCTTCCGATGCTCCATCAAACCAGATTAGTGTACCAATCAGTGAAAGCATTAACCTTTCCTCAAATCATTGAAATGGAGAAAGCCTAGTTTATCTTCAAATGTTTACTATCAAAATCGTCATCACAATTTCAATTTATTAAAGTATCGCAAAAGTAATACCTTTTGCAAGAACGGACCGTCTGAAGAACGATGCTGCAAATGGTGCGCTGCGAATATACAACAATCTTCCTGATTCAGTTAAGGAAGCAAACTGACTTATAGTCTTTAAGAAAAGGCTTAAAGAATATGTAATTAATAACGTTTCAAATTCAGTTCAGTAAAGTTCAACATAGCATCTTAGGGCATTTTTGAAACCCTATTGTCGAGATGCTTGAAGAGACAGCTATTTTATAACTCAGAGTATTTTTTCACTGCGTCGAATTTGTAATTTTTAGGTCTTTGTAAAATTTTTTTTTACAAAGACCTACCAGTTTCGCGACCTGTCTGTCCGTCTGTCCGTGCGTCACAGCTGATTTCCCCAGAAACTATAGAAGCTAGAATGCTCAAACTTTGTGAAAAGGTCAGAAGTGATGATCTCTCAAAAGTTAAGGACTTAACAAAAATTTAAAAAAATTTTAAGGGGGGTCCCCCCTAATGACGAATTGGCCCTTAAAAATTTTTTTTAATCAGAGGTATTCGAGTGGGGTATCAAATGAAAGGGGGTCTAGGGGAAGGCAAAATGTAGGCAAAATTTGTGTCCCCCCCTCGCGATTGGACACCTTTCAGCCGAAAAATCTGAAAATTATCACAAACGTAGGTCTTTCTGAGTACAAGGGCAACAAATACCTTAGAAATCCAAATTCGTTCAACTTTGTTAATAATAGTATGATTTGTAGATTTTACATTTTTGCCCATAAAACCAAAACGGTACCTTTAAACTTCTTGAAATTTTGCAATTATATAGACTGACATTTAATTGAGATCGAATCTCATAATCAAGTGAGTTATAGCCATTTCAATTCTATGGAATTACAACGACAATAACACGTGTTTATGGTTGATATAGGGTTTTCCAATAAGAGGTGTTATTTTAATATTAAAAGAAAAATGCCATTTTTTAATATAAATGATCGGATCTTTATTTTATTGTAAAGAAGATATGCCGTTAATAGAAAAAATTAACATCAGGCAAATAACCACTACGACACGCTTACAGGACCATATCCTCTTCATGAAATTTTCCATAACCAAATCGCAAAGCGGCTGCCCTATGTCCTCGATAGCCTCATCTTTGAGATCTTGAATCGACGCTGGGCTATCGGCGTAGGCTTCCTCTATCACGTGGCTCCAAAGGAAGAAGTCGCAAGGTGTTAAATCACAAGATCTATTCAAAATAACACCTCTTATTGGAAAACCCTATATATATTTCAAATTGACATAGGCACTTTTATTTTCTTTCAATTTTCATGAAAATTTATGGAATAGTGTTTAACTTGAACATGTTCAATCAGCCGAGCATTCAGAAAGCTTATGAAAGAAACTGTGCATCTTTTGTATAACTTTGAACGATTTCATATCCAAGTATTGGATGAATAATTCAAGTTATCGATTCACGCCATTAGAAAACTTGTTTCTAACCCTAGGATGGTTACAAAGACCTGCTGGTAGGAGCACTCTCCTGCTTACTCAACTTGTTTATCTCTGAGAGCTGATCACGAATTGGACAAGGAAAGATTAATAGAATCACTTCACATATTTTTGTGTGCACCCTTATACCGATGTTCTAAACATTGTCTGGGTGTTACACTAGAAGAAGCGACGAAATGTGAAGTGCAGATCGCACGAGCGTTGTGCGGCGAAAAAGTGTGATGGAGAGAGTCGTAGGAAATGGAGGTATTTAAAAAACAAAAAAACTACTTGTGTATGGAATTTTCTGTTGAAGCACTGTTTTATCAAATTTTTACCGCTGGACAGATTGGGTTGAAATTTTATATTCCGGAGCACTTTTAGATTGAAAAGTCGAAGAGGTGAGGAAAAATTGGATTTAAGTATGTTTTTCAATTAAATTTAACGTATTTTAGTTTTGACATGACAGATAAGAAGCACCACATTCATTCGTCGGATTGCAGCTACCAAATTTATTTCTTCTGGAAAAGTCTCCTAGAGGAAAGAAGGGTGTCCTTCTAAAAAATAGACAGATGCCCTCCTAAAGAAGAATAGTTAACATTGAATGTCTCCTCATCTTGATATACTCGTATTTGCCACAAACTATTTCAGCGCCATCGGGCTTCTGTTAGTATGAATATGTTAAGGTGAGGAGACATTCGATGTAAACTTCTTGTTTAGAGAGCACCCTTCTAATCGTATTTTGTAGAAGGGCACCTGTTTTGTTTTTTGTAGGACACCCTTCCTTCCTTTAGAAGGACACCCTTCTCAAGGAAATAAATTTGGTAGCTGTAAACTGACGAAAGAACGTGGCGCTTTTCAGCTGTTATGTCAAAACTAAAATACATTAAATGCAATTGAAAAAATACTTAAATCTAATTTTTCCTCACCTCATCGGTTATGTAATTAAAAAGTGCTACGGCAAGTGAGTGCTACGGCATATAAAATTTCAGCCCAATTGGTCCAGCGGTAATTATTCGATAAAACAATCGACAACCGAAGTTTCCTTGAGGAAAAATTAGAATTTTTAAGCTTTGTTTCCTCGAAAACCACGGACATTTCGCACAAATGTCCAGAGCAAATATGATTGCTTACACTTACCTGGCTATCAAAATTGCTCTGCGCCTCCCTTATAATACGCCGCACCAGTAAATTAAACTATTACTAAGAATTTAAAATACATTTTGACATTTTGATACTTAATGCTGTCAATGTCAATATCACAAGTACAGCTGATGGGTTATCATCTTCGCTAAATACGATAGGAGCTATCCTATCATATACCTTCACCCATGCTATTCAACTCGCAGGTATTTGCCGCGCTTGAATTTCACCAATGTTCATCTGCTAATCTCAGGCGCAAAATTTTGTCCTAAAAAGCTCTTCCCCAGCAGGGTATTGAATTGCCGAACTACCCATTAAACACCTCCCCTGTCAACCTGAGAACCCAGCCTGGAACCATTTGACACATTACTTCGGGCCAGGTCTCGTTTTGTTACGCTGTGGGGCACCATCAAGCTGGGGAGTTCCTTTCCTAGTGGGAGGGGAGAGGGAAAGAGGAAATGCCAGAAGGGCGATCCTCCAGCCCCAGCGTTCCCGGCTGTTGTGAGTCTCTTTTATATTTTAGGACTGCCCGAGCATAATGTGCCACCTGGTTCCATTTGTCAACCGATTCGAGCATCACCGCAACTATATTTCCGGGGTGAGCTCTCCCGTCTCCCTGTAGAGTTCCCTTCGCAGCCTGACCCATTTTGTACACACAAAAAATGTGTGACAGGTATTGTCCTCCTCTCTTGGGCAAAACCGACAATCGGGAGATCGTGACTTACCGATCTTGTGCAGGTAAGACTGAAAACACCCATGCCCGCTCAAAAGCTGGGTCAGATAGAAGTCAGTCTGAGCATGATTTCGATTTAGCCACGGTCTCACATCCGGAATGAGGCGCACAGTCCACCTTCCCCTCGTGCAATTGACCCAAGACTGCTGCCAATCGTTCAGCGAACGCTGTCTCTCCTCGCGGTCAACCATCTCCCTCGCATCCTTGTTTCGGCGCAGGTAAATAGCGCGGAGCTCTCTAGCAAGGAGGGCGACAGGTATCACGCCTGCAATCACTCTCACCGCCGAATCAGGGACTGTTGGATACAAAGATGCAATTCTCAGTGCTCCTCTTCTCTGTACCTGTGCCAAACGTTTTCGGTATACCTCCTTGCTGAGAGCGTCACCCCATACCTCTGCTCCGTACAGTAGCACTGACCCTACAGCACTCATCAAGAGGCGTCTTCTTGATGGGCTGGGTCCTCCTACGTTGGCCATAAGTCGATTCAGAGCCAATATTCCCGAAGCAGCCTTCTCAGCCGTTGCCCTGATTTGCTCAGAAAAACTCTCTTCGAGTCGATCAGTAGGCCCAGGTACTTCACCGATGGCTTCGACTCGATTTGTATATCTCCAATACTGATCACCCTTACTCTAGGGACTCTCTTTTTTGTCAAGATGACCACTTCGGTTTTCTCCAGTGCTAAACTGAGCCCGCGAGCAGTCATCCAGTCCCTCACTTGGCGCATTAGCATACCTAGCCTAAGTTGCGCTGGTTCAACGGTGCGTCCAGCGACCAGAGCCGCAACATCATCCGCATAGCCGACCAAGCGCGACTGATCTGGCATCTCAAGTCTCAGTAGCCCGTTGTAAGACACGTTCCACAGGTTCCGACCAAAGATAGATCCCTGGGCAACACTCGATGTAATTTCGATCCTTCATTGGCTCTGTGTCGTGTCATAGAGCAGGCTTCGGTCCTTTAGGTAGTTCCTCAAAAGCCGCATTAGATATTCTGGATCCTGAAAAGAGTTTTCCAGTTTATCCAAAATATGCACCCATCTAGCGGAGTTGAAGGCATTCCTGACATCGAGTGTCACCAACAGGACGATCCGTCGCTTGGTGCGACTATATGCCTCTGCCTTTTGGACCGCGTTCAACACCTCTGCAATCATTGATAGAACGTCCTGCTCTAAAGCCGTACTGTCGAAGAGATAGGTCTCTTGATGATTTTCTCTAGCACTTTCCCAGCCGTGTCTAGCATGCATAGAGGGCGGTATGCAGACGGCGATTCAGGATTTCCCTTCCCCTTGCTGATCAGCACAAGCCTAGCTACCTTCCATCGTACCGAAAAAACCCCGTCCCGTTGGCAAGCGTTGAATGTGCTGAGCAGCAAGTCAGGACAATGGTGATAGACGAGCCGCAACACCTCAGCTGGAACACCATCTGGCCCTGGAGCCTTACTCGCTTTCAATGAGAGGACTGCCTCCTCCAGTTCCAGCTGTGTGAAGAGTGGGCACTCGACTGCTGATTCACCATGGACAGCGTCAACACGGACGGGATGGGCGGGGAAGAGTCCCCGCACTATCGCGTCCATCTTTTCCGCGTCATGTATACAAGGCTTCCGTAGGGCACCAAGTTTCCGCATGACCAGCTTGTAGCCAAAGCCCCACGAATCCTTGTTCACATTATCCACTAGGTCTTGCCAACAGCGAGCCTTGCTACTGTTGATGAGTTTGCGAAGGCATTTCCTGGCCGACTTATATGCTGCCACCCAGTTGCATGCCTCATCACCGTTCCACGCCCGTTGACCCTCACGTCTAAGCTTGTGACACTTCCTTCGCTTTTCAGCTTTTCAATTGACCACCAGTACACTGAGGGCTTGCCGTGCCGGGGTTTTCGATGGGGCATAGAAGCGCAGCAAGCAGAGGTGATGATGCTCATAGTAGAGTTCACGGCGTCTTGAGCTGCCAGTTCTTCCGTCCCCTCCGAAGCTCGCTGCAGCGGCTCACCTGCTGTGAGCACCTTGACGAACCTCTCGACGTGCATCCTTCTGATGTTCCATCCAGTTGTAGAAGGCCGAGAGCACGGACGTCGGGAGACAGCATCACTGATCTCAAGCAGAATGTGCTGATGATAACTGGCTGAGTAGTCCTCTAATACTTTCCATTTGTGTATCCTACTTACTAAAGACTCCGAGGTGAATGTCATGTCCGGTATGGTTCCATCACAGCCAATACGGCGTAAAGTTGGCGTTTTTCCGGAGTTTAGTATGACGAGGGCTGTCCTGGCCGCCATTTCCAGGATTCGTTTTCCCTGCGGATCCATTTGAGGCATGCCCCATTTGATTGCTTTAGCGTTGAAGTCGCCCGCAACGAGCACTTTGCCCTCTGCGTTCGAGACAGCGCCCTCCAAAGCATTAAGCTTAGCTTGGAAAGATGATATCGATTCGTTAGGCGTCAGATACACACAAAAGAAAGTGGTCCTTGAGCACCGAACCCACACGAAACCATCCCCCCATCCACAACTCTCCGCTTGAAAGTCACTGTTCCGAATCCAGATGGCGGCCGTACCAGTTTCATCAGAATATCATAAAGCAGGACTTTTATTATGGCGTTGCTCACTCAGCAGCAAGAAGTTGGCTTTCATGTCCCTTGCAAACTGCTCAAGCAGATTTTGGGCGGTTGAACTGCGGTGTAGGTTTAGCTGCAGGATGCGGGTCATCGGAGTTCTGATTTTGCCTTGGCTAGGGCTTCCTAGAACACCCGGCATTTTCCTGATCCCAAGACGTGTCCAAAATCAGGTTTTGGATCAGCATCCTTGCAAAGAATACAGTGTGCCTCCTTCGTACACTCTTTTCTTTTATGTCCCATCTCACCACATTTGTAACATAGGGAGCTCCTATCGGATCCTTTGCATACTTGTGTGGTGTGACCATAACCAAGTCATTTGAAACATTGAAGCCGTATCCTACAGACAACCCCCCCCTATTTGTACCTTGCCCTTGTTTAGGAATTGTTCGGCGTCCTTTTCGGTCAAGTCAACTATGGCCATGCGCTGTCCCTTGTTGTTTTCTGGTGTCAGTCTCGCTTTGATTCTTCCCACGCAAGGGAAATCCCTTTTGATTGCCTGTTCTACCTCGGCCAGATCCGTCACGCAGTCAATGTCTCGTATTTCGATCGTTGCCATCGGCTCGAGCGGGGCTATGGTTGCGCTTTTGCCGAGGACTTTCTTTACTGCGTCTGTAATGATTTTCTACCTTCAACTCGACGCGGAACCGCCCTCTCATCGGTTCTAGACGTTAAGTCTGAGTAGTGCCAACGGATGGTACCAACAGGTCAACCAATCCGTGCACCGTAACCCATTCATGCGGTGACTGCTTGTCGGCCAGCTAGTTCGGAGAGGATTTCGGTCGCGGGTCTCCGAATGGATTACGCTCAATTACAATATTTCAGTCACCTGAACTTGCCCGTTTTCCAAACGCGTCAACAATTACTCATCCAGAACGAGAAACCTACATTACGTTAGTTCTGGATGCGATCTTTCCACAGATCTCAAATCAAAAAAAAACGCTACAAAATCCCATAGGCGCGTTACCGATTCACCGACGCGGTACCGAAAAATAGGCTACTCGAACTTAAATCGAAGGAAGCTACTCTAAGGAAATGACGAAACAAACAAAGGTACCGCGTACCGCGCGCGACGCGAAACCGACTTCAGCGGATTTGCAGAAACCCTACCCTCGCGACGGCATACTTACCCTACACTCTCTGTTCCCACTGAAAAAGAAGAGTCACTGAAAAGGAAAGTCGTGGGTTAACTTAGCAATTCATGTTATTTTTATTACCTTAAATACCGAAAATATGCCAGTTTTCGTATATACATCTAATATTATCATATTAGTTCATATAACTCAATAAAACTATCCTTAAATTCAGGAAAATATTACTTCATATTTTTATCTTTATAATTGCAATTATATTTTTTTAATTTTTATCAATCAATTGATAACTTTCTATCCCAAATCACGCAATTTCATGTGAACTTTACACGGCATCTGCCAAATTTAAACAAAGCGTGATGTATAATTACGCGTGTAAACAGGCAATAACAATAACACTTCACATGGGTGTATCATGATTAATTTCTACTTTTATAGTTTCCCACAAATAAATTATAGGTATTTCGCTAGCCTTTACGTTTGATTTTTAACCTTACATACTTGTAATTAAAATTAGAACAATTTTGAAGATGAAGGCTCTATTTTGCCACTTCTGTCTTTATGCGAAATAGAAAAGTGAGGATCACAATTTACATTTACAATTTACATTTGAATATACCAATCTTTTTATAGTTTTTTTTTTTTTTGTATGAATAGGGGAATCCGTTATACATTTTGTTTGATACCACGAATGGTAAAGTATTCTTCTTGTATGAAATTTTTTTTTTTTTTTTTATATCAGAGTTTTGGTTTAAATTAATTGTTCATTCAGCAACTTATTTCTGAATAAAATAAAAAAAAATAAAATAAACGACGTGCAAATACCTGAAGGTAAACAACCTGTCTTCGTAGATCGGCATCACTAAAATCGGTATAGGAGAATTTAATTTATCACAAATAATATCTTCGGGTGGTTTTTGTGACCGTGACATTAAAATATTCGTTGAATGGAATAAGCCGCCAAACATAGACGATATGATTGAATCTTCTCTTCTTATTTCCTTTCCATTTGTATTTTGAATTTGTGATGATTTACGTTCTGGTGAATTAATAGCTGTTCCGCACTTATCTTCCTGTTCGTAAGCTGTACAAATGCTATCCGTAACAGAACCCGACGAACTGCTTTCGGTTGAACTGATATGCCCTAAAGAAGTTTTCGTTTCACCACCTGGTGTTACTGCATTACTACTTTCTAACGCCTGCTGCACCTCTGGAGCTTTTGTTATCTCCACATGGATTTCTGGTGCAGTATTCTTAATGGCAACTGATGTTATGCAAGGAGCATTGTTGTAACTACTATCCTCTATGGTATCAAGGGACGGTACTCTGGAGATACGACGTTCTTCGGATGTTTTTCGGCTTTGATAAGCATGCTCCAGAACTTCAATGCTACTTTGACTGGGATTACTTAAAATTTCGATATCACTTTCACCGTTTTTACTGAAATTGAAATCAATATCACGATCAGGTGTCGAACTACCCGCGACACTTTGATTTGAATCAAACGATTTTTCTGATTGAGTAATTTTTAAACACGATGATGATTCGTTTAACGATCCAGCTGAACCTATACTGCTATGTGAAGCACTTTCTTCAATTACATATTTCTCACCCGCACTTTGTTGTCCGGTTGCACTGGATTGGGTTGCAGTAGCTGTTGTTTGTGTTGTAGAGGATAAATTACTAGTTGGTACTGTATTTAAAGTTGAAATATTGCTAGCTATGACCGGAAGTTCCTCGTATTTTGGCAGCGAACCTTTTGTCGATGAACTAAGCTTTTCGTGAAGTTCAACAACGAAAATACTAGAGCATTCGGGACAAGTAACGTCAACGCTTGATTTCTTGTATGTATTCTCACGAGAAAATTGAGTTGAGCATTTTACACATTTATACAAGGTTTGATTCATTTCACTTAGAAGTCGCTTGGAAAGAATTCCACGAAGATATTTCTCTAATTCCTGACATAATCCTTCTTCAACCGTAAAGATTCGTTCTTTCTTGTCCTTTTTCACTGTGTCGAAATTTATCCGAATTGTGTCTGCTTTCACTCTTTCATAACTTTCTAGTATTTTTATACTCCATTTTGTTTTCGTCCTTCGAGTTAATATATCTCGCTATTTTATATAGGCATCAGGAACAGCTAAAAACACTTCCTCGCTATAGTTCGATTGGTGAACAATATACGTCACTTCATTTTCATCGGGTTTTTTACTCCGTTAACAATAACATTCGCTAATGTTGTCCAAGCTTGTATATTCGGACGTATTTTCGTGGGAACTGGAAGAAGGTGCGGGGTCGACGGCTTCGGCGGGACTGGTATTCTTCTCTTTGGTTATTTTAGCAGAAGTGTCCCCGGTATTTTCAGTATCGCTGGTTTCGATTCAGTTCACACTGCCTTCCGCTGCAGACCAGACAAAATATTGCTAACCTTTCTATTTAGTTATTAACTAAACTAACCTCTTTCCTAATGTTTCTGCTCCGGTGAATGTCACTGCCTCACGAATAACGTTTTCCAAAAACTCTTTAAGCACACCACGCGTTTCTTCACAGATTAAACAGGGAATACGTTTCACTCCACCACGTCGCGCCAAACGACGTATAGCTGGTTTTGTAATACCTTGGATATTATCACGAAGAACTTTACGATGACGTTTAGCGCCTCCATGTGGCTGTCAAAATTTCCGGTTGTCACCTCGGACAAAACATATGTGCGTGGAATGGCACTTCATATGGCGGAAATGTGCTTCTTCAGATGTCGCCAGTGGCATAGTTTTCTCGATGGCCACGGTGGAGGGGCATTTCCAGATGGCTATGTCTCGAAATGTGCCGGGGTTGGATTAATTCTATATTTCGAATATTTATATCCACGGATCTAAATATTTGGACAGAAAAAAAAATATTTTCTGCACAACGATATCCGCACAACAGATGAAGTCCGCTGGCACTTCGAGGACATATCCATCTGGCAGGTTACAAGGGTTCGGGATCGAAATCGCTTCGATTCCTGGGCGTAGGCGTCACATTACACATTCCCCCCCCCAAAATCGAAGTAATTACGATCCCGTCTCCTTGGTAAAAGGTCTTGGTTAGGGACGTGGCGGGTCGAAGATCCGTTTCGAAGGATAGGCTACAACCCTGTTCGTGAAGACTCGGCAGTGACTATATAGTAGGAAGTCAGGTGTTATTCGGAGGCCTTCGTCTAGGCAGAGATTTGGGATAAGCCAAGGTTTCTCGTGGGAATTAGTTGCACTTCATCGTCTAAGGTCTTTTGCGTGGTAAATTCCCAGGGTCTTACCAGTCATGTCCGCGATGAGGTACCGGGTGGGGCTTATGACTTGTATGACTCGACACTTCACGAATTTCTTGTCTAGTTTGGCATTGTAATGGCGGGTGGCATCGCTCTGTCGGAAGTTTCGACGATATATTTCGTCGCCGGCCTTAAAGCCAGAAGGATGAGATCGCAAGTTGTACCGCTCCTCTCCCATCCGTCTACTTTCTTCAATCTTCTCCCGCAGTTGATCTCGCAGAAGTTGGAGCTTTTCGTGCGGTTCTAGAACCACGATTGGGTCCTCTAGCGATTTCAGCTGCCGCAATAGCCGGTAAGCGCTCCCATGACAGATCATATACTGGCCGAACACTGCAAAATACGGCGAAATGCCGGTCGTGGCGTGGTACGACGAGCGCAGTGCACTAGTGATGGCGGACAATTTGCGATCCCAGTCCCTCTGATTCGGGTGGACATAGGCGCGAATGGCCGCTATGAGCGTACGATTCAGTCGTTCGGATGCGTTGGCTTGTGGTGAATAGACGGCAGTTCGTTGGTGGATGATGCCGTATTTGGACATTAGGTCTCGGAACTTGCTGGAGGTGAACTGGACCCCATTGTCGGAGACAAGTTTCTCCGGAACTCCAAACATGTGAAAGACTCGGTTCTCCAAAAAGCTGATTATTGGTCCAGTGTGCATGTTACGTAGTGGTTCTATGATAGGGAATTTGGAGAGCTGGTCCAGGACCACGACAGCTCCCGTGTGACCAGAAGCAGATCGAGGGTAAGGACCGATAAGATCAATGTACAAGCGCTGGAACACGCGTTCGGGGACCTCAACCTTACCCATGGGTGGCCGAAGGATGGTGTTGGGCGCTTTAGTGCACTTGCATAGCTCACAAGAGGCTACGTACGCTTTTATCTGTTGTGCCATCTTAGGCCAAAAGAAACAGGTTTTCAACCGCCTAAGTGTACGACCGTATCCGCCGTGCGCACTTGATGGGTGGTCATGAGCCCGCCTGATAAGATCAGTGGTTAATTCTTCGGGCACCCACAACTTCCACTGTTCTTCTTCTTGTATGGGATCTCCGGAGGCGTGTCCCATCCGTTTGTAAATAAATCCATCCGTCAACCGCAGTTCAGGAAGCTGGGACAGTTGATTCTGGATAGTGTGAATCAGTTGGGTGTAGCTGGCTGACTTGAAGGCAGGATGGTCCAAATCGATCAATTGGGGGCTGTCGTCCTCTTGGACCAACTCGGCTCCTTCAGGGGCGAACATTCTGGATAGGGTGTCGGGGACTACATGCTGGCTTCCTTTTCGGTGGCGAATTGTGAAGTCAAATGCCTGTAGTTTCAGTGCCCACCTGGCCAATCTGCCGTTGAGATCAGTCTGGCTCATTAGCCATTTCAGAGAAGCGTGATCCGTAACGATTTCAAAGGTGTGTCCCTCCACATAGGCTCGGAAGCGTTTCACTGCCAACACCGCGGCTAGACATTCTTGCTCGGAGACCGTGTAATTTCGCTGGGCTGGGTTCAACTTGTGAGACATGAAGGCTATAGGTCTCTCCTCGCCGTCTTGTGCAACCTGGACTAAGACTGCTCCCACCCCATGTTGACTCGCGTCACAATGGATTGAGAACGGTTTGTCAAAGTCCGGGCTGTGCAGTACGGGGGCCGTAGTCAGACTCTTCTTTAGCTCTTCAAAGGCTCGCAAGCTGGGCTCTTCCCATACGAATTTACGTCCCTTACGCAGCATGTCGGTCAAAGGAGTGGTAATGGTGGCATAGTCACGTACAAAACGCTGGTACCATCCGCATAAACCTAAGAATCGGCGTAATTGTTTGGTGGACTTGGGTAATGGAAAAACGTCAATCGCTTGAGTCTTTTCCGGATCGGTCTTGATATGCCCATGCCCAATGATGTGACCTAAATACTTCACCTCCGTCATCACGAACTGGCTCTTCCTTATGTTGATGGTTAATCTTGCCCTCCGGATGTGTAGAGCCACCTCCTGAAGCAGGTCGATGTGTTCGTCAAAGGTCTCTGTTATAAGCAACAGATCGTCCAAGTAAACGAAAACTTGGTGCCGCAAATGAGGTGGTATCACCTTGTCCATAAGGCGCGTCATTGTTTGGGGGGCATTACACAATCCGAATGGCATGGTCACGAATTGATATAAGGGCCGGCCTGGGACTGTGAAGGCTGTTTTCTCCTTTGAACCGGGGTCTAAAGGAATTTGCCAGAAGGCGTCCTTGAGGTCTAAGCTCGTGATGAAATGGGCTTTAGGCAATCGACTCAAAATGCCTTCGATCAACGGTAGAGGATATGCGTCCTTGACTGTGACGGCGTTCAAGCGTCTGGCATCTAAGCATAACCGGACCTTGTTCGGCTTGACAACTAAGGTGACTGGGGAAGCCCACGCGCTCTGTGATTCTTCGATTACGCCTAATGATAGCATTCGATCCACTTCGGCATATAACGATTTTTCCTTCGCCGGAGATATGGCGAAATGTCTCTGTTTTATGGGTTTAGCATCCCCCACATCTATAGTGTGGAACACCAGGGCAGTCCGCCCGAGACCTTCCTTCTCGTGCGAGGGAAAAGCCGATATAGCCGAGTCGAGACGCAGTTGCTGAGTTACATCCAGTGTATGCCGTACTAAGTTAGTGGGTTGAGATTGGTCAGGAACGGTGGTGACGGACTCCAGGGTCGAACCGGAAAATAGTGCCGGGGCCAAGTTAAATTTTCGAACGAAATCCACTCCTAGGTAAAGATTCTGGGTTAACTGAGGTATAATGAAAAATTCCATAGGTTTAGTTACCCCTTTAAAGGTGACATCCGTCATAATTTTTCCCACTACAGAGTGACGAGTTCCGTCCGCCGTGCTTAACCAGGAGGTGAAATGACGGATTTGGTCCGCGTGCTTTGCCAGTACCTCCCCTGCAAACTCGGCAGAGATGCAATTCACACTGGCTCCCGTATCTACTAAGCCTGACACTCGTTTTTGCAGGAGGTGTACTGACGCATATGGCCGAACATCATCCCTCAATAATTCGTCTAAGTATATGTCCTTCAACACTTTCCTCGACTGCCTGACTTTTCTCCAGAAGCTCCGCATCCGACGCGTGGCTCGCTTGCTTCGCGGTGGGACATTTGTGGCCAATTCCTCATGGAAGATGCGCTGTCGAGTAGCCAAATAATTCCGCAACCTGACATGAAAAGGTTTTACATGCCAAGGAACCTTCGTCTCGCTATCATTTCCCTGCGCATTGGCCTCGGCGAAGGACGGCGTCGGTTGTGGAACTTCGGGAGAACTGTGTTTAGCGGTGCGAGTCAGCAGAGTTGGAGTCATGTTGGGAGCTGGGTCATAGCTGGTGATGGGGTCTGGATTGGTTCGTCCGGGGTCTAGGAGTGCCGACGGGTGGTCGCGGCACTCGGTGGCAAGTTTTTTCGCCCTTTGCAATTTGCACAGTCAGGTGCGTATGTGTCGGCCTTCCCGCAGCGGTAGCAGAAAAGCGTCGGCTCCGCTGGACATGCGTAGAACCGATGTCCCGGTTGTCGGCAGTTCCAACAGACCGTCGGGCTTGTAAGTGCTTCAAGGGAGGGTCGATCAATCAATGCTGGGTCCTCAAGCTCCGGTGGTGCTCCGCTCCTCGGTACTGGTACTGGATCAGCAAGCAGGTGGTCCGCTGCCATCAACTCCGCGGTGTGATGATTTCGGGGATTTGGTCCCGTTATGCGAGGTTGTGGGCGGAAGGTACCTCGTCGCTCATCCAAGTGTTCTTGTCTACGCGCATGGAGGCGCAATCCCTGTATGGTGTTGATGGGAAAATGTAGCAGGCTGTTCTGGAGATCCCAGCGCATGTTCTCTCTGATAATTTCTACTAATTCGTCCTCGGGCATGGTATTTCGCAGGCGAGTGCTCAATCTCACTATACTGGTGTAGTACTGGTCGAACGGTTCGTGAGCGCCTTGTTTCCGTTTCTTTATTTGCTCTCTTAGCTCTCTCTCAGTGAAGCCATCCTCAAATCGATTGCGGAAGGCTGCACTGAAAGAGTGCCAAGTGGGACGTGGCGTTGACTCTTTAAAGCTCCAGTACCAGTCGGCAGCGTCGCCGCTGAACAAAAGATGTGCATGCCGGAGGAAGGCCGAGGAATCCCCTCCCAGGGTGCTGGATATCAACGCCTGAATCCGGAAAAGGAACCGGTCCGCCGATATCATATCGTTGAACCCTGTAAAGTTCAGGCGCCAACTCTCCATGATACGAGGCGTCGGGTCTCGAAAAGGTGCCAATGCGTTCCCGGGGGGAATCACATCCTCGATTGACCTGTGGTACTGAACTGCCTCGGGGGCTGGAGGTACCAACGGAGGTCCGGTACTGTGTCGCGGTCTGTATTCGGGAGCTCTGGGATCCATTCCCGAGTTCCTTGGGGGTGGGACCCATTGCTCGGATTGTCGGGAGTGGGGCATCGCCACACTGGGATTTGGCTCCCAGCCAAGCGGAGTTCTCACGCGGCTGGGTGGTTGGCTCAACGGGAGATTCTGGATCTTTCCCTCCAGGTTGCCAATCCTCTCCGACATATCCCTCATCAACGCCACGAGGGTGTCAATGGAGTGGGCGGAAGGCATGGTTGTCACCTCGGACACGACACTCGCAGCCGGAACTTCACCGCCTACTGCTCCTTGCAGGTCTAAGAGTGGTTGTGACGGTTCGGCTTCTGGAGCTCCTTTCGCCACTGCTCCACGCGTCGGTAGGGGCGTTCCGAGGGGGACGTCTAGGGCAGACCGATCTATGGGTCGTCGGCATAAGGGACACAGATCTGACGTGAGGAGGAGCTGTTGTACACAGGCACGATGGAATAAATGTCCACAATCCAATCGCACGCTGTGTACGCCCTCCACTACGTCTTCGAAACAGATTCCACAGTTCGCGGGTTGGACCGTTTTGGACCGTGTCCATCGCTTTTCTGGGGTCCGCTTCGTTGCCATTACCGTGTGGGTTTAATGTGGTGCTAATATGGCTGGAAAAATTAAAATATATAAAATATAATACTTATTACTATACCCCTAATATATAAATACAAAAGCTTAATCTTAGTTTAGTGGCCGATAGTGGCGAGCTATTTATACTGGATGAGAAGAAAAAAAAAGATTTATTTGATACCCTTTCCTTTTCAGTGGTCGACTCCTCCAACGGGAAAAGAGAGTGCGTGGTATTCTGCCGAAGAAAGGGTGCTTTCGGTCGATTTACAAAATTTATATCCCCTAAACCCAAATACATTACAAAAAACCGTCTCTAAACTACGTTAAAGTGACTCGACGAGACAAGTGGTAGAGCTACCGTAACGACTTTGTACGCGGTCAAAATTCCCGACGCGTAGAAGCATTCCGGGCTTCGCAACTCCAGCATACGCCATCGAACGTTGAACCGATACCACTCGTCTAACACGCATAAGAAATAGTTAGAATCCTTCCGCGACATAAAGGCAAGGTAGCCTTCTATTTTCTTGAGAGTCCATGCTGATAGGTAAACCCATCAGACTGGCAGTTCCATCAAGAAAATAGAAGGTCCTTACAGGGGTTAACCTGGGACAACACATCGGAAGGATTCTGTCGCGAAAAAAAAATCAAACAAAGGAGAGCGGAAGCTACAACTCACGTGAAGCGACTTCTAGTGTGTATCACACAATTCCACTGCTCCTGATAGTGGGACTCGAGTACCAAAGTACCTTACATCCTCCGTAAAGGACCAACTCGTCAGAAGACGCGAAGTTCTTTCCCCCTTAGGATGTTTTGGGCCCCACGTTGGGCGCCATTTGTAATGATTTTCTACCTTCAACTCGACGCGGAACCGCCCTCTCATCGGTTCTAGACGTTAAGTCTGAGTAGTGCCAACGGATGGTACCAACAGGTCAACCAATCCGTGCACCGTAACCCATTCATGCGGTGACTGCTTGTCGGCCAGCTAGTTCGGAGAGGATTTCGGTCGCGGGTCTCCGAATGGATTACGCTCAATTACAATATTTCAGTCACCTGAACTTGCCCGTTTTCCAAACGCGTCAACAATTACTCATCCAGAACGAGAAACCTACATTACGTTAGTTCTGGATGCGATCTTTCCACAGATCTCAAATCAAAAAAAAACGCTACAAAATCCCATAGGCGCGTTACCGATTCACCGACGCGGTACCGAAAAATAGGCTACTCGAACTTAAATCGAAGGAAGCTACTCTAAGGAAATGACGAAACAAACAAAGGTACCGCGTACCGCGCGCGACGCGAAACCGACTTCAGCGGATTTGCAGAAACCCTACCCTCGCGACGGCATACTTACCCTACACTCTCTGTTCCCACTGAAAAAGAAGAGTCACTGAAAAGGAAAGTCGTGGGTTAACTTAGCAATTCATGTTATTTTTATTACCTTAAATACCGAAAATATGCCAGTTTTCGTATATACATCTAATATTATCATATTAGTTCATATAACTCAATAAAACTATCCTTAAATTCAGGAAAATATTACTTCATATTTTTATCTTTATAATTGCAATTATATTTTTTTAATTTTTATCAATCAATTGATAACTTTCTATCCCAAATCACGCAATTTCATGTGAACTTTACACGGCATCTGCCAAATTTAAACAAAGCGTGATGTATAATTACGCGTGTAAACAGGCAATAACAATAACACTTCACATGGGTGTATCATGATTAATTTCTACTTTTATAGTTTCCCACAAATAAATTATAGGTATTTCGCTAGCCTTTACGTTTGATTTTTAACCTTACATACTTGTAATTAAAATTAGAACAATTTTGAAGATGAAGGCTCTATTTTGCCACTTCTGTCTTTATGCGAAATAGAAAAGTGAGGATCACAATTTACATTTACAATTTACATTTGAATATACCAATCTTTTTATAGTTTTTTTTTTTTTTGTATGAATAGGGGAATCCGTTATACATTTTGTTTGATACCACGAATGGTAAAGTATTCTTCTTGTATGAAATTTTTTTTTTTTTTTTTTATATCAGAGTTTTGGTTTAAATTAATTGTTCATTCAGCAACTTATTTCTGAATAAAATAAAAAAAAATAAAATAAACGACGTGCAAATACCTGAAGGTAAACAACCTGTCTTCGTAGATCGGCATCACTAAAATCGGTATAGGAGAATTTAATTTATCACAAATAATATCTTCGGGTGGTTTTTGTGACCGTGACATTAAAATATTCGTTGAATGGAATAAGCCGCCAAACATAGACGATATGATTGAATCTTCTCTTCTTATTTCCTTTCCATTTGTATTTTGAATTTGTGATGATTTACGTTCTGGTGAATTAATAGCTGTTCCGCACTTATCTTCCTGTTCGTAAGCTGTACAAATGCTATCCGTAACAGAACCCGACGAACTGCTTTCGGTTGAACTGATATGCCCTAAAGAAGTTTTCGTTTCACCACCTGGTGTTACTGCATTACTACTTTCTAACGCCTGCTGCACCTCTGGAGCTTTTGTTATCTCCACATGGATTTCTGGTGCAGTATTCTTAATGGCAACTGATGTTATGCAAGGAGCATTGTTGTAACTACTATCCTCTATGGTATCAAGGGACGGTACTCTGGAGATACGACGTTCTTCGGATGTTTTTCGGCTTTGATAAGCATGCTCCAGAACTTCAATGCTACTTTGACTGGGATTACTTAAAATTTCGATATCACTTTCACCGTTTTTACTGAAATTGAAATCAATATCACGATCAGGTGTCGAACTACCCGCGACACTTTGATTTGAATCAAACGATTTTTCTGATTGAGTAATTTTTAAACACGAT
The DNA here is from genome assembly GCA_963969285.1 of Odontomyia ornata. Classification (NCBI taxonomy): domain Eukaryota; kingdom Metazoa; phylum Arthropoda; class Insecta; order Diptera; family Stratiomyidae; genus Odontomyia; species Odontomyia ornata. The sequence goes on along the minus strand of OZ017739.1, from coordinate 302,546,712 downwards.
GATGATTCGTTTAACGATCCAGCTGAACCTATACTGCTATGTGAAGCACTTTCTTCAATTACATATTTCTCACCCGCACTTTGTTGTCCGGTTGCACTGGATTGGGTTGCAGTAGCTGTTGTTTGTGTTGTAGAGGATAAATTACTAGTTGGTACTGTATTTAAAGTTGAAATATTGCTAGCTATGACCGGAAGTTCCTCGTATTTTGGCAGCGAACCTTTTGTCGATGAACTAAGCTTTTCGTGAAGTTCAACAACGAAAATACTAGAGCATTCGGGACAAGTAACGTCAACGCTTGATTTCTTGTATGTATTCTCACGAGAAAATTGAGTTGAGCATTTTACACATTTATACAAGGTTTGATTCATTTCACTTAGAAGTCGCTTGGAAAGAATTCCACGAAGATATTTCTCTAATTCCTGACATAATCCTTCTTCAACCGTAAAGATTCGTTCTTTCTTGTCCTTTTTCACTGTGTCGAAATTTATCCGAATTGTGTCTGCTTTCACTCTTTCATAACTTTCTAGTATTTTTATACTCCATTTTGTTTTCGTCCTTCGAGTTAATATATCTCGCTATTTTATATAGGCATCAGGAACAGCTAAAAACACTTCCTCGCTATAGTTCGATTGGTGAACAATATACGTCACTTCATTTTCATCGGGTTTTTTACTCCGTTAACAATAACATTCGCTAATGTTGTCCAAGCTTGTATATTCGGACGTATTTTCGTGGGAACTGGAAGAAGGTGCGGGGTCGACGGCTTCGGCGGGACTGGTATTCTTCTCTTTGGTTATTTTAGCAGAAGTGTCCCCGGTATTTTCAGTATCGCTGGTTTCGATTCAGTTCACACTGCCTTCCGCTGCAGACCAGACAAAATATTGCTAACCTTTCTATTTAGTTATTAACTAAACTAACCTCTTTCCTAATGTTTCTGCTCCGGTGAATGTCACTGCCTCACGAATAACGTTTTCCAAAAACTCTTTAAGCACACCACGCGTTTCTTCACAGATTAAACAGGGAATACGTTTCACTCCACCACGTCGCGCCAAACGACGTATAGCTGGTTTTGTAATACCTTGGATATTATCACGAAGAACTTTACGATGACGTTTAGCGCCTCCATGTGGCTGTCAAAATTTCCGGTTGTCACCTCGGACAAAACATATGTGCGTGGAATGGCACTTCATATGGCGGAAATGTGCTTCTTCAGATGTCGCCAGTGGCATAGTTTTCTCGATGGCCACGGTGGAGGGGCATTTCCAGATGGCTATGTCTCGAAATGTGCCGGGGTTGGATTAATTCTATATTTCGAATATTTATATCCACGGATCTAAATATTTGGACAGAAAAAAAAATATTTTCTGCACAACGATATCCGCACAACAGATGAAGTCCGCTGGCACTTCGAGGACATATCCATCTGGCAGGTTACAAGGGTTCGGGATCGAAATCGCTTCGATTCCTGGGCGTAGGCGTCACATTACACGTCACAAAATGCTTCTTTATTGCCGGCCTCTGCCCCGAATTCGACCAGTATGTGGCCCGACCATGTTGGTCGTACTACTTTAATGGTAGTATTGGTGTCCTCGGGCCTTACGTTTCCCCTGATGTCCCGCAGTACCTCCGCGTAGGATCGGCCATCTTGGGGCTTTACGAGCAGTGCCTGCTGCTGGAGCCTTTGTCGGGGCTTCTGCCTCTCTTGTTTTGCATCAGGTCCTTTTTCTAATTGGGCGTCCGTGTGAACTTTACTTTCTGGCACTTTTTGAAGGAGTTTCTTTGCCGCTTTCTTCGCTCCTTTTGTAAGCACTGTCGGATCACGGGTATTTGGTGCTCCACGCCCATCAAGTGCCTCTTTCTTCCTTCTTTTATCCCGATCTCCTTCGATTGGGCTAGACGCCATTCTTTTATTGACGTTTAATGGTGAAGCTATCTGCGTGTCGCCTTTAGATTTCGCCCCCAGCGCCTCTTTACCCTTCTGTTCGTCTTTGGCCCTTAACCAGCTCCTCCGATAGTGCTCTATGCGGTCTAGGAGCTCCTCTAGTTCAAGGAGCCCCGCCTTTGCTGCTTTGCTGAATTTTGGGGAGTCGCATGCAGATTGTGTTCTTTTCAGAACATCTCCCGCTTTTCGGAGTAGCCTTTCTTCTTCGTATCGCTGGCCCGCAATTGTACCTTGCAACCATCCTTGGGAGAGGTTATAGCGTTCCGTTTCCGAGTGCAGGACTTCCGCCACATTTCCGACGTTGGCGGTGCAATCACGCGGTGTCTGGTCACTCGTTGCTTTTCGTGCCGTAATCTCCTCATTGGCTTCTGGATTTTTCGTTGCAATGTCGGGATTTGCGACCCTTGCATCGGTCGCTTCGGTAACAATCGCAGCAGTGACAATCGAATTTTCGGTGCTCTTCATATTATCTTCCACCGCTCGAACACCTGAAGCGTCGTGCAGAGTTTCCCGCTTTTCCTTAATAGGACGCTCTGGTGTTCGCATCATTTATTGCTGCACCCAAAGACCGCAGGAATCTCAGTCTGAACCAGACTGTCTGCTATTCTTCGTTTTTCGTCTGCCTTCACTGTCATTGTGTTATTTTTCGATTTTTTGTGGTTAGTACCGCTCTCGGTGTACTGTTAACATCGTGGCTGCAACCGCTGGTTGCGTCGTCGTTGTTATTGTTTTTTGTGTCTTTTTTGGATGTTTTTGGTCTTTTGATTTTGTTTGCTCCAGTTTTGTTGAGTCCCCCCTCGGAGCCACTATCTCCGTTCGTGTGTGTAGTCGCCTTTTTAGTCCCATGGTTATCTTTGCAGAGCAGGGAGGCCATGCAAGGGTTGGCACAAGCCCTTATGGGGACAAGTACTCAGAGCTAGACCAGCGCTAATCGGGAGTCCGTCTCAACCGAACCTACACCACCAACCCAATGGTGCGAGCTTCGAACGTACTCCGAGGCCTGCCAAGGTTTTACCGGGATGGAGACGGTATGATAGTTGAATTGGAGCCGTTCACACACGAGTTTCACCTCGGCGCTACTGTGCAAAGCAACTAGGTCCAAACCATCGCATCCGCCAGCCCAAAGCATCAATTCCAGTTCGTTGTCCAAAGCGTAGTCTAGATCCAATCAGAGTCGTTACCTGTCATCCCAGAAGGGAACCTCATGGCGCCCCCATATCCTCGGGTCAATGGGAGCGGCGCTCCCCAAAGAATGCTAGCCTCCAAGAGTACTCTTGTCGACCGGCATTCCCCCTGCGGGAATTTCCTCGGGTACGTGGGGGCGGAACTCCCCAAAGAATGCTAGCCTTCAAGACTGCTCTTTTCGACCGGCATTCCCCCTGCGGGGTAATTCTTTATTGGAGAAAATCGATGGACAAGATTCAAAAATTAACTTTGTTTTTTAGCGTTTAAATCTTTCAGATGCCAAGAAAAACTTGTCATCCCGCCACCTTCCCATAGATGGGCTTCGTCTCATCTCGATAAAAGTCAACTCCATTTTTGCTCTGCGTATATGCTCACCTCCAATCCAGTATATTATTTATCGTTTGATATGAAAAATTATTTATTTGGGATATTATAGAAGCTCTCAGAATCAAATGTTGAAACTGCAATAACTGCCCTCGTACAGTCTCTTAACTTTGGAATGATCGCCAGTTCTCATTAGTGACCCGTCGACTATATCTCATTCAGCTTTCGCTTTACACGCGCAACCGTTCATAATTTTTCTCGTCATTTGTTTGCGTCTTTATTGAAATTAGTACTTTCGTTATCTTTTTCATAACCTATACAAGCCTGTGATGATATGGTAGAGTATTGAATAGATACACATAGAATGTAAGCTTGGCACCTGTAATGATTTAAAAATTTACGTCCGAACGCGGAACCGACCTCTCATCGGTTCTAGACGTTAAGTCTGAGTAGTGCCAACGGATGGTACCAACCGGTCAACCAATCCGTGCACCGTAACCCATTCACGCGGTGGCTGCTTGTCGGCCAGCTAGTTCGGAGAGGATTTCGGTCGCGGGTCTCCGAATGGGTTACGCTCATTTACATAATTCAGCCACCTATACACGCCCGTTTTCAAACGCGTTACAAACAAAACCATACGGAGGGAAACCTATTCTACGTTACTCCGTATTTCTTCTCATCACCAGTCAAAAAGAACAAAATCTAATTTTTATTTCGCGTTCCCGAATTCCCGACGCGGTACCGAAAAGTATACTACGTTAACTCAACCCGACGAATGCTACGCTAAGGAAAAATCAAAAACGATTAAGGTACCGCGTCGGGAATTCGGGAACGCGAAATAAAAATTAGATTTTGTTCTTTTTGACTGGTTATGAGAAGAAATACGGAGTAACGTAGAATAGGTTTCCTCTCCGTATGGTTTTGTTTGTAACGCGTTTGAAAACGGGCGTGTATAGGTGGCTGAATTATGTAAATGAGCGTAACCCATTCGGAGACCCGCGACCGAAATCCTCTCCGATCTAGCTGGCCGACAAGCAGCCACCGCGTGAATGGGTTACGGTGCACGGATTGGTTGACCGGTTGGTACCATCCGTTGGCACTACTCAGACTTAACGTCTAGAACCGATGAGAGGTCGGTTCCGCGTTCGGTCGTAAATTGTTAAATCATTACACACCTTACCCAAATCTATCATACTGATCTATGTACTTTCAAATGCTTTATATATTTTCACTTAGAACTAGTTTGTACATGAAACCACAGTGCACAGAGTATTTCAAGGTGTCCCCGATCCAGTTGAATGGATTTGTTCGAAGTTTACGTTCATTTGTCTATGCTAGACATAGATGTCAGAGAGAATGGATACGAAATGCATCGCGAGAATCGAATCATTTTATGATGCAGCGTGAAGTTGGCACATTATCAGATGTTAATTCAAATTCAAATAAATTTGACGTGACGTCTCCCACTCATTTTCGCATCTTGAACTAAATCAATTTTCCGTGCGAGTATTCTAACTTGAACGATATAAAAGATTCGACATGACTTACTCTACGAAGGATACGCCCCTGACATGCTTCCTATAGCTGACATCACTACATTTTTTGTTTTCCGACACAAAAACATTCGCGATCTGTAACAAACTTTCCATGATTAATTATCACATTTGCAACGCTTTTGTTAATACAAAAGAATCTAATGATTCAACATGGTTTATCTAAAAAAAAAATTGTTTTGTATACAATTTCAAATTGAACTTAACGAGGCGCTGTTGAATTTTCACGAATCATATGTTTTCAATCATATGCTTGATATTTCGTGGAGGATTCGGGGGTTAAAGCACAAGAGGAGTGGGATTTTCATGAGAGTAACTAGAGAGCCACTTGAGTGTGTGGATGCTCTAGCGGCGTGAAAGGTGGAGGGATTTCAGTTCGTATGGGAGTGGAAGGCATGTATGTATTAAAAGTCCTTCACTCATGTATGGATGAAAATAAGCTCATTTCGCATCCATTACCTTATATGTATTTGATGCTAGACCTCGTGAACGCATTCACCATATTGTCACAATCAAAACTGACGATAGATAGATAGGTAGCAATTTGCATATGTATTAGTCGGCCTACTATGGACAAGCTTCCGGTAGCTGTCACCCAACTGTGGCATTAGCAAATGCTTATATTTCGTTATATATACTATTTTCCGAATAAAAAACGTGCCGAACGCATTCCGTGCATGCTATAAATTCACCTTGTATATCCCATTGTGCTCCTAAACTTTCCAAGACGAGCAAATGAAGCACGCGTTTTGCACCTTCGACTGATAGCTCAGCGTTGAGATGTAAACAAACTCCTATAAATTCACTTTGAAAGGCGATAAAAACTAAACGGGTATAAGAACTGAAATAATTTTCAGTTCACTAGGAGCGCTATTGTGTTCTCCGCGGATCATCTGGATTTCACTGTAGAAATCCGTCTCTAAACCGTACGAAACCTCGAATTTTTGTTGGCACCTCCACAATTCTTCATATAACGCCATATAAGTTAGCCAGCAAAGTCGGCCTACTAATGGTCATGTGTGTGGTAGTAAGCGCTGCTGCCATATGGCTTGTATCTATCGTCAGTTTTGGTCACAATCAAATCAATCTGTTATATTCACCATTTCCGTCGGAAATTGAGACATCTAGGGGGAAAATTTGAGTTGGTAGTATATGTCTCTGCTCTTGTTGGGACATTTTCGTACAAATCGAATGTGTCTCAGCTACGCTACAAATGGAAATGGTCCGTACCGTAATGAAATTGAATTGATTTATTCTTTGTTGGTGTTGTGCTGTTGTATGTCCATGTCTATGCGTTTTGATTGTGGTTATGGAGTCCCACCCGATGGAGGTCGGTGATTTAGAACATGATTAAAGAGTTGAAATAAAAAAATAAATAACGAAGCTGATTCTGATCTCGTTCTTCATTGTAAAAAATGTTTCTCTTAGAAATCAATTTCAAAAGCAACAACTTGTTCCAAGCGACTCTAAACGCAGTAGCAGGAAATATTGAGATAATTGTATTTTAAAAATGTTTCATCAAAAACTTCATACATACAAACGAACGGAAGAAAGATTTTTCTTTGATAAAAACGTGATGTCAAATATTTGAGGGTTGTGGTATTTTATGCGACAAATTCTAATTTTTGACTTTACGTTGGCTTGAGATGAAATGCATTCTCAAGCATGGCTCGACAGAAGCAAAAGTTAAAATAAATTTGCCCGCGGTAGAAACAATTTTGAATCTATTGAAGGCAAAAATCATAACGACGAAGCCAGGAATTTTTGCGCATCAACTAGTCCTGAGCTGAGCTTGTTCCCAATGAGGAAGTAAAACTTATTCGTTCAAGCTTCTGGCATGATGCCCCGATAGGAATCAGGATTATGAAAGGGATATTTCAACCACACTCACAACACCAAATATTAACAAAATTTTAAAATTAAATAATTTAGAAAAAATTAAATAATAAAGAAAAAGAAGAAGCTCATTTTTGAACAAAATAAGACAAAAAATTTAGATGAAAATGATTCAAAAGTTTATTGTATTAGAAAGGTTAAGCTTTGGCCATAATAAATGAAAACTGATATTGGGCATATGTCCACCACGGACACGCGTATACGAGTAGATGACGATTCTTTCATCAAAATTTTCGATCACTTTTTGCATTTGGGAGGGGCTTATTTCGTTAATTATGTCACGGATTTTGAGTTTCAAGGCCCTGTATAGGCTATTGGCCTTCTACTTTTACGTAACCTGTAGTGTTTACAATACAATATTATTTAGTCCGTTAAGGACAGCGGAGATGTTAGCTACCTAAGCCTCACCTGACGACGCATGTGCATGCTAGCAGCTTGGTTCTGCGGTCTCAAGGATTGGCTTTTTGTTTGCCAGCGGAAAGTACACTACAAAAAATTTAGACATGGGTACGAACTACAGATCTCGTTTGGCCTCACTAAAACAGAGGGAGGGTCTATTAACTCTTGCCCACCATACTGAGGAGAAAATTTATCCGTCCGATTTCAATGGGGAAGCTAACAAATACTTGAAAGTTGAAGCGACTGGGTGGATTTGGTGTCTCCACGCACCGCCCTATCCGGGTCTGAATCCTGATGACTAGGCCCATCGTCCGGAACTCATCCTAAAGCGTAAAAGCCCCTAAAATAACAAAAATCTTAACACGTAAAAGCCCCCAAACAACCTTATGGAAGTTTTCATCTGAAGACAAAATTCTCCACGTGGCGGGTCACAACCAATTTCAGGAGGAAAAAAGCTAACTGGCTGCCTAATTTTTTTAGCAACGCATCCTTTTATTCAATGCTAATATTCGTAACTAGTGTTTTTGATATTATAAAAGTATAAACAATATCACTTTCCGACCAGTTCAATAATTGATGATGATTTATATTTATTCATATGATCGTCCTTTTAAATCAACCTTTGTTGTATTCATTCCTATCATTTTAAGCTTTCAGCGATGATTAATTTTATTAAATTGATTCTAACGCTTTTAATGCTCACCTGAAAAAAGTTTCATAAAGCTAACCACTACCTCCTAAATTATTTTTACTATGTATTTTCTTACACCCAATCAATTGATTTTTATCCCATACAACTTCTTACTAACAAAAAAAAACACAGTTAAAATCAGTATTGGAGCATTGCATTAGTTCTATTGAATGTATTCATTATATCATACCATATAAAAATTAAGTTACGACAAAATAATGGGTGAATATACAAGTATTTATATTGATTAAATAAAATAAAGGCCACACTTACCCATGTCCGCTCGAAGTGTAATATGTGGCTTGAAAAAATAGATGTGGTCGTTCCTTTAATTACTATTTAGAAGAAATTTAATAAGCGCCAAACATTGGACTTTACTCATTTGGTTGACTTACATTTAGGTGGTTTATAATTTTGATTTTCACGTTTTACACACTTTCTTTGACGGTTTGTAGCTAAAAACTTTTTAACGTTCACAATTAATAAAAAGGAATCACTCAGCGGCAAAACTAAGCAAACAACGATCATAAAATTTATGTAGGTCGTTATCAATACGTTTTCTAAATAAAAATATATTCCCCGCCTAAGACTAATTTAAGTGCGCCATTTGACGTTTACAATAGTTTTTGTAAATTTCGATTTCGCTCAAGTTTCTTCAGCGTATTCATCGATGAAGGCACCCTTTCGTATGAATTTTGGTGAGATAAGATCTTTTGTATTTCATTGCGCGTAATATCCACAACCTTTAGATTCTATCGTGGACCCCATTGTACTAGTTTGTTATGGCATCTTGCTAAGCATTGGCAACTTTCAAAACATTCATATATTGAATCCTTACAATGGACTCATGGAGTCTTTACGCCATTGTCCCCTTCAAATATTTTATAATTATCGCCATGGAACAAGTCTCTTGTTATGCACTAAATGCCCTAGAATAATTACAGCTGTTTGCGTGAATTGAGTTGAAAAGGTATATAAGGTTTTTCAATTCTTTCAAGTCAGCATTTATATATTAAAGATGGATCCGTGTGTTCATAGTCATCTATAGATGTTGAGTGAGCATGCCACCTGCCCCGACTGAATTCATCCTTCGTGTAGTTAGTATCCAGTTCCAACATTAGATCATAGTGAATCTTCCCAAACGGAACGATGATATATCCAATACTTCGTGTAATGCTAACGGTCCCCCATCGGACGCATCCTCAGTTAGCGGATAGAGGGTACCCTAACCGGTTAGCTGGCGGGTATGTGGGAAATAAAATACCACTCGCAGACCAAAGCCGACTAAGTCCAAGCACTAGTAATGCTCTACTTAGTATTTACTTCTCATTGAACCAGGAAAATGTAATGTTTTTAAAATTTCGTGCGAACGCGAAACCGCCCTCTCATCGGTTCTAGACATTAAGTCTGAGTAGTGCCAACGGATGGTACCAACCGGTCAACCAATCCGTGCACCGTAACCCATTCACGCGGTGGCTGCTTGTCAGTCAGCTAGATCGGAGAGGATTTCGGTCGCGGGTCTTCGAATGGGTTACGCTCATTTACATATTCAGCCACCTATACATGCCCGTTTTCAACCGCGTTACAAAACAAAACCATACGGAGAGGAAACCTATTCTACGTTACTCCGTATTTCTTCATCAACCAGTCAAAGAACAAAATCTAATTTTTACTTCGCGTTCCCCGACGAAAAGCTACTCTAATAAAACGGCAAAACAACAAAGGCACCGCGTACCGCGTGCAACGCGAAACCGACTTCAGCGGATTTTCTCAAACCCTACCCTCGCGACGGCATACTTACCCTGCACCTCACTTCCCGCTGAAAAGCAGAACTACTGGAAAGGAAAGTCGTGTTTTAATTAGCAATTCATGTTATATAAATGTTTATTCATAAATATAAATATGATATTAAGAATTCTAAATTATTAATGTAGTTTCTTTTAAATTTATGATCTTTATATACAACTTGTACTGATTTGTTTGCATTTATTTTATTTATGTAATACCTTTAAGTTTAATTTTATGGAAGATTCTTATGGTGAGTGAAGTGATTTTTGTAGGGCGTAAAAAGATGAAAGCTCAAAATTAAAAATGTTTAATCAGAAAAAAAAGCAACAATTGTTTAAGCATATGGAAATGCTCATAGTGACAATTGGAATTTAATTATTTATTAATTTTTATATAATCGCTTATTGTATTTGTTCAAAATTATCAAAGAGCAGTCTGGCCGTTTAGATAGTCGAGACGATTAAATTAACTATGTTGGATAGATTTTTCAGACCTATTTTGCTTTCTACATTAATTAATCAGGCCGATTTGTTTCCAAAGTACAATAGGGTTGTGATCAGTATGCTTTCATTCACATAATTACAACGGTGCGGGAAGCAAATGGGAGGGATTTACTATACTAAATGGAAGGTATATTTCGGGAAGGTTCCTTGAAGTTAATATTTGAAGTTTTTCGTTAATTAGATTTTATTAATTTACAACAAGGTGTAAATATTCATTTCAAATGAGTATTTATGATTCAAATGTTTGAATGATTTATTTTATAGTTCAATAAACTGAATACGTTATGACAGACTGGAAAAGATATCACAAGGAGTGAAAGGTGCCAGGGGAAAGATTTAGTAAATTAAATTATAATTTAAAATATTTACTGGGTATTTCATGGGTTATTTGTGTTTTACGTAATTGAATGTAAGAAATAAATAATTCACTTATACTCATGACAAAATATTAAGAAAACTTTTCTTGCTTTGTGCAATTAGTTACAACCTTTATAAATGCTAATCAACGCTTCCTTTTTCAATACTTTGTCTACTACTGTTTTATTATATCAATAAGTTTTCTTACTTTCTTTTGACAAGTAACATTTTCACTCATTTCTAAGAACCGCGGAATCTTGCTTTCAATCAAACAGAACGTTCTCTACATCCTTGAACCCTATATTAAAGGAGTAGGCGAAACAGTAATGCAGTCGAATTTGATGAATTCTTTTCTTAGATTAGACCTACTTTGAGGACTCTTTTAAAGTCAAAACAGCCCACCTTACCGTTGTTGAGGTTTATGCTAAAAATTCCAGTGCTTACGATTTTCGATCAATTAGCTAAAGGGTCGCAACTGGACGATTGACTTCCAACAATAGGTGCGGCGGCAGAAATTTCGATGAGGATATAATTTTTGTAGTTTCAGTTTCCGCACCTTTGAATATTAGACTGAAGATTGTAGTTGCAGGGATCCAATTTAAAATTAATTATTCGAATCTCGCAAAATTTTGAATGGTCCAGCCATTTCAGACGATTTTCTCTCCCAAATTATGTTTACGCCACTTGTATCAAATGTTGTCACATCTAACTACCTGGTATTGTTTGAAGGTTTCCGACTGCTTCAATAAATTAATTATTTCAGCCATATGCTGCGCTGCATTCATTCCCCTATTTTCTGCGGCAATTTTTCTTCATTCTTTCCTGTGTTTTCCTTTAGAGATTTAACCATCGTCTTGTTCGTGTCCGAAACCTATTGACTACAGGCAGCTTCAAATCATCTGGCTTCTCGTTTCCAATCTCGTCAACATCTAATTTCCCCGGGATATCCTCCTGGGTGGCGGCCACTACTTCACATACATGCAGCTTGCGACGATGGCGACTTTGTGTCCGTGTACAAACTTCCTGCTTCTGGGGTGGCTGCTTCACTAAATCGCTGCGTAACTTAAGTTCACCGATTTTCGCAATATGAGTAAATAGCAACCGCGCGACTCACAACCACACTCTGCCGCCATGTGGCTGTCAATTTTTCCTTTTGACATCCCACGACAAAATTGACGTGGGATGTGCAACCGTCACAACCGACATGAGATGCCAAGCCACTTGGTGGCAAGGTGTGTTGGTGAGTCACCAGCGGCGTCACAAGATTCATTACAACAACAGCCTCGGATTGGATATACGGCTACGTATAAAGGACTATTATTTTGGAACTTGGAATGTTGGATTGCTGAGCAGATCAGGTGCACTGCAACAAATTCTGGATGAAATAAAGAGATATAAAATCAACATCCTCTTCGTGCACAGTGAAGACATATTTGATACGCGAATGCACACCGTGTTTAAAGGTGGAAAACTGCAAGGAAGCCTGGGTTTGGAGTGGCTTTCATTTTTGACAGCACATTTAAATAAACTATCACTGACTTCAAGCCCATTAACGTAAAGCTCTGTGCGATTCTGTAGTGAATGGGTAATTTCAAAGTCCGTGAAGGACTGCAGCGATGGTCTGCTGCCTCGGTAGAGAAAGGTGAAGATATCCGCCGAGGATGCCCTTGTCTGGGGACGTGTGAATGCGCTGGCAGGCTAGCATTGCGGTTTCCTGGGGCGGGTTCATTTCCCCAGCATAAGGACTCACTACAAAAGAATTTCACATTCACGAATTTCTGGGGTCAAAAAAAGAAGGCAACCGAATTCGCAAAAATTGTAGGCAACCACACCGAGAGAAAATGACTTGTTCAGATAACAAGTGAAACAAGTAAAAATGGGCGGATTTAGGGTAACTTCGTCTTTACCCGAAGAGGCTCATTGCCCACAAATAAGAGAGGGGCAACCGGGTGGTGATGGTGCCCCCGCGCACCCACCCAACCGGATCAAAATCCATGAATGTTGCAGTGGCCAGGTATTCCTCTTCTGAGTGGAAAACTCATACAACTTAACTTGCATGAGCCTTCCCATCAGAGGAGAAGTACCCCGGTGACCAATTTATGCCATAGAATTATGCAATTCGATGACATAACCCTATGCCATAAAGAGGCACCTTGCTCGGGCCACTCAACCCGCGAAGTCACCTGATACAAAGGAGGTTAGTTGGTGCCCGATGGCTGGCTCATGTCTTGCGTTGAGAGCCCACCATCGTACCGGGTCCTATACCCGGTCAGTACAGAAAGAAAGGAAAGACCATGTGTTATAAATGACTTATCTGTGCATTTTATTTCTTTCCTTTATAGACCAGACAAACGCTACCAAATTTTCATATTAAAGTACTTTCAAGTTAATGCACAGGAAACTATTTATAAATAATTTTTCCGAAACGACATCAGAAATTTATTATTTTTATTCTTCTGAACTAATGTACGTTCATTAATACATTTGTTCATCATACCAATCAACTATTTTCAAAAAAGTTAAATTATTTGCAAAGAAAATTAGCTATTAAGGAAAAAAATTGACAATTATAAATAAATTCGGCTCATCAAAATTCAACTATTCTCGAAAATTTAGTAGTATCGAAAAAAACATTATGCCAATTACCAAAAATTCAACTACTATCACAAAGATTTTTGCTATTAATAAAAAATTTAACTATTATAAAAATTCGATTCATCAAAATTCAACTACTTTCACAAAAATGTTTGCTATTTAATAAAAGAAATTTAACCATTATAAAAATTGAACTCATCAAAATTCAACAAATATCACAAAAATTTTTGCTATTTAATAAAAGGAGTACTTACCCACATGGTCCGTCGAGCGCTCGAGAACGATGCAGGTATCCTAACAACTAAAACTTCGTAAAAATTTGCTTATTCAAATTGCTGTTGTGTTACACAGAGTGACAATCATGCAGAACATATTGAATTTCACGTCAGGATGATGTCACAGACACGATGTATTAATTCCAATAGATTATACAAATTGGCACAGCTAGATAGATGTTGTAATCACATGCAACATAACACTATCCCGGGACAGCAATTTACGATGTATTGCTTGGTAACGCTGTACACATAATTAGTTGTAAGGCGATACGAGGACCAACAGTTTTTTTTCCCGAATTTTTCCAGCTAAGTATTTCGCCGGCAGCACAGTCCGATTTTCTGATATTCAGCCCTAGCGCTACCACAGAATAAATTTAAGAAAGTTCACTTCTGAGAATTTGCAGCAAATCGCACTGGTAAAAAAAAATGTTTATTCCATCTAACATTCTACTATTATGTATAAATCCTCCTAAAAATTGTAAGCTACTACGTATTGCAGTTAGAAGCATGCAATAACCAATCGCAGGTTATAGGGTTTTTCATGAAGGTTGAATTTAGGGAACTTCAATAATAAATATGCAAATTTCCGATGCAATATTCGTACTGAGCACAGATTCCCCTTTGCCGGCTTTGGCAACAGCAATTCAACTCGAGCATAAAAAAAAAACGAAAGAGAGTAAGGTTTCGGGCCAGGCACTGACACTATGGGGGGTTAACGCGAAACAGTTTTGAAGGTCGTTCGCCGTTTTACTCCCAAAATTATTTTGGCTGGTGGAGCAGCCACCGGTTGGTCGGATGCGGACAGTTGTAATGATTTTTAAATTTATTTCTTTGCGATCGCGGAACCGACCTCACATCGGTTCTGGACGTTAAGTCTGAGTAGTGCCAACAGATGGTACCAACCGGTCAACCAATCCGTGCACCGTAACCCATTCACGCGGTGGCTGCTTGTCGGCCAGCTAGATCGGAGAGGATTTCGGTCGCGGGTCTCCGAATGGGTTACGCTCAATTACAATACTCAGCCACCTGTACACGCTCGTTTTCAAAACGCGTTACAAAAACAAAACCATACGGAGAGGAAACCTATTCTACGTTACTCCGTATTTCTTCATTAACCAGTCAAAAGTACAAAATCGAATTTTTATTTCGCGTTCCCGAATTTCCGACGCGGTACCGAAAAGTATGCTACACTAACTCAACCCGACGAAAACTACGTTAAAGAAAACTCAAAGTCCACTAAGGTACCGCGTACCGCGCGCGACGCGAAACCGACCTCAGCGGATTTTCTCAAACCCTACCCTCGCGACGGCATACTTACCCTGCACCTCATTTCCCGCTGAAAGGCAGAACTACTGGAAAGGAAAGTCGTGTTTTAATTAGCAATTCATGATTTTATTAATATAATAATAGATACATAACTAAAGTTAAATCTTTAAATGCTTTTTTTTTTTTTTTAACTGTAAGGCCCTAACGCGGTGATATCTATCGTCTACGATTCTAGCGTTCAATTTCAACACCGTCGAGTCGTACAGATCTCCGAATTTACTGTAACTAAATTAATAATAAAGCACAGGATGTGATATATATTTTTTTTTTTTACAGATTTCGAATTATGCTATAAAAGTCTTACTAAACAGTTCCACATCTATCGCCTTTAGTTTGCGTAGGTTTACCAACACGTTTCTACTATTGAAAAAAACCTTAAATTGCATTTTAACTGGTAATCGAAAATATATCTATACATATAACACATGTGTGTATCTGTATTATGGGACTCCTATTATCGCTGCCCTTACTCTACGAATAATTATCGAGCGGAAATTCTCGTTTCGAGTAGTTAGATAAAGAAAATAGACTGCAAAATTAACTAAAACGAAACCTTGTGCAACCTAACAATTTAAAGTTCTCTGACACTAACGGAACTCTGCTGGTTATTGTTTCCCTACTGCTAATACCTCACCATAGTCGTTACTGATGATGAGCTTTCTGCACCTGCAAGTCTACTCAAAAGTTCAGCTTATCGCAACTTAAGTCTGCAATGAGTTAAATAGTCCAACATTGGAAGCTAACATTAAGTTAATAAAGCATGTTAACTGCAGCTACTAACTACCTATAAGAATAACAACTTTTTGGAGGAATGAGTATTACTAGTTAATCTCTTTTATTTCATTTTTACTTTACTCTTAGAGACCTATTATGTCCTAAGTTATGCTTTCCATACAAATTCATTTCAAATGCAGCTAAGGAACGACCCTCTTTTTTTTTAAATATACATGTTGCATGTACAGAAATATAATAAAAGAAATAAATTAAAAGTGGGAACGCTTTGATTTTGTATCTCTCAACAGGGTTGGTGGATACTCTTGTTTGGATCAAGGAATTTTCTCGAGGCCTATACACAATCAAAACTAAAAGTTAATTTGAACGTTAATCATTGAAAATTGACTCGTGTATTTTAATAATTTACCAGCCTCTTATTTAATTCTTTGGAATGCGATTACGAAGGCTTTCGTCACTAAAATATTCATTTGAATAAGATTTCGCAAATTAGCGCAGCGAAAGTCTTGAACGCCTTCGTCACGATAACTTTTATGCCAGGTACGTAACCAGAACAATACAAATTCACTACAGACCTTGGAAATTCTTTGATATTCACTTAAACAGGAGTACCCAACCCCAGGGACACTGCTGAATAAACCTTTCTTTATTTAAATTACCCCAAATATGTTGAGAAGACTCGATTACTTCAGTCTCATTAATTTCGAATATATTAGAAGATAGTTAACACATAAATCTACACTCTCTTCCCTCATAAAGTGTCTTACAATCTTCAGTACTCTATTCTACCGACTTTACTCAGATGTAGGATCGTATAAAAATAAAATGCTTAAATATATTGAAAACTTAAAAAGGTAAGGTAACAATGCAAACAAAAATCATCAGTTAATTTACAACATTGAACATGTACTTTGTTCTCGTTTGCAATCGCTACCACACACGTCAGTAAAATGTCTCCTTTGAATGCGACATCGTTCCGCACGACGCCCTGGATAATTCATTGATTGCGTGGATTTGGTTTAGGATTGTGTTATTTTTGTGATGTAAAACAATCGCTGGGTCAAGCACTTTGGGCAAGGTTTCATTAGGAATCCCGCCATGTGGCCTGATATATAATTTGCATGACCATTTTGGGAACAGTCCAATCTTTCATACCTTGAACATGTCCATTGTTCGCCTTGAGCAAGAAGCAGCGCCACAACGCAAAAGCCAAACATGATTCGTTCCTTCCTCCACCCTTTACCCGCAATCACTTGGTACCTTCCAACAGTTGTCGCTGCCTTTGGGGGCTCAACCGGGATATCCTCCGGGGTTTAGATTTGGATTAAACGTCTATTTAAATTGGATTAATTGTCATTTCAATATTTTAAAGACTAATTTTTATCATCTTACATGGCCTTTAAACTGTTGCAATTATAATGAGCAGATGTGTAATTTCGGCGATACGATGCTTTAAGTCGGGTGCGGCACGCTCTGAATTCTCATTAGCGAAATCACACGATGGGAATATGTGTACAACATAAGCGGCTTGATCAATCCTTGTTGTTGGGGTGGCTGTTTCACCAAATCGCTGCGCAATTCACGTTCAACGACCTTCGCCACACGAGTACATAGCAACCGCGCGACTCACAACCACACTCTGCCGCCATGTGGCTGTCAATTTTTCCTTTTGACATCCCACGACAAAATTGACGTGGGATGTGCAACCGTCACACCCAGCGGCGTCACAAGATTCATTACAGGGCAGTGTCCACGATGCCTACGTGGCATGGGGAGACTGAAGGAAACGCTGCTTGGCCCTAAGATGTTTTTTTTTCTTCTCTCTCAGCGTCATAGGTCTTTGGCATGGTAGACTCCCAGCTCCCTTCCGGACATGTCCGCAATGAGGTACCGCGTGGGACCTAAAACTTGTAAGACTCGACACTTCACGAACTTCTTGTCTAGCTTGGCAGTGTAGTGCGGGCCTGCTTCACTTTGTCTAAAATTCCGTCGGTAGATTTCGTCGCCTGCCTTGAAGCCAGAAGGATGGGATCGCAGATTGTATCGCTCCTCCCCCACCCATCTACTGTCTTCAATCCTCTCCCGGATTTGTTCTCGTAGAATTTGGAGTTTCTCGTGCGGCTCCAGCACCACTATTGGGTCTTCCAACCCTTTCAACTGTCGCAATAGCCGGTACGAGGTTCCGTGGCAAATCATATGCTGGCCGAACACGGCAAAGTATGGGGAGATGCCTGTGGTGGAGTGGTAAGACGAACGCAGGGCACAGGTGATGGCGGAAATCATGCGGTCCCAATCCTTCTGATCCGGTTGGACGTAGGCCCGAATGGCGGCTATAAGGGTGCGGTTCAATCGCTCGGACGCATTGGCTTGCGGAGAATAAACGGCAGTCCGCTGATGCGTAATGCCATACTTCTCCATTAATTCTCGGAATCTAGACGAGGTGAACTGAACTCCGTTGTCAGAGACCAGCTTCTCCGGTACTCCAAATATATGGAAAGCGCGATTTTCCAGAAAACTGACTATGGGGCCGGTGTGCAGGTTTCGAAGAGGTTCCACCATCGGAAATTTGGACAAGTGGTCCAGGACCATGACAGCTCCCGTATATCCCGAAGTCGAGCGAGGGTACGGACCGATGAGATCTATATACAGGCGCTGGAACACCCGCTCCGGTAGTTCGAATTTTCCCATCGGGGGCCGAAGAACAGAATTGGGCGCTTTCGTGCATTTGCACAGCTCACAAGTGGCTACGTACTTTTTCACTTGCTGCGCCATCTTAGGCCAAAAGAAGTAAGTCTTCAGCCGCCGAAGCGTACGACCATAACCGCCGTGTGCACTCAATGGGTGGTCATGAGCCCGCTTAATCAATTCGCATGTCAGTTCTTCGGGCACCCATAACTTCCACTGCTCCTCTTCTTGAATGGGGTCTCCGGAGGCGTGTTTCGTCCGCTTGTATATAAATCCCTCCGTCACCCGTAGTTCTGGCAGCTGTGGCAACTGGTTCTGAATCGTATACATCAGCTGGGTATAACATGCTGACTTGAAGGCGGAATGGTCCAAGTCGATCCATAGGGGGCTGTCGTCCTCCTGGGCCAACTCGGCTCCTTCAGGGGCGAACATCCTTGATAGTGTGTCCGGTATCACGTGCTGACTTCCTTTGCGGTGTCTTATCGTGTGACGCATGATCAGTAACGATTTCAAAAGGATGTCCTTCTACATATGCTCGAAAACGTTTCACTGCCAGCACAGCCGCTAGGCATTCCTGCTCCGAGACCGTGTAGTTCCGCTGGGCCTAGTTCAGCTTGTGGGACATGAAGGCTACAGGTCTTTCCTCGCCGCCTTGCGCAACCTGGACTAAGACTGCTCCCACCCCATGTTGACTCACGTCACAATGGATTGAGAACGGTTTGTCAAAGTCCGGGCTGTGCAGTACGGGGGCTGTAGTCAGACTCTTCTTTAGCTCTTCAAAGGCTCGCAAGCTGGGCTCTTCCCAGACGAACTTACGTCCCTTACGCAGCATGTCGGTCAAAGGAGTGGTAATGGTGGCATAGTCACGTACGAAACGCTGGTACCATCCGCATAAGCCTAGGAATCGGCGTAACTGCTTGGTGGTCTTGGGTAATGGAAAAACGTCAATCACTTGAGTCTTGTCCGGGTCGGCTTTGATATTGCCATGCCCAATGATGTGACCTAAATACTTCACCTCCGTCATCACAAACTGACTCTTCTGTATGTTGATTGTTAACCCTGCCCTCCGGATGTGTAGCGCCACCTCCTGAAGCAGGTCGATGTGTTCGTTAAAGGTCTCGGTTATAAGCAACAGATCGTCCAAGTACACGAAAACTTGGTGCCGTAAATGTGGTGGTATCACCTTATCCATAAGGCGCGTCATGGTTTGAGGGGCATTGCACAATCCGAATGGCATGGTCACGAATTGATACAGGGGCCGACCTGGGACTGTGAAGGCTGTTTTCTCCTTTGAGCCAGGGTCTAAAGGAATTTGCCAGAAGGCGTCCTTGAGGTCTAAGCTCGTGATGAAGTGGGCTTTAGGCAACCGACTCAAAATGCCTTCAATCAACGGTAGAGGGTATGCGTCCTTGACAGTGACGGCGTTCAAGCGTCTGGCATCTAAGCATAGCCGGACCTTGTTCGGCTTGACAACTAAGGTGACTGGGGAAGCCCACGCGCTCTGCGATTCTTTGATCACGCCTAATGCTAGCATTCGATCAACTTCGGCATATAACAACTTTTCCTTCGCCGGAGATATGGCAAAATGTCTCTGTTTTATGGGTTTAGCATCCCCCACATCTATAATGTGTAACACCAGTGCCGTCCGCCCGAGACCTTCCTTCTCATGCGATGGAAAAGCCGATATAGCCGAGTCAAGTCGCAGTTGCTGATTCACATCCAGTGTATGTCGTAATAAGTGAGTGGTTTGAGTTTGGTCAGGAACTGTGGTGACGGACTCCATGGTCGTACCGGAAAACAGTGCCGGGGCCAAGTTAAATTTTCGAACGAAATCCACTCCTAGATAAAGATTCTGGGTTAATTGAGGTATGATGTAAAATTCCAGAGGTTTAGTTACTCCCTTAAAGGTGACATCCGTCGTAATTTTTCCCACTACAGAGTGACGAGTTCCGTCTGCCATGCTTAACCAGGTGGTAAAATGGTGGATTTGGTCCGCGTGCATTGCCAGTACCTCCCCTGCAAAATCGGCTGATATGCAATTCACACTGGCTTCCGTATCGACTAAACCTGACAATCGTTTTTGCAGGAGGTGCACTGACGCATATGGTCGAACGTCATCCCTCAATAATTCGTCTAAGTGTATGTTCTTCAGCACCTTCCTCGACTGCCTGACCCTTCTCCAGAAGCTCCGCTTCCAACGCGTGGCTCGCTTTCTTCGCGGTGGAACAGTTGTAGCCAACTCCTCATGGAAGATGCGCTGTCAAGTAGCCAAATAATTCCGCAGCCTGACGTGGAAAGGTTTGACATGCCAAGGAACTTTCGCCTCGCTATCATTTCCCTGTGCGTTGGCCTCGACAAAGGATGGCGTCGGTTGTGGAACTTCGGGAGAACTGTGTTTGGCGGTGCGAGTCAGCAGAATTGGAGTCATGTCTGGGGCTTGGTCATAGCTAGTGATGGGATCAGGATTGGTTCATCCGGGTTTTAGGAGTGCCGACGGGTGGTCGTGGCACTCGCTGGCAAGTTTTTTCACAGTTTGTAATTTGCGCAATCAGGTGCGTATGTGTCGGCCTTCCCGCATCGGTAACAGAAAAGCGTCGGTTCCGCTGGACATGCATAGAACCGATGCCCCGTTTGTCGGCAGTTCCAACAGACCGTCGGGCTTGTAATTGCTTCAAGGGAGGGTCTATCAATCATTGCTGGGTCCTCATGCTCCTGTGGTGCTCCACTCCTCGGTACTGGTACCTGATCAGCAAGTAGGTGGTCCGCTGCCATCAACTCCGCGGCGTGATGATTTCGGGGATTTGGTCCCGTTATGCGAGGTTGTGGACGGAAGGTACCTCGCCGCTCATCCAATTGTTCTTGCCTACGGGCATGGAGGCGCAATCCCTGTATGGTGTTGATGGAAAAATGCAGAAGGCTGTTCTGAAGATCCCAACGCATATTCTCTCTGATAATTTCTACCAATTCGTCCTCGGGCATGGTTGTTCGCAAGCGAGTGCTCAATCTCACTATACTTGTGTAGTACTGGTTGAACGGTTCGTGAGCGCCTTGTTTCTGTTTCTTTATCTGTTCCCTTAGTTCTCACTCAGTGAAGCCATCATCAAATCGATTGCGGAAGGCTGCACTGAAAGAGTGCCAAGTGGGACGTGGCGTCGATTCCTTAAAACTCCAGTACCAGTCGGCAGCATCCCTGCTGACCAAAAGATGTGCATGCCGGAGGAAGGCCCAGAAATCACCTCCCAAGGTGCTGGATACTAACGCCTGAATCCGGAAAAGAAACCGGTCCGCTGATATCATGTCGTTGAAATCCGTGAAGTTCAGGCGCCAACTCTCCATGATACGAGGCGTTGGGTCTCGGAAAGGTGTCAATGCGTTCCCGGGGGGAATCGCATCCTCTATTGACCTGTTGTAAGGGACTGCCTCGGGGACTGGAGGTACCAACGGAGGTGCGGTGCTGTGTCGTGGTCTATACTCGGGCGCTCTGGGATCCATTCCCGAGTTTCTTGGAGGTAGGGCCCATTGATCAGATGGCCGAGAGTGGGGCATAGCCACGCTGGGATTGGGCTCCCAGCCAAGCAGAGTTCTCACTCGGCTGGGTGGTTGGCTCATGGGGAGGTTCTGGAGCCTTCCCTCCAAGTTGCCAATCCTCTCCGACATATCCCGCATTAACGCCACGAGGGTGTCAATGGAGTGGGTGGAAGGCGCGGGTGTATCCTCGGACGCGACATCTGCAGCCGGAACTTCACCGCCTACGGCTCCTTGAAGGTCCATCAGTGATTGGGGCGGTTCGGCATCTGGAACCCCTTTCGCCACTGCTCCAAGCGTGGGGACGGGCGTTCCGAGGGGGACGTCTAGGGCAGTCCGCTCGATGGGTCGCCGGCATAGTGGGCAAAGCTCGGACGTGAGGAGGAGCTGTTGGACACAGGCACGATGAAAAAGGTGTCCACAATCGAATCGCACGCTGTGTACGCCCTCCACTACGTCTTCGAAGCAGATCCCGCAGTTAGCTGGTTGGACCGTTTTGGATCTGGTCCAAAGCTTGTCTGGGGTCCGCTTAGTCACCATGTTGATGTGTTTGCTGTGTATGGTTAGTGCTAGTATTATTTAAAAAAAAAAAATATACAAAATATAATTATTTCTAATATATAAGTGGACAAAACCTACGACTAAATTAGTGGCCGATAGTGGCGAGTTTTTTCGTAACTATATAAGAGGGGAAAAAAATGAATCTATTGGTTTAACACTTTCCTTTCCAGCAGTCGACTCCTCCAAAGGGAAACGAGAGTGCGTGGTAGTCTGCCGACGAAAGGGTGCTTTCGGTCGATTTAATTAATTTATCCCTTAAACCCACATACATCACAAAAACCGTCTCTAAACTACGTTAAATGGCTCGACGAGACAAGTGGTAGAGCTACCGTAACAGCTTAGTACGCGGTCAAAATTCCCGACGCGTGGAAGCATTCCGGGCTTCGCCACTCCAGCATACGCCACCGAACGTTGAACCGATACCACTCGTCTATCACGCATACGAAATAAGTAGAATCCTTCCGCGACATACAGGCAAGGTAGCCTTCTATTTTCTTGAGAGTCCAGGCCGACAGGAGAAACCCCATCTGGCTGACAGTTCCATCAAGAAAATAGAAGGTCCTTACAGGGGTTAACCTGGGACAACACATCAGAAGGATTCTGTCGCGAAAAAAAAATCAAACAAAGGAGGGCGGAAGTTACAACTCACATGAAGCGACTGCTAGTGTGTATAACACAACTCCACTGCTCCTGTTTGTGAGGCTCGAGTACCAGAGTACCTTACATCCTCCGTAAAGGACCAACTCGTCAGAAGACGCGAATCGTTTATCCCCTTAGGATGTTTTGGGCCCCACGTTTGGCGCCATTTGTAATGAATTTCGAAATGCCCGTGAAGGGCACGGGTGCCGATGGTCTGGCACAAGTATCAGCGAGCTATAAACAACACCGAGCTCAGCTAATTAGCTTCTCTTAACGACCCCGTATGCGTGCTTGACGACTAGCATTTGCGGGATCATATGATGCGGGTTCTTGTCGAGCCACGAAGCTACACTACAAAATACTTATCACGCGTACTCTACTCTACAAGACGTACCGATCACTTTTTATTCTCTTTAGAATAGTTCTATTAGGTGTCAATTAAGCTACTCTACAGTAATTCAATATTTTTTTGCCTCGTTAAACTTAGCGGACACGGAGGCTTGAGACAAACGCAAACATTACACAAAAAGCAACCGTTACTTTCTCCGAAGAAGGTCGTTGCATCACAAGGGGAATGACAAACCTAAAGATGTTAAAGTGGCTGAAGTGAACCACTCATCTCCGCGTAAAGGATGGAAACTTGACGGATGTAGTTTACTTTACACTAGTAAAACAAACTAAGCAGTTTCTACGGGGTGACCACCTTATCTCTTCAGGAGCAGCCACTCCTGATCACCACGGGGCTGCTCGACTGCTTATGTTTATTACAGGACAGTCTCTTCGATGCCGACCCAGACATGGAGAGACTGAAGGACTTCGCTCTTCACTAGTAAAGAAACAATTGTTTCCCAGTGGAGAGATGGTTGTTATAATTTTAGGCCCCTCTCTTTGAATACAAGTCCCTGTCTTCAACGAAAGTATGCTAATAAAAACCGCTAACAAATCATAAAAACAAATCGGGAGTCGGTCAGGACTAATTGATGATGCGGATTTTATCACTGCCGGTCATCAGATTAGCTTCCAGCAAAAACTGACGCAACTCCAAGCAGTGTATTTGAAAACCCCTGGCACCATCAGTTTGTTCAAAATTAGAACTGTCCGACTACAAACTTTATAAAAATGTGCAAACCTTTCTTTTGGTAACATTAACGGACGAACTACTCTATAACATCATCGGCATGTTCAGGCGGCAGAGCCACCACGAACGAAGAACTCCAGAAGATGCTATAGACCTTATTATACCGAAGACAAGACAAACAACACCAAAAGAAAGTTTATCGGTGACTCTATCTTTACTTTACGGAACCCTCCAAAGTATGCTACGTTAATATCAAATGGTGAGGGCGACAATAAAAATTGAATCGGTTCATCTGCCGACAGCAAAATTAAAAATGTGAGAACTCGAAGGAGAGTGATGTTGTTTCCCCTTCGGGCCCCACGTTGGGCGCCATTGTAATGATTTTAAGTCTGTCCGTGTAGGACACGGGTGCCGATGGTCTGGCATAAGTGTCAGCGAGCTATAAACAACACCGAGCACAGCTAACTAGCTTCGCTTAACGACCGCGTACG
Source organism: Odontomyia ornata (assembly GCA_963969285.1). Classification (NCBI taxonomy): domain Eukaryota; kingdom Metazoa; phylum Arthropoda; class Insecta; order Diptera; family Stratiomyidae; genus Odontomyia; species Odontomyia ornata. The sequence continues at coordinate 302,522,164 of OZ017739.1, read as the reverse complement.
CGTGCTTGACGACTAGCATTGGCGGGATAATATGAGGCGGGTTCTTGTCGAGCCACGGAGCTACACTACAAAATACTTATCACGCGTACTCTACTCTACAAGACGCACCGATCAAATTTTATTGTCTTTAGAAAAGTTCTATTAGGTGTCAATTAAGCTACTCTACAGTAATTCAATATTTTTTTGCCTCGTTAAAGTTAGCGGACACGGAGGCTTGAGACAAACGCAAACATTACACAAAAAGCAACCGTTACTTTCACAGAAGAAGGTCGTTGCATTACAAGGGGAATGTCAAACCTAAAGATGTTAAAGTGGCTGCAGTGAACCACTCATCTCTGCCTAAAGGATGGAAACTTGACGGATGCAGTTTACTTTGCACTAGTAAAACAACAAACTAAGCAGTTTCGACGGGGTGACCACCTTATCTCTTCAGGAGCAGCCACTCCTGATCACCACGGGGCTGCTCGACTGCTTATGTTTATTACACAGTGGTACACGCACAAGTCCCGTTGGGTATTCGCGCTGGCTTTCCTATGAAGGGGAATGAAACTTCCTTTTGTGTATGTCACTGACACCCACTACCAAACGCGAGCCGCCTCGCGAACTTAGCCCGGCACAAAGTTCTGTTTAGCGGCCACTATTACTCCCCCGCAACACACGCACTTTTATTGATTAGTTTTTTGTTTAATTTCAGAAGTAAAATATTGCGAAATGATAAATGAACAATGTAACGAAGGGGACACGCTGAAAATTTTGAGCCTTTTCCGACCAAATTACAGGGAAAATATAAGACATTTACGCGTCGCGGGGATATTGTGACATCCACTCTCGCGTTTGATTCAGTCCAATTTCTTTTGTGGGAAAAACTTCCACATGGGCTGTCTAGCCCAGAAGAGAATTAATTAGGGAAATGAGCAATTGTACACCGATTATACGATTTAAAACAATTCACGATCAATTTTCGATTTCATTATGTTCATATAATCGAAGGTTAGACGCATGAATTTACATTTAAGCAAGCAGACGAGTGCCGGAGCACAAAATTTCCACTCTTCCTTTTCTTTTTTTCGAATTCCAGTGACTAATCGTCTCCGACATCGGACAAGATCCAAACCCCCGTTCTCGCAACAAACGTATAGCAACCACTCCACGCATTCAATTTCCCACCTTTTCAGACTCCCGCACGTAAAAATTCACGTTACCGGTTCTGACACTGCTTCGATTCTCTTATCATTAACGGCTCCGACATTGTTTCTTTTATCCTATCATTAACTAACTCCCCGATGAAGACTGATTGTAAAGGTTTTTAACAAAAAAATTGAATGGAAACAACGACAACTAAGAAAAACACTCGAATTTCGTTTACTGGCTCCAACACTGTTTTAATTCTCTTATTATTAGCTAACGGCACGATTAGGAATCATTATAGAGGTTTTAACCTAAAAATTGTACGGAAACAACGACAACTAAGAATTTCTCAATTCACTGAAACGGTCCATCTAAAATTGTTCCAATATAATTGCAAACGATCGAACTCATTCAACGAGTTCCTTTTCAACTGGCACCCGGACACATTTTCTATCGACCGCCGTTATCCACTCATTCCTTAGACTCCCCCCGAAGCATCTCCATCCGATCAAATCAAACCAAGTGCCCAGCTTCAAGTACAGTTCGGAATCATCTCCCTCACAACAACCTCTGTTCCACTTTCTTTGCGATTCTCGTTCCTTTCACGGTCTTTATCTACGCTCGAGGAATGTTCAGCTACATGTCTCTCAGAACATAGTAGCATGTTTTTCATTTTAGCAAAAGTAGTGGAATAAAGCAATTGGAAGTTGTATGTTTCTATTAAGTCGTCACTGCATGGATGGCAGATATACTGTGGGAGATGGCCACTCATCGCTGAGCATTTCTTCGTTTCCTTGTTCGAAAATCCCTTGCAAATTTTCTGACGATTTGCAGATGCGGCAGCATTTTGTGTGAACCATCTTTTGATTGGACCGCCGATTTCTTCGATAACAACTACGCGACGACGACAGAAATCAGAGCAAGAAAGCTTTCTTTGAAGGACGCTTGGTTACGATTGAAAATTTGAAACATATTATATTCAAAAATGATCGACTGTTATAGACAGCGCTCTAGTATAGTTAAAGGTGAAATACGAGAAACATCTGAAAATATCGTTTCTGATGTGGGAATGCTAATGGCTCAGATGAGTATTATTTAATTACTCAATGGCTAATGCTATATTTTTGTTTACATCTCGTCAGAGGGATTCATGGCGTCAGTGCCTAGATACATATATTCCATAATACTATATACTAATCAAATTATTTGAATGAAAATTTCCGAATTTTTCGATAAATTATTAAATTTTGTCTCGACGTCCACAAATAACAATAGCATACTTCCTCGTCCATTCTCGTGCCAATTTGTTACATCTTTCCCGATCGGTTTTATATATTTTTGCCATCTCTGGTACGAGGGGATCATCTGTGGGCAGCATAGTGATGCCGTGATTTTTCAACATTTTTTTTTTTTTTTTTGAAGTTTCTCAAAGCGAGAGACGAAATTTGCGAACATCGGCTCAACCCCAAAACACGTCAGTATACTCGTATTTTACATGAATATATATTTACACGTAAAAATCCAAAACAAACTCAAAATCGTAGCGTATAAGCAATATTTAACATCCCAACGTTAGAAAGAAACAACTTTGGATCGATAACTAAGGCTAATGTTGTCACTAAAATCAAACGATACTTAAAAATCGACAAAAGATTAAAATATAAAGAACACCACGCGTTCCTTATGAGGTCTATCTTTTTTATATATTGTCGCATGTACGGCTCACGGCCGATAAGTTTAATGTTCCGGGAAAGTGAAAACGCACTGTCTTTTAAATTAAGTTAAAAGAGTTTATTTACTAAGAATGCACAATAATTAATTTCATTATTTTACTAATCACACTTTAGTTTACTTTTCACTGGTCCTATCGATTTATGTTTTCTATATCTTCAAATATATCACGAAAAACCTTTACTTCACTATCAATCAATATCGCCCTTAATTCGCGCTGTACACTTATCGCAGTTTTTACTATCGCCGTGTTACTCTCTATACCTCCCATTCATTTAACTCAGTTTTACATAGGGTCTCTATTCATTCAATCCATTTCTCGTATATTGGCAAATGTTCTGACGCGAACTACCTGGAATATTCGAGCAATTCTGAATACTCACAGTGACGTCACTTTCAGATATTGATCATGGATCTGCTTAGTTTATTCTTGTGCTTTCGAGTACATTCGTTTACTTTTCTTGGTTGCTTCTTTTCAATCAATATTGATCATGATGTTATTAATAGTTGTGACCACAATTGCGACAGTAGCTCACAGAATTGTTTTTACATGTTACAATATACATAATACAATAATTTAATATATACCAAGGTCATATTATTTAAAATAACTTATGTATTGTACTAAACAAGCAGTCGCCTAAGCAAGCTGCTCGAAAACCATCATCCAATTTCAATTTTAAATTTAAAAAATTAATTATTTAAATCTACAATTAAAATTTGCACACGGCAACACCTTTATAATGCAGCTCATCCACGAATTGCATTGCCGAATGCAATCTACAGTAGATGGAATTGAGCGACTGATAATTCGGTTGGACCACGAATCCACTGAGTGTTGTGGGAAAGCGGGCGTGAACAGTTCCTTCGCGGCTTTCATCAATTTTAACTCCAATTACTTCTCGAGAGGAAATCATTACAACAAACGGGTGTTGCGATTCAGTGACGACGAGAGTAACCACCGTTTCAATAGACAGAATGGAGCTGTCATGGCGGATATACGTGCGCGATTCGCTTAATTCTCCCTCTCGAAGTGTGATGTGACGAAATTAGCGTTAAATTCCGTGTTTCAATTCATAAGTTAATCATAGTCTGTAGTAATTGAGCAATCATACAAGCAAACTGCTTGAGAACCTCCCTATTCCCTACTCAAAATTTTAATGGCAGATTTAGAAAACTATTTAATTACTTCCATTTATAATCGTTATTTTTAAAATAGTTTTCTTTCTTATTATTATTATTAAATGTAATTTTATAACAATTTTCCTTTATATTAAATTCAAACGTTTCCCTTTAATTATATTCTTCATGGTGTTTAACTTTTATTCCTATTTAGAATCTTTTTCATTTTTCTTTTCTTCAGTTAATTTTTCTTGAAAAATTATAAATCTGCCAATTAAAATTTTGAACATGGGAGCACTGATTTAGTGCACCCTAACGGTGTATTATATTACCGAAGGCAATTGAACTCATCCGATGCAATTTACCGTGTAAACGGGAAGAGAAAGACAAGTTTGGGACGGATCGTGGAGTCTACTTACGACCTGCACCCGGCAAGCACGCGAAAAACGGCCGCGTGGGAAGAGTAGTCGTGCTTGATCGGGAAGACATTGAAAAACTCCGCTGCGTCATGTGCGAAGCGTGTTGTTAAGCTGTAAGTATTTTCCCTGAAGGATCTTTAACAAGTGCCGGTGTAATAACAAATTACAGAAAGTACTGAGGAACGCCTTGTCAAATTGTTTTAGTGAATTAGCCTCTCGTTTTATATTTTCGTTTACCATGATTGTACGCGTTATTTCGAACTCAAAATAAATTTTCTTTGCTCGATGATTGTCCAAATACGGACTAAAAGAGTGAAAGGCACATTATAAGCAAACAGAACCTTGAGGAATCATTTAATGGATTGACTTATTAATTACTAATTTAAGAGGAATTCTAAATCATCTCCCAGTGAAAATTATGGGCGCAAATAAAGTGCATATGAAGCTAACAGTTTAATAGCATCATATTGCTTATAAATACGAGGTCGTGAGCTATTCCGAGGTCAGTTTTGATAGACAACTTCATTGACATCAACTTTCGGTTTACGTGATAAGTATTTCGAAGTACTTTGAATATTTGCTTTTATAAACATTTGTGGTGATTGGTCATATAACCGATTACTTGGATATTAAAATCAGTTATAACTGCAACACCATCTAACTTTCAAGCATGTCTGTATAAAGAAGTTATTTGAAGATTCACAATAAGGAGTATTTATAAAATTAAGATTCGGAATGAAATTCTCCATAATGAAATTTTCTGTGCTCATCGCAATTTTAAGTTTGGAAGTTTTAGCTTAATTAGTGGGAGTAAGCAAAAATTAAAATATTAAGTAATTGACTAAAATATTTCAAAGAAAGACTTCTTAACAATGTCACTTCAAAACTATTGCATGCATTAGAAAGATAAATCAAGCAAAAATAGGATATAGATTTGCTTATGTTCGCAAGCTTACGTAAATTAACGTTCCTTGTTTTGTTTGTTCAGGTTATAAAATAAAGACAGGATCTGGAGTTAGGGAAAATTGGATATTGCCAGTCAATGTCGCTATTTACTGAGTGCCATAATGAACCAGGCACCTCTGATTCGATCGGAGGATTGCCTCCAGCTTCAATTAATAGAACTCTATTATGAGGATTTTCTGCAAGACGTCCTGCGACCACTGATCCCGCTGAGCCTGATCCAATCACTATAAATTCGTAAGTTCCCAGTCAATTTTAATTTGAAGTAATAAACTAATCAATAGTCAGGTTCTAATCATATATAATTTTCACTATTTATCACTGCTATTTACCCCCTTATTTCTTTCTCACCATAATTTAACGCCACTTCTCCGTAATCACGAGGCCACATTGTTGGATTAGAAATATTGAAATGAACCGCTATCATAGTTGGAGTTTGCTGGACCAAAGCTCCTTGCTGCACATTTTGAATCTAACAGTTTCATCATGCCATCAGTTGTGGCTTCTTCAAAATTCGATTCAAGACAATTTAAAACAATTTTACTTCAATTTAACTAACATAAGTTGAAATTAGTTTCAGCTCTGAACACAGTCACCTCCCATTTCACTTCGCGAACCTTCCACGTCCTCCTGTCACTCCTCTACAACTTCCCCAACTCTTCTAGTTGCTCATTATGGGTTGCTATAAATTGAAATTTTGATAGCAGATAGGCGGGTTTTCGAGTAGTTTGCTATTGTGACCACTCGCAAAAAAATCAACTGAAGTAAGCAAAAATAAGAACAATGAAAAAGATTTCATGACGAATACGATTAAAGGGAAATGTTTAAATTGGACATAAAGGAAATTTGATATAAAATTACGTTTAATAATAATAAGAAATAAATTAAAGGGAAATGTTTGAATTTGACATAAAGAAAAATTGATATAAAAATACGTTTAGTAACAATTAAACAAACAATTTTATAAATTACAATTATGAATGGAAGAAATGAAATTTTTCTCTTTTATTTCTTTTTTTTTTTGTCGAAATCTGCAATTGATTTTGGTAAAGGGTTAGGAAGGTTTTTGAACAGTCAGATTGTGTGACTGCTCGATTACTACAAAATGCGCGATTTAAAACACGTTAAACAACTTCCACCGACTTGACTTTAACCGACCTTACCTCCGTTTCCTTTTGATTCGAAACCAACCACCACAACACGCGCTCTAGAGTATTCATCAATGCAGTTCCCAAAATAAACTACTGGGATTCGAATCCGAAAAAATCGACTCTAAAAAACGCAAAACCAAACTACGGTACCGCGTATCGACCGCAACCCGAAACCAACTATTCGCGGATTATTGAAACTCTCTCGGTGGCATAGTCACATTCACCATCGCTTCCCTCTGAAAAAGCACAGGTTTGCTAAAAAGGAAAGACAATTCATTACTCTGTTTATTCAATTTGGTAACATATTTTCAAATATTTATATTACTATATATATCAAAACTGACGATAGATACAAGCCATATGGTAGCAATTTGCATATGTATTAGTCGGCCTACTATGGACAAGCTTCCGGTAGCTGTCACCCAACTGCGGCATTAGCAAATGCTTATATTTCGTTATATATACTATTTTCCGAATAAAAACGTGCCAAACGCATCCCGTGCATGCTATAAATTCACCTTGTATAGCCCATTGTGCTCCTAAACTTTCCAAGACGAGCAAATGAAGCACATGTTTTGCACCTTCGACTGATAGCTCAGCGTTGAGATGTAAACAAACTCCTAAAAATTCACTTTGGAAGGCGATAAAAACTAAACAGGTATAAAAACTGAAATAATTTTCACTTCACTAGGAGCGCTATTGTGTTCTCCGCGGATCATCTAGATTTCACTGTAGAAATCTGTCTCTAAACCGTACAAAACCTCGAATTTTTGTTGGCACCTCCACAATTCTTCATATAACGCCATGTAAGTTAGCCAGCAAAGTCGGCCTACTAATGGTCATGTGTGTGGTAGTAAGTGCTGCTGCCATATGGCTTGTATCTATCGTCAGTTTTGATATATATGCATGCCCTTTGAGGAACGGAACAAATGGAGAGGCTATGCTCATATAAGCTCCATAGAAAATGATGCGACCACCTTCTGAGCATGATTGTCATTTCATTTCCAATAATTTCTACAATTTCTCCTCTCGAGAGCCAGATTGTCAATTTGACGACTAAACATGGACGCGAAATTTACCTGGCGCGTGAGATACGATCCGGAATTTAGTCGTTTTTTCGGTTCGAGAACGTGTTCGGAGGTACATATTGACTGTAGTGAAAGTAATATTACACCTGGTTTAGGGATTACAACATTTTAAGGAGTGACATTGTAAATCGGAGCGAGGAACTCAATTAAAAGTGTAATGTGCGTTATTGATAGAAAACGATGGGTTATCGATACGACAGTGTTTTCTATCCTAAGTGGCCATAATGCTTTATTTGTATTCAATGCTATTTTCTTGTTCTGTGAAGTGTTATTTGCAATAAAACCATATTTACGAGTGCATAAGCGTTTGTTTACTTTCTTGTGACAACCCATTGGGTTCCCCTTAACTAGCTTTAGAATCACGGTCGCAGGGGTAGGTGAAAAAGACACGTAGTTAGGCAGGCGGTCGCAGGGGTAGTTGCGACAACGTGTACACATGGATGTCCACTCCGGTTTTATCTTGTTCCTCAAAGTGCATGCCTATATTAATTCTTTTGTAAAAAACAATCACATTTTGCTTTCATCTTAAATACCAATTACATTTCTTTTCTCCACACATCTAATCCTTTGCTTTCCTAATCTATTTTACATATCTATTTTACACTACCAAAAAAATCTGTTTCGGCCGTTATAAATGACTATTATTCGTGTTGATTCTAGCCTACGTGTGTATGTGTGTACAAAAGTGTAAAGCGTTTGTTGATTACTATTATTATAATTATTATCATCGTTTGAATTTTATATTTATCATTATTTTTCTAAACTTATAACCTTATTTACTTTCATTTCACCACTAGTGTAAACAATGTTCGGGTAAATTTCTACGAACTATTGTATCTTTGACTGAATTAAGGACAGTTTTAATATTTTGTATATTAACAGCATTGGTACAATGATACTCGTGACATATAATCAAACTGCACGAAGAAACATCGTTCGTGAAGTGAAATTGTTCGGAGTGGTTATTGATTGAATTAAACTGTGATTTGTGAAGTGAAGTGTGAAGAGAGCTGCATTGGACATTTCAAAAAAAAAAAAAACTTAAGGATAAATAGTTCGAGCTAAGTGGAGGCTTTTTTACATTTTTTCTTCGATCAATAAATAACGGTTGTTTTTTGTTTTCTATCATTTATTATGTTCTACGAGAAGAGAGATTCTCATGTAGTACGAGTAGAGGGACTCTCGTGTAGTAGCGTAAAAGTTTGTTAATTTTACATTTTATTGTGAATTATTGTAAATTTTTTTGATAAATTTTTTTTTTTATTTTAAAAATTAATAAAAAGAAAATTTAAATATCATTCGTGAAGTGGAATTGGAGGGAACAAATAAGTGCAACCGAGGAAATATATATAATAATGAATCCTGTAATGGCCACAAAAACTTCGAAGGCGAAATGTGGTAAATGAAGGAAACCTGCAGAAGATGCGCACTCAGCGATAGGCTGCGGTGGGATAAGTTTCAGGTGGTTTCACTTGAAATGTATAAAGATGTCGGAAGAGAGATTCAAAACTATCAAGGAGTTATAAGATGATGTTATATGGATGTGCCCCACGTGTAAGCTGTTTGTAATAAACATAAGCAGTCGAGCAGCCCCGTGGTGATCAGGAGTGGCTGCTCCTGAAGAGATAAGGTGGTCACCCCGTCGAAACTGCTTAGTTTGTTGTTTTACTAGTGTAAAGTAAACTACATCCATCAAGTTTCCATCCTTTACGCAGAGATGAGTGGTTCACTTCAGCCACTTCAACATCTTTAGGTTTGACATTCCCCTTGTAATGCAACGACCTTCTTCGGAGAAAGTAACGGTTGCTTTTTGTGTAATGTTTGCGTTTGTCTCAAGCCTCCGTGTCCGCTAAGTTTAACGAGGCAAAAAAATATTAAATTACTGTAGAGTAGCTTAATTGACACCTAATAGAACTATTCTAAAGAGAATAAAAAGTGATCGGTACGTCTTGTAGAGTAGAGTACGCGTGATAAGTATTTTGTAGTGTAGCTTCGTGGCTCGACAAGAACCCGCCTCATATGATCCCGCAAATGCTAGTCGTCAAGCACGCGTACGCGGTCGTTAAGCGAAGCTAGTTAGCTGAGCTCGGTGTTGTCCTACACGGACAGACTTAAAATCATTACAATGGCGCCCAACGTGGGGCCCGAAGGGGAAACAACATCACTCTCCTTCGAGTTCTCACATTTTTAATTTTGCTGTCGGCAGATGAACCGATTCAATTTTTATTGTCGCCCTCACCATTTGATATTAACGTAGCATACTTTGGAGGGTTCCGTAAAGTAAAGATAGAGTCACCGATAAACTTTCTTTTGGTGTTGTTTGTCTTGTCTTCGGTATAATAAGGTCTATAGCATCTTCTGGAGTTCTTCGTTCGTGGTGGCTCTGCCGCCTGAACATGCCGATGATGTTATAGAGTAGTTCGTCCGTTAATGTTACCAAAAGAAAGGTTTGCACATTTTTATAAAGTTTGTAGTCGGACAGTTCTAATTTTGAACAAACTGATGGTGCCAGGGGTTTTCAAATACACTGCTTGGAGTTGCGTCAGTTTTTGCTGGAAGCTAATCTGATGACCGGCAGTGATAAAATCCGCATCATCAATTAGTCCTGACCGACACCCGATTTGTTTTTATGATTTGTTAGCGATTTTTATTAGCATACTTTCGTTGAAGACAAGGACTTGTATTCAAGGAGAAGGGCCTAAAATTATAACAACCATCTCTCCACTACGGAAACAATTGTTTCTTTACTAGTGAAGAGTGAAACCCTTCAGTCTCTCCATGTCTGGGTCGGCATCGAAGAGACTGTCCTGTAATAAACATAAGCAGTCGAGCAGCCCCGTGGTGATCAGGAGTGGCTGCTCCTGAAGAGATAAGGTGGTCACCCCGTCGAAACTGCTTAGTTTGTTGTTTTACTAGTGTAAAGTAAACTACATCCGTCAAGTTTCCATCCTTTACGCAGAGATGAGTGGTTCACTTCAGCCACTTCAACATCTTTAGGTTTGACATTCCCCTTGTGATGCAACGACCTTCTTCGGAGAAAGTAACGGTTGCTTTTTGGGTAATGTTGGCGTTTGTCTCAAGCCTCCGTGTCCGCTAACTTTAACGAGGCAAAAAAAAAAACATTGAATTACTGTAGAGTAGCTTAATTAACACCTAATAGAACATTTCTAAAGATAATATAAATTGATCGGTACGTCTTGTAGAGTAGAGTACGCGTGATAAGTATTTTGTAGTGTAGCTTCGTGGCTCGACAAGAACCCGCCTCATATGATCCCGCAAATGCTAGTCGTCAAGCACGCGTACGCGGTCGTTAAGCGAAGCCAGTTAGCTGAGCTCGGTGTTGTTTAAGCTCGCTGACCCTTGTGCCAGACCATCGGCACCCGTGTCCTACACGGACAGACTTAAAATCATTACATGTTACATCAAAAATCCAAGGAGGAACAACTTTTGCTGTTAATGAAAGATTTGGAAAGTAATATTAAAGAATTAAAGACGAATGTTAGTTCTTTAATTGATAAGACGGCAGCTACGCACAAACCAACTTATGCACAGGTGATAAAAACTACACGACGCTTCAAACTGAGCTCCGCTCGGATGACATGTCCTAGAAAGGGATCATAATCAAGCCAAAAAAGCATACATCATCAGATAAAACGCTTGCTTTTTTTAAGTCTAGGATTAGACCGTCAAATTGCAAGATTCCCCTTCAACTGCTACGGCCTATTCGCAATGGTGCAGTGATAATTAAAACAACGACCAATGCCAATGCGTCTGGGCTTTACCAATCAACCATGGATAACATGCAGGATGAGTACATTACTGAGACAAAAATGCGTCGTCCCAGACTGGTTATAAATGGACAGGATAGTCAATTTACAAATGAGGAACTACAAAACGAAATACAAGCGCTAAACCCTGATGTTGGGAATAGAGAAAAAATGGAACTCGTTCATGCAAGACAGACAAAAAACGGAAAATAGTTACACATTCTTGAAGTAAATGGAAGCATGTATAAAAGATTGGCTAACAAATACGTCAACATTGATTATGGATTATATTTTGTGAAGGAGGACTTTAACATTACGAGATGCTTTAAGTACCAAAAATATAACCATAAGACGTCGTAATGCGAAGGAGAACCAATCTGTGTGAAATGTGGAGGAAAGCGTGAGCTCAAGGAATACAAAAGCACACATGAGAAGTGTTACAACTGTATGGGTAATAATAAGAATACTGATCACTCACACAGAGCAGACTCGTGGGAGTGCCCAGAGTATCAAAGAAGGATTGTAATTGGTAGGAGGAGTACTGACTACAATTTTGATGATGATTGTTAATACCAAAATTCAGTCAAGCGACAAATTAGCTATCTTTTATGGCAATATAAGAAACTTACGATACAAGTTGAGTGATATTCAAATTTATTTGCAGCAAAATCCTGAAACGGATCTGATTATACTAAACGAAGTATGGATCTATCCTGAAGAAGCAAAGTATTACAATATTCCGGGATAAAGCTCCGTTTTCTCCTGCATGCCCGGAAGAGGAGGAGCTACAGTAATTTATATAAAAAATACAATTAATTTCGTGACAAAGAGAGTAACATCTGACAAATATATTATAATAATAATAGAAATAACCTGTGCAGGTAAAAAACTGAAAATCGGTACTTACTATAATCCCAATCGTCTTAATGCGCAGGACTTCTGCACAGCAATAGATGCAATATACTCTACTGAAAAAATCTAATCACAGTTGCTGACAAAAACATAGACCTGATTGCAGAATCTCCAGAATCGAGAACGTACAAGCATAACCTGGAAACAAACGGAACGGTCATTGTTAATAAGGACAAAATTACTCGCCCGACTTCTAGTACCTGCTATAGCAACAAATGATAAAAAAATTGCTGAAAACTTTAAATTCACACTTGCAGACTGGCCGGAGTTAGATCATCGTATCCTTAAAAATTGTCGTCCATGGTCAAAGTCTCAATAAGCAAAAACCTACTCACAAAATATTCAGATATTTAGACAAGGATCTTTTCAAATCGAAATTTCAACAGTTGCTAACAAACCGAAAACCTGAAAACCTTATGGAGCTCAAAAATATGATTACAGATTCCAAGCATGATTCTAAAATTGAGAAAAAAATCAGATGTCGACAACATACATGGATAACAAAGAAAGTTATTGAGGCTAGTATTAACAAAAGGAAGACTCATAAAAAATACAAAAAGAACCCTGAAGATCAAGCGCTTAAACATCTTTATAACCAAGCCCGTAAAGGATCAAAACGTCTCATAAAAGAAGCTAAATTTTCATATTACTCCAGAAATATGGAAAATAATTAATGAAGTAAAAGATAATTCGTCACCCTGGATCATGACATCAAATGCTGAATTTTTTGGCATGAGCTCTAACAATGCAGTACGCCCATGTGGAACAGCAAACTCGCTAAATCACGTTTTTTCAACAATTGGTGAAAAAATTACTAGGGAGCTTGATGAAAAGTCAACTAGCTATTTCAATATCATAAATAGCCCACCTAAGTCCATCTTTCACATTCATCATACGGCTAAAAGAGAAGTATTAAATACAATCGAAAATTTGGAAAAAAATGCAGCACCAGGTACTGACAACATCGCCACACATGAAATCATTCTAGTCAAAGAGGAGATAGCTGAACCACTGGCAAATTTTAGAAACGAGCATATTAGAAATGGAACATTTCCGGATGAAGAGAAACTGGCAAATACTATGGAGAATATCGTCAACGAGGATCTAAATAAATATCGCTCATGGCTTGTCGAAAACAAGCTAGCATTGAAAACTGCAAAGACAAAATACATGATTTTTAAACAGAAGAATAAGGAAGACATAGAAGTTGACCTAAAAATTAACGACAAAAACTTGCAAAGAGTGTTTGAAATTAAATATCTCGGTCTTACCATAGATCATCGTTTGACATGGTTGCCACACATAAATAATTTGAGGAGACAACTAGCACCAATGATAGGAGTGTTAAGAAGATATGGAGGTTTTCTAATGCATATAAAGAAACTTGTATTAAATGAATTTTTACTAACAAATCAAAACCTTAATATTATATCCAGGATACTAATTAAAACCTATAAAAATATTCCAAGCCTTTCAATTCTCACTCCAACAAGACTAGTGTATCAACGGACCAATGCACTCACCTTCAGTCAAATCATTACTATGGAGAAAGCGAAGTTTATCTTCAAATGTCTAATTTCCAGTGAATTGGAACGAAGCCCCTTTACAAAAGTATCACAAATAAATCCATATAATTCAAGAAATGCCGACAAATTTGTAATACCTTACGCTAGAACTGATCGACTAAAGAACGATGCAACGAATGATGCTCTGCGTATATACAATAATCTTCCAGAAACAGTGAAAAACGTAAACTCATTTTTGGTTTTTAAGAAAAGACTTAAGGAGCATCTAATAAATTCAAATTAATGATAAGTCCGGAGGATTGAAAATACACTATCTTAGGGCATTTTAGACCCTAACGTCGATATACTTAAAGACAGCTAGTTTTTATAAACTCAGAGTTTTTTTACTGCGTCGTATTATATTTTTTTTATTCTGAGAATATTTCACGAATTGGACTAGACTAGCAGGAAAGGAGTACTTCACAGCATTTGGTATGCCCCTTATACCGATGTATTAGCATTGCCTGGAGGCACACGTAGGAATTGACGACGTGTGAAGTGCAGATCGCACGAGCCTTGTGCGACGATGAAAGAGTGATGAAGAGAGCGGTAGAGAATGGAGGTATTTAAAAAAAATGGCAGTGTGAGTATGCCTACGAACTTTTATAAACATTTTAAAATAAAATTGAGATTGCTTGAAATGTACGATTATTTACGATTTTTCTGTCTTCAGCAAGAATTTGATCAAATTCCAACACCCATACTAACAATAATATCGATGCTACCGAACAATCAAAGCACTTTGTCCATTTTTGTCCTTGCGTTCTTTGTCCCCCAATATTTATAAATACGAAAGGAATCTAGAAATATTGAAATTCGTTTCCTTTCCGTATGAAAATTTATTTATTTACCCAAATGTGCATTTCAAGATACACCTTACCTCTTCATCAGTAGGATGTTAATTAACTGCATATACAAAATTTACCTGCTTATATTACTTAAAGTTTGAACTAATAGCTAATTACAAAAGGAGCTTAAACAATGTACGGTTAAAATTACCTGAGTCATTATTGAGTCTTAATCCTAAGGGTATTATATTAACATCTAGTTAACAAAATTTTGCAACCACTTTAATTATTTCTAAATTATTTAAATTGGTCTTATGTCTACTTTTTACTATATATTCCGCTACCGAAGTCCTAAAATTATAGTTGCTGTCGTTGTTTTTTCCTTTTGACAGATAACATTTGGCTTCATTTGTGTGTTCCTTATATCGGGTTCTGACTAATCTCCTCGTTTGACCAAGGTACGCCATGTTGTACGCGGGGCACGTAATTTTGTATATCCCATTTACTTCCTCCATCGTCTTTGAATCTTTTTCCTGTATTAATCAATACAATACTTACTGTTTCTACATTCTTTTGTATCGTATTTTTTGAGCTTCTTCTTGATGGCGGGATATAAATTATAAGACGGGATGCTTATTCGTTTCATTTTGCTTTTCTTATAGATCGCTTCTTGTTTGAATAGCGTTGAACAGTCGTCAAGGTGTTTCTTTCTCAGCTTGCTATTAATGATATTATCGATGTCAATCTTCATCGTATTTATTTTTATTGATGGTTACTATTTGATTTCTTTTATTTGCTTTTAACATGTATACTGGTTTCTTTTTGAGCTCTTGCAGTACATGATTGTTTTTAAGATAGTTTACCATCTTACCACCTTTTTGAAGCGATTTGTCCACTGTATATCGAATTTCGGCACGTATCTCTAGTTTCAGCTTTTCAATACCAGCTTTTAAATCTACAATCGTTTTTTCTATTGGCACTTTTGGGTCTAAAGAGAGTTTCAGTCCTTTGTTTAATAAATTTCAAAAACATAACTGGCAGAATCACTAACTAGAAATTCTTTCCGCCTTTCAAACGTGCGTCGTTTTTGCGTATCCTGCCACAATTTCTTAATAATAGGTGCGTTATCTAAAAACATATCGGTACTTATATCGTGAGTACTATGAAAAATGTTGGCTTGTGTTACTTCACACTCGGTGTTTGGATTACCCCAGGGAGTGTCAAGTTTCCCACGTGCGTCGACTAGCACCTGCATACTTTTAATGATGTTTTGATTGATGATAACTGAAAATCGCGTTTCAGACCTGCTATGGAAATGGGATAAATCATAGAGGAAGTAATAACTCAAAAGAAGGCTAGAGTTGAAAAGTCACACGTCCACTTATTCAACTTCCCAAACAATAGAGACAGTGCAATACATTGTATTGTTTTCCCAACGAACAGTACACGATCCGTCTGTTTCCTAATTCCAAATCAGGAGCTAGCTGTATGTAAACCGGCACCGTTCTTATGCATTACTATAGGGCTCTATGTATTTATAAAGCTTTTGTTGCTTAGTTAAAACCCCCAAACATGTCTCAGCAACAGAACCAATCAGCTATTTACTTAATTGTGTTGATAAGCATTTCCGCCAATACTACTTTCAATTACATCTTTTATTATGTTGCTGACATCATCAACAACAATTTAATTCTCGTCTTTTGAATCATGCATTGTAATGATTACAAGTATGGTCAATCGATTCAACCAACAATGCGGTTAATGCGGACTACAGAAAAGTATCTGAAAATTTTCAATTTAACGTAGAAGGATGACATCAACTGTCACTGTTTCTAGGGGAGGAAAGGAACGTATTCTTCCACAGTCTTTAACCAGGGCCACACCAATTGTCTATACTATTTAATTCCTGTAAAGTCTTATGCTACCACACTAGGATGAATAACGAACTTACTTTTATGCAACCCCGCACTGAATTTGTCCTTATTAAATTTCCTTGTGTCACTGCCAGGGTTGAAGTTTAATGCCGGAATGGCCGTCGTTTACGAAAATGTAAATCAGTCGCCAACTTGCCCATTCTTTTGGACTTAAGAACCATTCAAAGTTGAACGAACTGAAGATCAGTAGCAGATTTCACTGTCGTGTTGTCGATGAGGAGTTATTAGCTTGTTCGTTAATATTTCTATGAACAAATTTCAGTAGATTCGTTCTTGTCCCGATCCAGCGATCTCAATTCTTCCCAATGGGTTGTAGTTACGCTGAAATGATTTAGTTATAAACACATTTCGTAACAAGGGGATTGAATGACTTACTCTAGTCCCAAGTCAGAAGCTTGATGGCATCCTGTTAAATTCAAATGTTTTCTTCTGGCAATAGTGAGCTATCTGCATTAGGACATAGTCGGTCATACTTAGAGTGTTAGCGAAAGAAAGGACCTCGAGCTTGTTGACCATCCGGAAGAAAATCATGAGACATCTTTCGCCTATTACGTAACAGTGGAATATGTCCAACTTTACCACGTTAGTTTGATGCAGGGTCAGTGCGTCTATTGCTCCCGACGTTAACCATTCACACTTCAACAGTTTCATTGCGCACTTGAAAGCCAGATAAATTGATTTTCAGGTGATACATGAAACTTTTCTCCACGAGTACTTTGCACAACCTGGAGCAGCAATTGAACAAATCCTCGAGTGAAACGTGTTACTGGTGTGCTTCGCGCTTGAACAAAATCCCACCCCGCGATTCCTAATTCACTTCTCGACCTACTTCAACTGGCGGTTCAGTCACAGAGGTGCAGGTTTTAGTTCACTCACCACTTGTCAATGGCGGTTCAATCGCAGAGATGCAAGATTTAATTCACTTACCACTTGTAGGCGTTAGTGGCGGCTCAGTCACAGAAATGCAGGTTTTAATTCACTCACCACTTGTTGACGTCAGTGGCGGTTCAGTCACAGAGATCTGTGATCCAACCTTACCAGCTGGTTGGAAAATTGTATAGGGATGGCAGATCTCTGCGGGGTATCGCTCCACGGAATCGACGGTTACTACAGAAGCATCTAACAAAAAAGACAGAGAAATGATGCAAAAATACTTAAGGCCGTATTGGTTTAACATCTAAATAAACCCACAAAGAAATAGCCAATAACTTAATTGCTTATAATGAAGTAAATTATTTAAATGCAAAAGAATAAAAATAGAAACAAAGATTAACGTATATTTTTATATTACATTCAGTGCAAGGCTATATTCAAGTAAATAGTGATAAGTTCTGAGCAAAGATATATTTTCTATAAGTAGCAAAACAATTTAATAAATATTAGCTGATAAGCATTTGTGTAAAGTTTACTCGACGTTTATAGTATTAAAATTTAAGTCTTAACAGTACAGAAAAACAAAGCAAGCGACAAAGCCATTTATTATTAATGATTAAAACTGCAAACAGTTCATTGCAAAATCAGAATGTTTCCCCTCTTTTGAAAAATATTTTTAGATTATCATCTTATGTAAAATATTTCCTACCTCCTCATCCTCCACACAACTCAGAACATCAGAACCTATAGATGTTTCTCGAGAGTTTCCATTGGCCTCACCACCACCAACTCTGGATGAAGTTTGTTCCATCAAAGCCCAAAAGAATAATAAAGCGCCGGGTATCGATGAGATTCCAGTGGAGCTCACCAAAAATGGTGGCAGCAGTGTTCACAAAGCTATTCACAAAGTCCTTCAGCACATTTGGCAACAAGAACATATGCTGAAAGAGTGGAGCCAATCAATTATATTCCCTATCCACAAAATAAGCTACACTGCGAAAATTATAGAGGCATACTCGTATCACTGCTTTGTTCAGCGTACAGAATATTTTCAAAAATCTTAGAAAATAAAATCGGATCATACGCCAACAGTATTATAAGAGAGTATCAAGGTGGCTTTTGAGCAGGTAGATCGACGATAGACTAATGTTTATAATTTATATTTTTAACCGACTTCCTAAGAAAAGAAGGTTATCAGTTTGTCGCTTATATTTTGTTGTTGCTTTTTTATATAAAATCTGTATTGCATGTACAACTTAATAACCGGAATTTGACGCTAAATGTCCGTACTAACAAATATAGTGAAAGCTCGAACTTTATATATATGTCATTTTGAAAGTACATTTCAAAGCTATCAAAATCAGTCAACAAAACAATTTTATCTTGTGTGCATCATTATTATTTTTCACGATGAATAACTTCGAAAATTGGAGAAAAGGAAACATTTGCGGGTCATTTTTTTGCAAAGAAAACTGCTGCAGAAAGTCATCGTTTGATCGTAGAAGTTTATGGCGACGATGTTTTAACGAAAACACTGTGTTTGAATGGTTTCAATGCTTCAAAAGTGCCGATTTTGACAACAAAGACAAAGAACGCCCAGGACAGTCAAAAAAGATTGAAGACGAAGAATTGGAGACCTTACCCGATGAGGATTCGTGTCAAATGCAAGACAAACTTACCAAATCATTGAAAGTAACTCAGCAAGCCATTTTGAAACGTTTGAAAGCCGCCAGATACATTCAGAAGCAAGGTAATTGGGTCCCCTATGAATTGAAGCCGAGACGTTGAACGGCGCTTCTGTATGTCTGAAATGCTGCTTGAGCGCCATAAAAAGAAATCATTTTTGCATCGAATCGTAACTGGAGATGAAAAATGGATCCATTATGACAATCCCAAGCGCAAAAAGTCATACGTGAAGCCCGGCCAACCAGCCAAATCAACGGCGAAGCCAAATATCCATGGTTATGCTGTGTATTTGGTGGGATCACAAGGGGCCGTTATATTATGAGTTGTTAAAATTGGGCCAGATAATCACAAGTGACCTGTACCAAATACAATTAATACGTTTGAAGCGTGCCATCATCGAAAAACGCCTTGAATATGCGACCAGGCACGAGGCTATAATTTTTCATCATGACAACGCTCGGCCGCATGTTGCAAGACCCGTTAAAAACGATTTGGGAAATAGTGGATGGGAAGTTTTGGCCCACCCACCTTATAGTCCAGACCTTGCTTCGTCTGACTTTCATTTATTTCGCTCGATGCAGAACGCCCTCACCGAAATACGCTTTACTTCAGAGCAAGGCATCCGAAATTGGATAGATTCGTTTTTGGGCGCCAAGCCGGCGCAATTTTTTTGGGATGGAGTTCATAAATTGCCTGAAAGATGAGGAAATGTTGTAGCTTTCAATGGACAATACTTTGAATAAAATATATTGTAAGATTTTTCCACAATTAAGCATCAAATTTCGCTAAAAAAAGTTGTACACCCAATATGATAGGTCTTGTTTTCGGCAAATGATATATCTTATTTTTCATTAGGTCCCATTTAAAGCATAAGAAAATCAAATAATGGTAAAGGACATTAATTGTTAAATCAACAAAATTTCCGACTTTCATCCCGATGTTTCAGCATAACTGATCGACGAATATAAGAATTTTGATTATAGGGATGTCAAATGAAATACGACATATTGGACTAAAATAAATCGGCACAGAATATTAATACTTTCAAGGACACGGTAGGTTTCAGCAGTTTAGTACAGTACATTGGTGTCGGGAAATTGAATTTTAATGAAATATGCCAATTATTTTGCGGCTCTTAAGGGTTTAATGGAGATACCGAATCTTTTGGTCATGGATGATTAAAATGGTCAGTATTTTTAGTTGTTTCCATAAACGGTACATTTTTTTCAATCATTTCTACCGGAAATAACCAATAAATTAAATCTAAATGCACTATAAATGGTACAATACAAGATGATTGCTCTTATTTTCCACATTTGTCCTTCACTTACCGATAAATTTATTCAAAAATCCTTCTCATATCCTTTGATATGGATGTTTTACTTGGGATTTGCAAAATACCCCCATGAAATCATAGGAATTGAATGATTGTAAATTATAGCAAGGGGAGTGATAGGTATCACGCCTGCGATGACTAGTATTGCTGTATCAAAGACTGTTGGATATGAAGATGCAATCCTCAGTGCTCCTCCTCAGTACCTGTGCCAAGCGTTTTCGGTACAGTAGCACCGCCTCTACGGACCTCATGAAAAATCTCCCTCTTGATGGGCTGGGTCACCGTATGTTGGCCATAGGTTGTGTCAGAGCCGATACGCCCAAAGCAGCTTTATCAGCCGTTAGCCTGATTTATTCAGAGAAACTCATCTTCAAGTTGATCAGCAACCCCACGTGCCTTCCGGATGGTTTCGATTCAATCAATACTTCCCCAATACTGATCGTTCTTACTCTGGGGATTCCCTTCTTTGTGAGTGCTCTTCAGTGCTGGATTGAACCCGCGAGCAATGATCCAGTCTTTCAACCGGTTCATTAGAATACCTGGTCTAAGTTGCGCCTATTTGATGGTACATCCACCAACTAGCACCGCAATATCATCCACATAGCCAGTCAGATTATCAGCCCAAAACCACGCTCTATTGTGATGACATCGACATCATCGCTGATGAAACCAGGATTAAGTTAAGATAGACGTCATATTTCAAGAACCTCAACCCTCCACGAAGCTCTAGAACTTCGGAGCCTATAGATGTTTCCGGAGAGCTTCCATTGGCCCCATCAACTCTGGATGAAGTTAATTTCACCATCAAAGCCCGAAAAAAGCCCGAAATGAGATTCCAGTGAAGCTCATTAAATATAGTTGCAGCGGTGTTCAGAAAATCATCCAGCTCATTTGGCAACAAGAACATATACCAAACGAATGGAGCCAATCAATTATATTTCCTGTCCACAAAAAAGGCGATAAGCTACAGTTCGAATACTATAGAGGCATATCACTGCTTTATACGGCATACAAAATATTTTTAAAAATCTTCGAAAATAAAATCAGATCATATGCCAACTGTATTATTGGGCAGTATCAAGGTGGTTTTAGAGCAGAAAGATCGACATTAGACCAATTATTTACAGTCAAACAGGTACTTGAAAGCCGCTGAGAGTTCAACATAGACGTACACCAAATTTTCGTTGGGTTTAAGCAAGCATACGACAGTATTGATCGTAACATACTGTACCAAATAATGTTTTTATTTGCTATCCCAGCCAAATTAGTCCGTCTTACTAAAATGACAATGACGTCCACAACCTCCCAAGTCCGCATCAATAACCAACTCACCAATACCTTTGACACAACTATCGGACTAAAGCAGTGAGATGGGCTGACCCCATTGCTATTCAATTTGGCTCTGGAATATCTCATCAGAAAGCTTTCTGTCTATACAAGATGTACGCAATTATAGAAGTCAAGCCAAGTGGTAGCCCATGCGAATAACATCAAGATTTCGTCACGGTTATTAACAACTGCCAAAGAATTCTTCCTAAAACCCGACAGCGAAGCAAAACTAGTAGGGCTACAAATCAATGAGAATAAAACGAAGCTCATAACACAGTTGATAAAAAATACCTCAAATATACAAAAAAAACCCCTTGGTGAATACAATATCGAAAATGTGGGTGAATTTACGTATTTGGGTACAAGCTGCATACGCAAGAAAACAAAGCTCCAAGTATACAAATCTGTGATAAGACCTGTGCCATGATATAGGTGTGAAACATGGACCCAAACCCAAGCATCTGCAAATATATTGGACGCCTTTCGAAAGATGAGTCCTGAGGCGAATAATGGGAGCAAAGCCAGATGGAAACCAAAGGTGAATTCGATACAACCATGAGGTGTATGAAATTTTTGACAAGCCGGAAGTCTCAACGATTGTAAGACTGCATAAGCTGCAATAGGCTGGCCACATGAATCGTATGGACCATCAACGGATACAGAAAAGGTATTGGTTGGGAGAACTGAAGGATGGAGACCAGTGGGGGAACCGAAGACAATTCATCACTGCGCGAAGTTCAAAATTGAAGGACGCTGTCGATGGACCGAGACAGTTGGAGGAAATCGTTGCAGGAAGCGAAGGCTCAAGAGGGGCTGTAGTGCTACGAAGAGAAGAGAGAGCCGTTCCTTCAGGAAGTCCCTCAAAATCACACCAGATATTCTGGAACTAGAAAAAGGCTTTCAGCCTATCCAGAGAATCTATTCATCTAGTGGAGCGGATGGTATTCATCAAGTGTCACTGACAGAACCATGCATTGCTTGGTACAAATATGTGCCTCTGCATTTAGGACTGTGCTCACCATCTCTGTATTTGCATCAATAGTAGAGTGTCCTGCTCTAAAACTATACTATCGAGGAGATAGGCTCCAGCAGCAGGTATCGTGGCTGTGAATCTTTCTTTGATAAGTTTCTTTAGCACTTTCTCAGCCTTGTCTAGCATGCATAATGGAAGGTGTGCAGACGGTAATGCGGGCTTCCCCTTGTTGATCAGTATGAGCCTCACTACCTTCCCACACTTCGGCAAGACCCCTTCCCACATGCAAGCCTTGACTGTACTGAGCAGCAGTGGTAGGAGGCGAGCTGCAACATCTCAGCTGGGACGTTTTCTGGACCTGGAGCCTTCCTATGTTTCAATGATAGGACTGCATTTTCGAGTTCCAGCAACATGAAGAGTGGGCATTTGGCTGCTGTTTTGCCATGGACAGCGTCAACATGTACCAGATGATTGGGGAAAAGTGCCCAAACTATCTCGTCCATTATTTCTGCGTCATATTGCATAGTGCATCAAGCTTCCACATAACCAGGTTACTAGCCAAGGCCCAACCGATCTCCTGCCACATTGTCCACTAGATCTTGCCAGCAGTAAATGTTACTGCTGTTAATAATTTTGCACAGTCATTTCCTTGCCTACAGAACAGGTATGGAACCACAATGAGGCATACAACCAATTAACAGCATGTAATTTAACTGGTTGCATGCTTTGTCACGATTCCGTCACCACATCTTAATCTACTAGCCTTTCAGTCCCTTGCGAATCTTTCAGTAACGACGCACCTCTACGAACCTCTTGACGTCCATCTTCCCAATGTTCCACGCAATAGTGGAAGGCCGAGAGCATGGGCGCCGGAAGACAGCATTATGGATCTCAAGCCAAATTCACGAAACCATCCCGCCATCCATAGCCCTCCACTAGAAAATCAGCACTGTTCCATTTACAGATGACGGCAGTATCAGTTTCGTCAGGGTACCATATTGATGAACTTTTGTTGTAGTGTTGCTCACTCAGCAGCAAAAAGTTGGGTTTCATGTTCCTCGCAAACTGATCAAGTAGGTTTTTAGCAGATGTACTGTAGTGTAGGTTTACCAGTAAGATCCGACTCATTAGAGTTCTGCGTTTTACCTTGGGTAGGACGTCCCGACACTTTCCTTATGTTAAGACATGCTTGAGATCTGGTCTCAGATCAGCATCCTTGCAAAGGATTCAGTGTGCCTCCCTCATACACTCTTCTCTTTTAAGTCTCCTGTCCCTACATTTATAGCATCGGGAACTCCTATCGGGTCCCTTGCCTGGCTGTGCAATATAACCATAACCAAGATACTCAAAGCATTGAAGAGGTACCGCTCTTTGCCATACCCTGCAGATGAACCACATTATTCTTACTTTCCCTTACTCAGAAGTTGTTCGGTATCCTTCTCAGTCAGGTTGATGATGCTTTCACGAGTTGTTCTCTGGTGTTAGAATTGCTTTAACATGCTCACGCTAGGAAGCTCCCTTTTGATGGCCTTCTCTACCTCCGTCCATGATGCAGTCAATGTCTCTGATTTCGATCATTGCTATCGGCTCGAGTGAGTCTACAGTTGCTCTTTTGCTGACACCCTTCTTGCCTACATCACATAATAATTCTTTATTATTAGTATCTGCTTTAAATTCGACCAGTATACGGCTAAAACGGGTTGGGTGCACTGCTTTAATGGCAGTTTTTTGGGTCTTTGAAATTTCCACCTCCTCTGATCTCCCGCAACAAATCTGGATAGAGTTGGCCATCCTTGGATTTCGCGAGCAGTGCCCGCCACCTGCTTCGTCTTCTAGGCTTTTTTCTCTTCTGCCTCGCATCAGGTACTTCTTTTTGCTGGGTACCAATGGAAATTTTGTCTTCTGGGACATTTGGTAGACGTTTTTCCATTTGGATGCTTTTAGAAATTAAATAGATATATAACAATCTACCAGAGATTGTTAAGGAAGCAAACTCACTTATGGTATTTAAGAAAAGGCTAAGGGAGCATTTAATGACCACTGATTGAAGCGTGGACCTGTAATCCTGCTTTTATGAGCCCAGTATCTTAGGGCGTTCTTTTTTGACCCTATCGGCGAGATACTGAAGTGACAGTTACTCAGAGTTTTTTTTTGAATGCGTCGTATTATATTGAATTTTTTTTATCTCTGAGAGCTGATCATGATTTTTTTTTGGACTAGATGTTCATGAAAAGGATTAGTTCACATTATATTATGTGTCCCCTTATACCGATGTGCTAAACATTGTCTGGGTGGCACAAAGGACCAAGCGACGTAATGTGAATGCAGATCGCACGTGCGTTGTGTGACGAAGAAAGAGTGATGGAGAGAGTGGTAGGGAATGGAGGTATTTAAAAAAAAAAAGTAAGAACTGAAACGGTTTCACGTCACAAGGAGCGCTATTATGCTCTCCTTCAACTATTTAGATTTCATTGTTGAAAGCCGTCTTGAAACCATAAAAAGCTCAAGTTTTCATCGACACCCCCACAATTCTTCATATACCGTCATATAAATTTGTGAAAAAAGTCGGCCTGCATGTGGTTATGTATGTGGCAGCAACGCTTACTTATTATGCCCAGAAGGAAACCAATTAACGTACATGACATCACCGTAGGAAGTGTCAGCAACTAGTCACCTGGTCTAAGAAATAGGTCAATAAGTCTTAAAGCCGGGTGCTTACTGTAACTTATAAAATAAGATACTTATGAAAATTCGTTTGTGTGTAGCTACATAATTGAGTTGCATTAATAATTTTTCTGAAAAATTATTTGAGAAGAAAAATATTAGAGGAAGGTGGTTTCGACGTGTTTTCTACTTGTAATTCTCTCCAGGCCATCACTCTTAGGTCTGCGTATCGAATAAGAGTGACGGCCTGAAGAGGATTAGTATACACGTCGAAACCATCTTCTCCTAACGCTTTTCTCAACGCAATTATGTAGCTACACCCAAAAGAATTTTCATAATTAATTTGAGGCTATCGGAGCGATCCGAAAACGAGTCCAATTCAATGATCAATAATAAAGTTTAGCAAAGAAAAAGCAAAGCAAGGAAGAAGTCTGTGTGGTCTAGTGGTTAGAGCATGAACGCATAAACCGAAGGTCCCAGGTTCAAATCTCGTTGGGAGCAACGTGATTTAGTTCAGGGGATTTTTCGGACAGACTATGAGTGCTCACTCAGCGGTGATATGTACTGATTTGATCAGATCATATCATAGTTGAGCAGGCACACGGGGGCATGGTTCTGACCAAACCAACTTCCGAAAAAAGAAAAATTAATACGGTCATGAAAATGAGAAACTCTAAGTATCTCTAAGCGAAGGCCCGAAAGCGGCTGTAGTGCTACAAAGAAGAAGAAAGAAAAAGCAGATACTTAACAATAATAATTAATACAAGTTAAGTAAATGAAACCAGAAGCACGTGCTAA
Source organism: Odontomyia ornata (assembly GCA_963969285.1). Taxonomy (NCBI): domain Eukaryota; kingdom Metazoa; phylum Arthropoda; class Insecta; order Diptera; family Stratiomyidae; genus Odontomyia; species Odontomyia ornata. Next base: position 302,495,937 of record OZ017739.1, on the reverse strand, counting down.
TGTACACTATACAATAATTAAAAAATGCAATTTATTGTAAAATAATGAGGAAAAGAGGAAGAAATAAATAAAATGTAAGAACTAAATTATTACCGACGATCACATCCGTAATATTCAAAATCCAGTCAGAAAAATAATGGTTTATGTGGATCTAATGTGGAAGGATTAATGAACGATAGATTATCTACACGAAATGATTTTATAGGTGAGATCCAACGATTAATATTCCCTAAAAGTAGGTTTCGATTAAATAATTCCTTTACATGATGAGAATATGAAGAGGTTAGGCACTTCATATTCTGCTCGATAATGAAAAATAGAATTCGTTTAATTTTGGACTAATCGTTAAGGGCATTGTTTCTGAAATGTTATCTTATTTGGCTTTTCGATAAGCATTTTCTATGAATTTTGCCATATTTTGTGTTCAAAAACTTGAATTTCGTCAGCAACTGTTGAGGAATTAAATTCCGGTACACACAAGCTTCTAATCGCTCATCGAGAGCTGGTAATACTACAATGTGTCATCAATCGAACTTGAAGTGCAATAGCAAAAATGTCGTCCTGTCAGCCGTCAAAGAAGTCGAAATGTAGAAATGAATGATGAAAAGTTGTCGGTTCCGTGAAATATCCGTGCGTGAAATGGAAATGTAGAGTTTTTTCAAAAGTGCTGAAGTGTCCGCTGACCACCAAAAACTTTAAGGGTTCATTACTGAGGAAAATAAAACGCGCAGATTGTTAAAAATGTCATCAACGCCAAACCCGAAGCACGGTATGTCCACAAAGTGATTGATATTTGTTGGGAGCGCCGCAGATGCTTCTGTTTTGATTGCTTTACTGAAGCTATTGATTAAAAGTGCATCGTTTGATTATTAATTTAGAGATTGTGTTAAGTGCAAAAGGAGCTCCGAAGAAAATTGTTCGTTTAGTTGTACGGAATACCCGGAAGACTCAGGGAATGCAATTGGTTGGCTGGTGTGTTGCGTTGCGCCGTGCACATATCTAGTAGTGGCATAGTGCCCATCTCCAGTCACGAGACTGACTCCAGTTCGCCGAAGAAAATGCTTGGTATCAAATTGGTACATAGATTTTTTTTTTAATTCTGACGCGCTGCAAAAATTCTTTACCGGAGTTTATTTATAACTATCTGCAGACATTATTCAGTCTAACAGTGAGTCTCATAACTAATTAATCCGATTTTTTGATTCCGTGCAGTGTAGATCTGTACAAATAATTCTAATTCTGGTAACTTGTTGAGTTGGTTAAATTTAACCGATGTTCCTAAGGACTATGAGTCACTGTATTTGGATTGCTCATCAATTAATTGCAAGGAGTATAATTCAGTATAATGCGGGCTTACCACCCATATATATGATTCTTCAATATAATCGCAGAGTAGAAGGTATTATTAATTTCATTTAGGGACCTAAAAATGCCTCTTTTGCAAATACGAGTAAATAGATTATAATCTTCAAAACGGTTAGTTACCAATTTATAAAATAATTAATGAGTCCTTATTTCATCATCACCAAAGAGAACATAATACTGTAAGAGAGGTTTCTTATTCCACAATATCAATTGCATAAATTACAATTAATTTTTTTGCTCATATTTATTTCAACCATTTATTCAAAGAAAAGAATAAGAACGAAGAAAGTAAACATTTAAATAATATGTTAAGCAAACAACAATCAACAGGACATTCTCGCCTTACATAAATGTATATTTCCCCTTGCCTTAACCTCGTTTAGCCATTGATATGTCGATAAAGGTCCAATGAAACTAATGGTTAACCTTGCATTTATTCATGTCTTTTCTTAGAATATGAGTTTGGATAATTTCAAACGTAGCTCTCCTTAATTACTTCTTCCCTGTCTTATTTTTTCATTACGTCCCTTTGAAATGAATCAAAATTATAAAAAATTCTTAGAACTTCTTTTGTCTGGTGGCCCTGATAGGACTTCTTGCTTCTACGTTAAGTTTATTTACACAGCAGATTTTCTTATTCATTCTCATCAGTTCTAATATAGCTTACCTATTGGTAAATTCCTGGATGTTGATATAAAGCAAATGCCAAACAATAAAAATTCTAAAATTTAATGGCCCAAATGGCTCTCTTAATTTATACGTTATCAATCAAAACATATAATCAATTCAATTGGAAAACCAACACTATTCAAAAATTATTTATAATTATAACTTTTATCCTACACCTTATATGTTATAACCAAATTCTAATCAAATTCAATCAAAAACCTTTATTTTATCTTCTTATCGTTGGCGTGGTCTATGATCAAAACCATATCGATTCATGTCCGAATACACGAATCCTTCTGGAGGAACGAAGCCAATAGCGAGGCAAGTCGCAATATACCTATCTGTAGGGTGGAACGGCTGTGAAATCCAGGAGTTTTCACTCACCGTTACAGATCTTGCGATATGATTCCGAAGAAGTTTCAATATGAAGATATCGACTCTCGTCACTCTAGCTGGTTGATAAATTTTCCTATTAGATATATTGTGCTTCCAATCCGTCTCAGGCTTTATGTACAAATCGGTACATGCACGAAGATATTTCCTTTCAAAAACTCTATTTTCCATCCATCCATATCTTGAAACTGGTCTAACCAGGGCCTTGTAACAGATAACTTTCACATTTTGATCAATGTATCTGGAATTAAAGGGTAGTCGAAGGGCTATGACTATTTTTTGTGCTTGACTGAGGATGATTTTAACATATTCTGTAGAGTACAGATACTGGTCGAGATGAACACCGAGGTATCGAACTCAGGATTTATATGGAACCTGTTCTGAACTATCCTCACCAGCCATAATGTGGAAATGCTTCCAATTACGTTTCAGGTCTTGACTGGCCCCCGGTAGCGTTGTCAGAAACAAAATTGTTGCTGCGCTTTCATTTTCATTCGACCTCTGAAAGTATTTGATTCCCTCTATCAGGGCTTGGTAGATGAACGAATTCAAAGTGAGTTCCAAACAAGGCAAGTTTCTGCAGTCCTTCGCATATAATCTTGTTTCCATATTATCTGAACACGTACTATCGATTTCGATACCAGCCCTATCGAGAAGATTTATCTCATCACTAGCGGCTCCCAGATTCGGTACCTTCACTCGAGATTTCTTACGGAATAAGCTATTCACTTTCGTCAAAACATCATCTGGGTCCTGTGGGCGAATACCCCTCAGTTTTTCCTTCCATTGATTGCTGATCTCACTCCTGAAGTATGCACGGATTAAGTTCCGGACATTCTTCAGGTGTCATTTCAACAAAGCCATTGAGGGATGGTTGTATCCAAAATCACCGATAAATATTATTGACGCATGGGAGAAGAAGGCTTTTCAATCTTTTTAACTTTGCGATGGTTGGTGTTTCATATCCTTCCATTTTGTTTCGATGTTTAATCTTGGGAACTACTTTCTCAATCGTTTCAAACGTCAGCTTCTCTAACTTCGACAAATAGAGATCTGTTTCATCATTAATTTAACTCCTGTCATGAGGAACCATGAAGCAAGCGTTGCCATCATCAGAAGGAGGACATTGCTTCTCGTAATCCCGATTAAACTTCTTTTGAAACTTTTCCCCAATCCGTTTGTTTGATTCAACCGATGATTTTCATGTTCAATTGGAATGAGGAAGACATCATCCCTTTAATGATTAATTTGCAGTGTCCGTTGAGGACTATTAAAGCTGAATTCAAGCCTTGCGTCAGCAGAGGCCCAAATAAGAATTTATCGTAGGGTACAATACTTTCCAAATATGAATTTGTCCTAGTGTATGTTGGGAACTCCGACCCATATAGATTGGACCTGTATTCAATTTGGTCCTCTGTTATCCACGATTTCAGGAATACACCTCTTGGATTATTGTTGGCGTTCGGCCATGATGTATGTTTGGCATTCAGGTCACCGGCAAGAATATAATAGCTATGCAGCCTGTTCAATTTGAGTATGTCAAACAATGAATTGAGCTCCTCCTTGAATTTGAGAATATGTCGACCAGTTGCATAAACAGAGAGAAGGAAGAGGTTATCCCCACCTGGCAGTGAAATTTTGATAACAGACACTTCAAGAAATTCAAAGTTCCATCCTTAAATGTTATGGAGTGCCATGAATGGAGGTGGGTTTCACTAAGAAGCATGATGTCAGGGTTTTGCTTAACAATAGATTCAAGGAGATACTTACGTCGATGTAGAGTAACAATGAAGTTGACGTTAATCGAGATCCGACAAAGCCTATCCATGGAAATGTGACTGAATGACCAACAATTTTGAAGCATGTTGGCATAAACGTTGAAAAACGAAATTGGTTTTTTGATCTTGCTTATTTATTCTTTCCGAGGTATATTCAAGCTGTTGGTTTATTTTGACAAGCAGCTCATTACTGAAAATTTACATTATTTATTTTATTTACAGTGTTGTCTCCTGGTCCTCTAGCATTAAGTGCAAATGATACCCCGTGCTTGACGGAGCTAGACGATGCTACACAGCGGTGTACTTGGGCTTGTTTTGGAGAAATTTTAACTTTTGCATTATGATATTGGACTGGAGGACGCAGTCAATGAATCGAGACAGTTGGAAGCACTATTTGCAGGAAGCGAAGGAACGAGAGGGGCTGTAACGCTAAGAAGAAGAAGATCATGATATCGAGAGCATCCTCGATAATATACCGCAGTTAACACATCATAAGTTTTCTTTTGGTCCCATCTGAGCCAATTTGCATTCACCGGGGACATGAATATCTTTACATTTAACGCACTAATAGTGCATGGAACAATTGGCGGCCGAATGGCCGAAACTTTGGCACCTATAACACTGGTTGACCTCAGTTTTTTGAAGACGTTCCCACCTCACAACTCTAAATTTCAAATACCTTAGCTGTTGGAGGGCACTTTGACTGCTATCGTTTGAAATTTGTACCAAATAAAATGGTAACATTTTGCCTTCAATAGTTGATCTACGTGTAGCAAAGTTTTTCGCACAATGAATTTGACAGCTGGTGCGGCTTCCTGTAACATTTCAAGAAGATCAGCTGTATTCTCCCCCACAGTCCAGGCCCTTCAACAGGAAGGTCTTATTTTTTCTGCCTTAGGCGTATATGTGAAGTGGGAGGCTTTCACACTTTCTAGAGTATCTTCGGCTAGCTTGAAATCAGCCACTCTATTTACTTCGAAATTATCTAGCTTATGTTCGGCTGCCAATAGCCGAACCAAACCCCCTCCGCGCTACCCAAGGACATTAATCGGCGGAACTTTTTCAATAGTCTTATTATTTTTAACAGAAGAACCAGCAGATACACCGGTGGCTACTTCTCCTGTTCGTTATTTTTAACTTTTAAATTTTATTACTAGAATCATTAATATTACCTATATTTTCTTGGCAAACCATTTCGGTATCCATCGCAGCAAGTACCGCATAGTAGTTTGCGCTGTCGTTATCTCCTCCCGCGCTTAGTATGATATCGGCATCATGAATTGTTGCCTTTTTCGCATCTTGTATTGTTGGTTTCCTTACTCGTTGAGCCTTTTGCGTGGCTACTTTATTTTCGCTCGTCTTATATGTCCTGGCTTCTTGTTTCCCGGTCCTACTTTGTGGCTTAATCGTATAAGTTTTATTCACGTTTGATAATTGCCGAATTATTTCCTTCAAATTTTGAATTCGGAGTAGTCGAGTCTAGTAACTCTTTCCAGTTCTCCACTTGATAGGGCAATATTTTCCATGTTCAAAACTTTCTTGTTCGTTTTTTCTTTTCATTATTATTTTATTACTTACATTTGACATGCCTGGTCCCGGGGCACCCTGCGGTGGGAAGCCTTCGGGCTCCTCCATGCCCAAAACTTTTCTTCTTTTTTGAACTTTTTGAAACTTCTCCGCAAGTAAAATCTTGATATTCGATAAATTGTTCGAATAATTCGACGATATAATATATTTTAAAAATTAGTTTCGAAGTAACGTTTTAAAAAATTATTTTAATTTTTTTTAAATTATTGACAGGAGCTTTTAAAAACACGTCTATTCGCAACGAATGCTAGACGTAGAGTCCTTCTTATATATGTATATCACCCGTTCTAATCATCCATAATAAGCCTTCCACGAAGACCGACTATTTCCAATCTAATTGTGTTCTGGGACTTTATTGCGCGCTTGATTATCATGCACAAATTGGTGCTATTTATTCCAATTTTTTATTTTTTTACTAATTTTTAAGTACCCCCATTTCCTACCATGCGATCTGCATTCACATTTAGCCGCTTCGTCAGATGTACCTCCCAGACAATGTTCGATACATCGGTATAAGAGTGGCGCCCAAATAATGTGAATTAATCCTTTCGTGCATATCTAGACCGATTCGTGATTAGCTTTCTGAAATAAAAAAAATTCACGTAATACCATGCATTAAAAAATTCAGAGTAGCTGTCTCTTCAAGTATTTGGTCGATAAGATCAAAAAATGCCCTAAGATACTGAATTGACAAATCTTCAGGTCCACGCTTCAATCAGTATTCATTTGATGATCCCTAAGTCTTTTCTTAAATACCAAAAGAGAATTTGCTTCCTTCACCATCTCTGGAAGATTGTTATATTTACGCAGACTATCATTCGTAGCATAGTTCTTTAGCAGATCCGTTTTGGCAAAAGATTTACAAATTGATTTGCGATGCTTTTATCATGGTGTTTGGTGCGATCCATTAGTTTTTAAATATTTGAAGATAAATTTAGCTTTCTCCGTTAAAATGACTTGGCTAGAGGTTAATCATTTCAATGATTAGTAAACCAGTCTAGTTTGAGTGAACGTTGAAGTTAGAATATTTTTTTTATATTAAGATCTTGCTTTGCCAATTGACTTCAAATGACTACTGCATAATGTAAATTCGTCAGCACAAACGTATTTAGTAAAAGTTTCATTATTTGCATTGGAAAATACTCATATCTTCTTAACAAGCTGTTAAGTTATTTATGTATGGTAAGCAGGTCTAAAGATGATCGATAATAAGACCAAGATATTTCATTTCTAGCACCCTGCAATTTTTCGCAGTTTATATTTACACAGACAGCTATGTCTTCCCTGCTCTTTTGCTTGCAAAAAATGTATTTTGTCTTTGTAGTGTTCAATGCTAGTTTGTTTTCAATTAACCACTCGCGTAATTTTTCAAGAGTCTCATTGATCCTGTATCCAATGGCAGTTTCGTCCCGTCCCGAGTAAAGTAGAACGGTGTCGTCAGCACGAATGATATCCCGTTCATCTACATGTCTTTAAATTATTTGTGTATCGCAGGAATAAAGTTGGACCGAGGATTGTCTTTTTTTTTTTTTTTTTGTGGTAGGGAGGTGAAGGCATTTATGCCCGCCGAGTCTGGCAGTGTGGGACTCCCATGGAGGATACCCTTGGACTACCCACTAAACACCTCCCCTGTCAATCTGAGAACCTAGCCTGGAACCGTTTGACACATTACTTCGGGCCAGGTCTCGTTTTGCTACGCCGTGGGGCGCCTTCAAGCTGGGGAGTCCCTTTCCTAGCGGGAGGGGAGAGGGGAATAGGAAACGCCAGAAGAGCGATCCCCCAGCCCCAGCACTTCCGGCTGCTGCGAGTCCCTTTTATCTTTTAGGACTGCCCGAGCATAATGTGCCACCTGGTTCCATTTGTCAACCGATTCGAGCATCACCGCAACTATATTATCCGGGGTGAGCTCTCCCGTCTCCCTGTAGAGTTCCCTTCGCAGCCTGGCCCATTTGGTACACGCAAAAAATGTGTGACAGGCATTGTCCTCCTCTCCTGGGCAAAACCGACAATCGGGAGACCGTGACTTGCCGATCTTGTGCAGGTAAGACTGAAAACACCCGTGCCCGCTCAAAAGCTGGGTCAGATAGAAGTCAGTCTCACCATGCCTTCGATTTAGCCACGGTCTCACATCCGGGATGAGGCGCGCAGTCCAACTTCCCTTCGTGCAATTCCTCCAAGACTGCTGCCAATCGTTGAGCGAGCGTTGTCTCTCCTCGCGGACAACCATCTCCCTCGCATCCTCGTTTCGGCGCAGGTAAATAGCGCGGCGCTCTCTAGCAAGGAGGGCGACAGGTATCACGCCTGCAATCACTCTCACCGCCGAGTCGGAGACTGTTGGATACGAAGATGCAATTCTCAGAGCTCCTCTTCTCTGTACCTGTGCCAATCGTTTTCGGTATACCTCCTTGCTGAGAGCGTCGCCCCATACCTCTGCTCCGTACAGTAGCACTGACCCTACAGCACTCATCAAGAGGCGTCTTCTTGATGGGCTGGGTCCCCCTACGTTGGCCATAAGTCGACTCAGGGCCGATATTCCCGAAGCAGCCTTCTCAGCCGTTGCCCTGATTTGCTCAGAGAAACTCATCTTCGAGTCGATCAGTAGCCCCAGGTACTTCACCGCTGGCTTCGATTCGATCTGTATATCTCCAATACTGATCATCCTTACTCTAGGGATTCTCTTTTTTGTCAAGATGACCACTTCGGTTTTCTCCAGTGCTAAACTCAGCCCGCGAGCAGTCATCCAGTCCCTCACTCGGCGCATTAGCATACCTAGCCTAAGTTGCGCTTGTTCAACGGTGCGTCCGGCGACCAGAGCCGCAACATCATCCGCATAGCCGACCAAGCGCGACTCATCTGGCATCTCAAGTCTCAGTAGCCCGTCGTAAGACACGTTCCACAGGTCCGGACCAAGAATAGATCCCTGGGCAACACTCGATGTAATTTCCATCCTTCGTTGGCCCTGTGTCGTGTCGTAGAGCAGGCTTCGGTCCTTTAGGTAGTTCCTCAAAAGCCGCATTAGATATTCTGGAACTTGAAAAGAGTTTTCCAGCGTGTCCAGAATATCCACCCATCTAGCGGAGTTGAAGGCATTCCTGACGTCGAGTGTCACCAACAGGACGATCCGTCGCTTGGTGCGACTATATGCCTCTGCTTTTTGGACCGCGTTCACCACCTCTGCAATCGCATCAATGGTAGAACGTCCTGCTCTAAAGCCGTACTGCCGAGGAGATAGGTCCCCAGCAGCACGAATCGCGTCAGTGAGTCTTCCCTTGATGAGTTTCTCTAGCACTTTCCCAGCCGTGTCTAGCATGCATAACGGGCGGTATGCAGACGGCAATTCGGGATTTCCCTTCCCCTTGCTGACCAGCACGAGCCTCGCCACCTTCCATCGTACCGGGAAAACCCCGTCCCGTAGGCAAGCGTTGAATGTGCTGAGCAGCAAGTCAGGACAATGGTGATCGACGAGCTGCAAAACCTCAGCTGGAACACCATCTGGACCTGGAGCCTTCCTCGCTTTCAGGGAAAGGACTGCCTCCTCCAGTTCCAGCTGTGTGAAGAGTGGGCACTCGACTGCTGTTTCACCATGGACAGCGTCAACACGGACGGGATGGGCGGGGAAGAGTCCCCGCACTATCGCGTCCATCTTTTCCGCGTCATGTATACAAGGCTTCCGTAGGGCACCAAGTTTCCCCATGACCAACTTGTAGCCAAGGCCCCACGGATCCCTATTTACATCGTCCAGGAGGTCTTGCCAGCATCGGGCCTTGCTCTTGTTAATATGCCTGCGAAGATATTTCCTGCCGGACCTGTATGCTGCTAGCCTAGTGTCTGCCTCCTCCCGTGTTCGCGCCCGCTGGGCTTCTCGCCGAAGTTTGTGACACTCGCTTCTTTGTTCGGCGATCTCGTTTGACCACCAGTATACTGGAGGCTTACCATGTCGGGGTCTCCGACGGGGCATGGAAGACTCGCAAGCAGCTATGATGGTACTCATAGTTGAGTTCACCAAGTCCTTGGCTGTAGGCCCTCCACTCCCTGGCGGAGCTCCCAGCAACGGTCCGCCTGCCGTAAGCGCGTCAGCAACCTCTCAACGTCCATCCTCCCAGTCCTCCATCCGAGGATTGAAGTTTGGGCATATGCACGCAGAGTGGCACCGTCGTGAATCTCAACAGCTATATACTGGTGATCACTAGCCGAGTAGTCCTCTAGTACTCGCCAGTTGTGTACTCTAGGTACCAGGGACTCCGAAGCGAGTGTCACATCGGGTATGGTTCCTACGCAACCCCAGCGGCGGAAAGTAGGGGTGTTACCAGTATTTAGGACAAAAAGCGCTGTGAGGATTGAGTCTTAAAGAACTCCTGGTTTCATACGTGCTCGGTCGCTCAAGACACTGTTAAAGATCTTTGAGATTTCCCCTCCGAGCCATTTATAGACCGTAGTTTTTCCGGTCGGCACGGAATTAAAAAAAAGAATCTCATAATCTATAATTTTTCCGGAAATCTTCATTATCACCTCCGCAAATGTCTATTTCTAGAAATCTTCAAGGGTCTTCTCGGTCCACTCTTAATTATATTAGTGAACAATGACCGACCATTCCACTTATCTTGAATTCATCATCCATACTTTACGAGGGTGGGGGGAAAAGTTTCCGGCCCGACCAAGAAAAACGATATTTTTAAATTTTTTTGCTTTATTTGTCAACATATACCAATTTTAAACGTAGATTCGTCAAGCTCCTCAAAATGCTGATTTACAGCTTCGATAACTTCTTCGTTGCTCTTGAATCTTTTACTGTAAGTTAAGAAACAGGTAATAGTGGCTGGTGGCTAAGTCTGGAGAGTAGGGAGGATGCGGCATCAATTCAAACTTCAATTCTTGGATTTTGCACATGGCAACAATTGACAAATGCGCTGGTGCGTTATCGTGATGAAACAACATTTTTTTCTTCGCCAAAGGAGGTCGTTTAATTTGCACCTCATGCTTCAAACGTTGCAATAAATCTGCGTAGTATTGACCAGTGATAGTCTTACCCTTTTCATGGTAATCAATGTTTATAATTCCTCTCGAATCCCAAAAAAACAGTAGCCATAACCTAGTTTGCCGATAAAATTGTTTTTGCCTTCTTTGAGTTGGTTCCCCTTTTTCAACACACTGTTTAGACTGTTCTTTATTTTCAGGAGTATAGTCGTGGATCCAAGTCTCATCAACAGTTATGAATCGACGCAAAGATTCGTTTGGATTACGCCTATACAGCGCCAAATTTTCGGTAGAAATGTTTTTTTCGAATCAGTTTTTAGTCGAGCGTTAGCAAACGCGGCACCCACCTTGCACACAGCTTTTCTATGCTCAAATGGTTGTGCAAAATCTTTCGCACACGTTCAGCTGACATCCTACAGGTCTCAGCTATCTCAAGCAATTCCAACCTGCGGTCTTCCAATACTATTTGATGGATTTTCTCAATCATTTCTGAAGTTGTGACCTCAACGGGCCGTCCTGAGCGAGGCTCGTCGGAGGACCCATTTTAAATTCAGAAACCCACTGCTTAATAGTTGAATATGATGGGGAAGAGTCTCCTAGTGTTGAATCCATCTCTTCTTTTATTTGTTTTGGTGTAAAACCTTTCAAATAGAAGTATTTGATGACAGCAAGTTTTTCCAATTTTTCCATTTTCACGAAAACAACGGAAGCGTCTTGCGCAATGTGCTCTCAAACGCAAACTAACGAAGCAATTGGGCTGAAACTGTACATATAAGCTCGATATGAATGGTACTGTAGGACGCCGTTCCAAAAGTAGACCTAGTGGCGCCACTAGCTCAGGCCGGAAACTTTTCACCCCACCTACGTATGCTGACGATCGAAAGCTGTTCAGTCAAATCGAAAAAATCTTTTATCACTAAATTCTTCATAAATTGATTGTCTTTTGATTACATTATTTCATTTTTCACGATTATTCTGTTAATTGTGCGCCACTTGTTAGGATTACTCATCTGTGCTAAATTTTTTTTTATCAATTATTCGATCCTTTTGACATCAATGTGTTCTATATGTTTATGCGCTCTACAATGAGCTTTTCATTGTATCGTACGGGTGCATATATCTAGTTTTTCGGATGCCTCCGAAGGCTTCAAATTTTTTATATGTAGCTACTAAATTGAGTTGTATTAATAATTTTTCTGAAAAATTATTGAAGAAGAAAAATGTTAGAAGAAGGTTGTTTCGACGTGTGTACTAAGTGTAATGATTTTCGAAATGCCCGTGTAGGACATGGGTGCCGATGGTCTGGCACAAGTGTCAGCGAGCTATAAACAACACCGAGCACAGCTTATTAGCTTCGCTTAACGACCGCGTACGCGTGCTTGACGACTAGCATTTGCGGGATCATATGAGGCGGGTTCTTGTCGAGCCACGAAGCTACACTACAAAATACTTATCACGCGTACTCTACTCTACAAGACGTACCGAACAATTTTTATTATCTTTAGAAATGTTCTATTGGGTGTCAATTAAGCTACTCTACAGTAATTCAATATTTTTTTGCCTCGTTAAAGTTAGCGGACACGGAGGCTTGAGACAAACGCAAACATTACACAAAAAGCAACCGTTACTTTCTCCGAAGAAGGTCGTTGCATTACAAGGGGAATGTCAAACCTAAAGATGTTAAAGTAGCTGAAGTGAACCACTCATCTCTGCCTAAAATATGGAAACTTGACGGATGTAGTTTACTTTACACTAGTAAAACAACAAACTAAGCAGTTTCGACAAGGTGACCACCTTATCTCTTCAGGAGCAGCCACTCCTGATCACCATGGGGCTGCTCGACTGCTTATGTTTATTACATAATTCTCAGCAGACCATCACCTTTGAGATACAAAAGTTTAGCATAGATAACATAAGTGCTTATAGGAGAAAATTAACCTGCATGTAATTCGTAGCTCCAAAAATGTATTGAATTAGTATAAATAAAATAAATTAAAATAATTCTCTCTCTCATGAAGGTCGCGACCCCCCGTGTGTGTCTAGCGTGTGATGGCCTGAAGAAACTTAGTACACACGTCAAAATTACCGTCTAACATTTTTCTTCTTTAATAATTTTTGAGAAAAATTATTAACGCACTTCAATTAAGTAGCTACATACAAAAAATGTTCATGGATTACCCATATTAAAGATCTGAGTTACTTTTGACTTCAAACTAGCTAGAAAGCCATATTTTTGTGTGGTAGGAAGGCTACTTACGCCCCGAGTTTGGCAATCCCACACGCACTAGGCTTCTGTACTACTACCAAACACCTTTTTTGTCAACTGAAGAATGAAGCTTGTAACCATTTGACACATTGCTTCGGGCTATGCCTCATCTCTAGGGGTGTGCCTTCGAATTACTGTAATCTCTTCTCTAGCTGGAAGATAGGGAGAGGAACGGATTGCTAGAAAATAGCCCCCTCTATCCTCGACAACTCCGGACGGTCCAGAAACCGTTATTTGGGTATCCGGAGTGTCCGAACATGATGTGCCACACGTTTTCACTTGTCAACCGAGCCAAGCATACCTTCGATTATAACTTCCGAGAAGATGCTTGCCCCATGTTTTGAAAGGAAAAAATTTGCGGCAGCTGTCATCCACGTGCAAAATACACAATCGGGAGACCGTGATCGTCCTCGTCTGTGCACCTGTGCCAACCGCTTTCTGTGCAGCTCCTTGCTGGGATATTACCCCAAATTGGTAACCCGTAGAGTGGTACAGACATTTGGAGTCGTCTTCTTGATGAAATGGGTCCCCAATGTTTTTTTTTGTTGGAAGGTGAAGACTATTTACGTCCTGAGTGTGAAGCTCTCAGACAAACAAGACGTCTAGAGTACCCACTAAACATCTCCCCTGTCAACCTGTAAACCTAGACTAGGACCGTTGGAAACATTACTTCGGACTAAGCCTCGTTTTGCTACAACGTGGGACTTCCAAGTTGGGGGATCCATTCTCTAGCGGAAAGGGAGGGGGGAAAGGGATTGCTAGGAAAGTAATCCGACAATCTCAGCTGTTGTGAGCCCTTTTTATCTCCTAGGGCTGCCTGAACATCATGTCTCAGTAACCCGTCGTACGATAGACCAAGGATAGATCCTTGAGCAACACCCGATGTAATTCCATCCTTTATGAGCCTTGCATCGTATTATAAAGCAGGCTTCGGTCTTTCATGAAGTCCCTAAAAAGCCGCATAAGATATTCGGGAACTTTGAAAGGGTTTTTCAGCCTATCCTGGACATCCATCCATCTAACGGAGTTAAAAGCGTTCCGAACATCGTCGCTTGGTACAACTATGGGCCTCTGCATTTTGGACCGCACTCACCACCTCTGCAATTGTATCAATGGTGGAGCGTCCTGTTGTAAAGTCGTACCGCAAAGAGATAGTCTCCAGCAGCAAGAATCAGATCAGTAAGTCTCTCGTTGACAAGTTTCTCTAGCATTTTCCCAGTCGTGTCTAGCATGCATAACGGGCGGTATGCAGACGGCGACCCGGGACTCCCCTTCCCCTTGCTGATCAGTACGAAACTCGCTACCTTCAAACATTCCGTCATGACAATGGTGATGGACAAGCTAAAACGCCTCAGCTGGGATGCCGTCTGGACCTGGAGCCTTCTTTAGTTTCAATGATAGGACTGCCTCTTCCTGTTTCAGCCGTGTGAAGAGTGGGCATTCGACTACTGTTTGGTTGTGGATAGCGGCAACAATGATGGGATGGGCGGGGAAAAGTGCCCGTGCCATCTCGTCCATAATTTCTGCTTCATATATGTAGGGCTTGCGTAGCGCACATTGTCCACTAGATCTTGCCAGCAGCGAACCTTACTCCTGTTAATCAGTTTGTGATAGCATTTCCTAGTCGACTTATATGCTGCTAACGGGTTGGAGCCTAGTTCGGGCTCCGTGCGCGTTCACGTCGAAGCTTGTGACACTATCTTCGCTTTTCAGCGATTTCATTCGACCACCAGTACACTGAAAGCTTGTCGACGGGGGATAGAAACGCTGCAAGCCTTTCAGTCCCTTGCAAATCTTCTCTTCTTTAGCTTCTATCAGCTCCGCCGGTAATGTCTGATGCGTTTTAGGAGCTTCTCTACCTCTATGAGCTCGTTCCTTACTCCTTTGTTGGCGTTTCATTGCGAGTTACATTTAGATTTATTTCTCTTCAAAATGCGTCCCGCTTTTCGGATTAGCTTTTCTTCCTGATAGCGCTCAACGGCTATTGTGTTTTCCAGCCTTCTCTCTCGTCTCTTTTCTGTCGCGATTTGTTTTTCGACTTTGGGGTGGTTCATTATATGCTCTTTCCTTATAGGGCGCTCTGGAGTGCGCGCATCTTTTTTACTGCGGCCAAACGCCGCGTTTGTATCCGGCTGATATATGTTCTCTGAGCCTTTTCGTCTAGTCGTCCGTGTGTCTTCGTTCTTTGAATCTTTAGTGTCTAGCAACATCTTTAATGTCTTAGTTGCTGTTTTTGATGAGTTCAGAGATGCCATATCTGTTGGATCTCTCTCGAAAGCTGCCATCTTCGTTCGCTTTTTGGTTTGGTTTTTTTATCTTTGCAAAACAGTCAGGCCAAACGAAGGTTGGTACCAGCCGTTATGGGGACACGTGCTCAGAGCCAAACCAGCGCTAATCGGGAGTCCGTCTCAACTGAACCTACACCACCAACTCATCGGTGCGAACTTCGAACGTACTCCGAGGCCTGCTAAAGTTTTGCCGGTATAGAGACGGTATAATACTTCGATTTAAGTCGTTCACGCGCGAGTGTCACCTCGGTGGTACCGTGCTATGCAACTAGGTCCAAAATTATCCGCCAGCCCAAAACATCAGTTCCAATTCAATATTTATTCGTAGTCCTGAGATCATAGCCAGGTCATACTCCGCGGAGGAACCTTATGAAAACCTCCACTTTCTCGGGTACATGGTGGCGGCACTCCACAAAAAGTCCTCCAATACTGGTTGTCAATAGAATGAATACCATTGCACCCCCTGCTGCCTTATCAGCTTTTGCAATCATTTGCTCGGGAAACTTAATCTTTGAGTATTTCCGCCCATAGCCCTGCGCCCGCAAATGAGCGCTTTTCCAAACTCAGATGGCGGCAGTACCAGATTCGTCAAAATACCATGTTAACAAGCCCTTGATGTGCAGATTTTGGTATGTTGTACTGTAAGTTTACATGAATGATACGGATCATTGCACTACTGCTTTGACGTTGGCTAGAGCCTACTCGTAAATGGGGACCCTACATTTCCCTGTCCCTTGGACGTGCTTAAGGTCGTCAACACCATTGTCAGCGCCCTTGCAGGGAACGCAATGTTTCTCGCCTGTTTATTGTTTCATTTTGTGTCCCGCTTTGCCCCACTTGTAGCACATAGAATTCTTATTACGCCGCTTGCATCCGTTTGCGGTATGGCCATACCCAAGGCACTTGCAGTCAAGAGGTATTGCTCTTCGCCGTGTCCAGCAGTTAATCCAGCCAATTCTTATTTATCCTTGCTAAGCATTTCTGCTTCCTTTTTAAGGAAGGTCAATGATGGTCGTGCGTTGCCCCTATAACATTCTTTGGTGAGCCTTAGTTTAGCAAACGCACGTTTTATGGTGTCTTCATCATCGCTCTATGCTGCGATGCAGTCAATGCCTGCATTGCATAGGCTCGACCAAGGTTACAGTAGCGTTTTCTCCGAGCACTTTTTTGACTGCATCACAGAAAGATTCTTTTTAAATCATCTAACCGGGTGGGTCACACTGTCTCTTCTCGAGGTTTGCTTGTCGTCTTTTTTAACTACTCCCTTTATTTCTCGCAAGACAACTGTATAGTACCTGCCATTTAGTTTTAATATTGATGGTGAATTGTGCAAATATTTTAATCAGTTGAAAACTGAAATTAAAACTTTGTTGTTCACATATATCGTTGATTAAATAAATTTTGTTGTACTTAACCAAACGAGTTATCTAATTTGCGTGATGCAGTGATTCTTTGGACGAACTATAAGTCTGTTCATTATATTGCAGCTGGGTAGACGGACAAATGACCAGAGCGTGGTACTGACCATATCACCGTCTGGAGTACCGATATATACGATCAAGATAATGAGATACTCTATCTCTAAGCGAAGCCCTGAAAAGGGCTGTAATTCTAGAACAAAAAATTGAAAATAGAGAAGTCTTTAATGGCAAATATTTTTTAACAAATTTTAGGCATCACTTTCTCTATTAAATGCGTTTATGTTTTCCTGCAGCAAAGTATTTAACCCAATACTTTGATTGCCGCGAAAGCCCAAGCAGGGCCTTAGCCTCCAGGATTAATCTCATCCAATCATGACGGTTAGTCCGTGTAGTGTAGTGGTTAGAGAGCTCACTACGTAAGTCGAAGGCTCATGGTCCGAATCCAGTTGGTGATAACGAGATTTGTTTCGAGTAATTCTTCGGTCAGACTATAAGCCCGTTCAGTTATGATACGTGCTGGTTTAAAATCAGAACGTATCGCAGCTGGATGTACGGACGCACAGCCAAAGCGCAGAACTGATCATATCACCTTCTCAAGTGCCAATACATCTTATCAAGATAATGAGATACTATATCTCTAAGCAAATGTCCGAAAGCGGCTGCAGTGCTTAAGAAAAAGAAAAATTATGACAGTCCTGCAGCCTCGTTTGGCAGTTCATCACTCCCATCAAGGATTTGCTGCCAACTTCTATCGCGTCTTCCCATCGTTGCTCTGCCCTTTAATCTTCTGTTGGGTTTTCTTCCATTCTTTGTACATGAGCCCCCTATTGTAATTTACGTAACTTTACACAAACAGGTTCATACAACTCATCTTTGTAACGCAGTCTGCACCCTGTTCCTTGTTTGTCCTCGGAATGAGAAGTACGAAGTAATAGACTATATTTGCGGCGTGCAATATCTTCCTTTTCGGCGCCTCTTCTATTCATGTTGGCCCGAAAATACACAAAACTGTCCACCCATTTAAGGTTATAGTCTGCTATGCTCAAGTTTTGTAGTACTAGAGCGTTCTTCCTCATTTGAGTCATGAATTCAGTTTTAGTTTCATTAACTCATAGTTCAATGCGGTTTACTTCAGATTTTGGACTCCGAAATGTCCTTTGGCATCTGAGATTGGTAGTGTCATAATTTTGACGTTGTCAGCATACGCTACCAATTTTGTGAACTTGAACATAAGTGTACCAGAGGTTTCGGTTGTTGTCTTCCTGATGACGTGTTTCAGCGCTGGGGTAAGCCTATCCTCTTGCTTTAAGCCTGATTCCATTTCGAAAGTGTCCGTATGTTCACCGTTTACCTTGACTTGTGACTATGTTTAGTATCGTTTTTATGGGACGCCAAAGTCAAGCATTATTTTGTACAGGGCATTTTTGTCAAAACTGCCGTATGCTTGCTTGAAGTCGTCAAAAAGTTGGTGCACGTCAATGTTAAATTCCCAGTACTTTTTGAGCACCTGCTTAACTGAGAATATTTGGTATATTGTAGATCGTCCACTTCGAAAGCCTCCCAGATATTCTCCTATAATGCTTTTATAAAACGGGTCTAATTTTCTTTCTATGATTTTGGAGAGCATTTTATATGACGTACACAGTAAAGCGATGCCTCTATAATTTTCACACCTA
Source organism: Odontomyia ornata (assembly GCA_963969285.1). NCBI lineage: Eukaryota > Metazoa > Arthropoda > Insecta > Diptera > Stratiomyidae > Odontomyia > Odontomyia ornata. Next base: position 302,477,520 of record OZ017739.1, on the reverse strand, counting down.
GCGTCTCTCCCTTTTTGTTTACAGAGCATATTATACTTTTTCGCCAGTATATGCCCATCTGACTTCATACAGGGTCATAATTTCGTTTATTTTTTGGATCTTGGTGTTGATGGTAAATCGTTTCTTTCTTCGGGTCACTATTTGTTAGCTTGTCGTCGGAGAGTGTTATATTGTTCTTCTTTGGCCTGAGTTGGATGTATTTTTTGTACGCCTGGTTCCTTTTTTCAACCGCTTCATTGCATCCTTCGTCGTACCAGTCGTTCCTATTTGACCTCTTTGGCCGCTTCTGTTACCATATCTGTTCCCGTCTCCCACGTGGTTTTGATGTCATCACTACTTTCTCCCGCCGGCGGGTATAAGTTGTGGCGATATTCCAAGGCTAACCTGTATGTGGACGCAACTGAGTTATCGTTTAGCTTGTGCATCTGGTGCCTTTGGGTAACTGATCTTCATTGTTTATAGCTCTTGGAGATACGGCATTGAATCTTGACCCTGATAAGGTAGTGGTCCGAATAAAAGATGAGAGACTGCTGATGACTGCTCGTTTTTGTATTTGAACGTGGTCGATTTGCCCACGTTCTCTTGTGGATGTCACGATGTGAGAAGTCTGTGGAACTTACTTTGAAGTGTCTGCTGGCAGCAATGTCTACCAGGCGTTGTCCGTTTCCATAGGAAGACTGTGCTTTCTGATTGTTCTCCTATGCACCGTTTCTCGGCCGATTTTCGCGTTGAAGTTACCAAGAACAATTTTAATGTCTTTTCATGGCAATGCATAGACAGTGCATCCCAGGATGCTGTAAAATTCGTCGTGACAGTTGACCAGCCAGACATAAAATATTTTGGTCTTGATACTAATTGCACAGATCCTTTCGCTCACGGGTTTGAAGTCGATGATCATTTGTTTAAATGTGCTGTCTTTAATGAAAGCCACTCCAAACTCACGGCTTTTTTTGCGATTTGCCGCTTTTAAACACCGTTTGCGTTCGCGTGTCAAATACGTATATCTTCACCGTGCCACCTGGTTTCTCGCACTGTGCCCTGATATTGATCCTATAGTCGTTGCCGTTTGTCCAACCCGATCCGACACTGTCGTCCTGGTTCAATGACAAATAAATACTAAGTGGATCGTTGTCAGTACTTCGGCTTAGTCGGTTTTTGGTGGCCGAATCGTATTTTATTTCCCACCTACCATCTGGCTAGTCGGCTAGGGCACTCATCTACGCGCCAACCGAGGATGCATCCGATGGGAGCCCCACACGGATCGAAAAGCATGTAGAGAAGTGGAACATAAGTTAAAAATCGCATGGTGCACTAGCATTGTACAATCACTAAAATGCTCCCTTTGACTTTTGACTGTTTTCAAGATTTAAAATGCTGTTCAAAAGACACCAGTTAGACGACATGGAGACGTTTTAAAATAACACAGTGCACTACAAGTTATTCCGAAATCTGAGTTCCAGGACTGCAACAGGATGTCAAAATACCGAATACCGATGCTTTAAGTTGTATTACGAAAATAATACCAGCGCAGAGCTATGAAAGATGGTCAGATACTTTTCCGATAGACCTCTTATATTAATGAATCATAACCTGCTGTGTGTCGTCGCTGGATCAACAAATGATTTGCTAGAATATTTTAATTGTTGTAATTGTCTTGCTACTAAATTTTGAACATGAAATGAAATTTTCCGTTCCCATGAATCAACTCAATGAATGCGGCAACGATTATAAACAAATTTGATCGTTCTTCTTCATCTATAAACAACCAACTGCAAAACTTCGTTTATTAATGGACAACGGAGTCGTTATTTACTGAGTGTGGTAGGACGTCTTGCACCTAAGAATAATGTATTGGAAGAATAAATTTAGAAAATAACGAAAAAATAAAAAATACTTTAATGGAAACGTTACAAAATCAATTTCCCCTCTCTTTAAGGGTGTTGTAAAAAAATTTTTACAATTCTGTCTTAAAATCGGTAAGCCTCCCAGATATTCTCCTATAATGTCTCTTTGTCTTGCTATCCGTACGTTTGTCACAGCATTTTTCCCCAGAAACTATAGAATTTTAAAGTTTGAAAGTAACGATCGAATGAAAGTTTTGTAGTTAAAAAACTTTTCAAAGACTTTTAAGGGGAGTCTCCCTATTCAAGGGTATGACGCCTTACAACTTTTTTTCACTAAATAGAGTCGAGTGGGGCATTATATGAATGGTGCTGCAGTAACCTTCGAATGGGGTATTACATGAATAGTGTTGATATAACCTTAACCTTATCATATCGAGTTTTGAAACTACTCTGTCGATAACGAGGTGCACAGGTGTAGGGAAGGAGCACTGAAAAATTACGTCCCTCGGCCGTCCCGATTAGTCATCTGTAAATCGTAAAATCTGAAATACGAATGCTAGAGCAACAATTTCTTTGAAGTCAAATTTCACTCAACTTTTTTATTTTAGTAATAGTATGTTTTATTAATATTACAAGCCAAGCCCGTTTGAGTAAGGAGGAAGGCTCCCCGTGATTCCCTCAGCCATAAATCCGTGAATCCTAGGGGAGATAAAATTCAAGAAACAAATTAAATATCTTGGAATCCATCTGAATAGTAAGCTCACGTGGAACCGGCATTTTGAAGTGGCGACAAAAAAGGCTAAAAGAGCCCTGATGGTGTGCAGGAACATGGCAGGCAAATCTTGGGGTTGCAGCCCAACCAAACTGCGACGGATGTACACTATAATAGTGAGACCAATCATCACTTACGGGGTTATTCTCTGGGCGGGTAAGGTTCAGGAGCGCACAACGAAGCAGGCACTCAATCGTGTTCAACGTCTGGCCTGAGTGCATCACGGGAGTAATGAGATCGTGCCCAACGGTGGTACTCTATCTATCACCCCTCCACCTAACGATAGAGCAGATATCAAGGACCACAATGATCAGGATATTCTATAACGAAAGGGAGCGTGTCTCTGGGATTGGGCATAACGATCAAGTTAAGTTATCCAACTTGTCCCCGTAGATCAGTGCACCGTTTGACAAAAAGTTTTGTACGAAGTTGAGCGAGCAGCTCTAAATCCAATGTTCGTCTCATAGGGCCACATGCTATCAACTAGTACACACACGGATCAAATGCCGCAGAGAAAACAGGAATCGGAGTGTTTGGGCCGGGCACCAAACATTATCAACCACTGAGAATAATGCCAAGCGCATTCCTGGCGGAGGTCCATGCAAATGCAGTAAGTGCACAACGTTGCATAGACAGAATATACAAAGATAAAACGATAACCATCTTGTCTGACAGCCAAGCAGCTATTAAAACCTATAAATCATCAACGATAAAATGGAAGATGGTTCAAGAATGTTGTGCAAAACTCAATAAATGGGTGAAAACAACAACAAAACGATACAAATCGTGCATCAAATTAGGCAAGAATCAACTAAGGATTCTCACAGGGCTCCTCACGGCATTGTAAAATCGGAGGATACCTTAAGAAAATGGGCCTTAGGGAGAACGGCGAGTGTAGGTTCTGCAGATTTGCAGATGAACTACCAGAACATCTTTTGACTTGCTGCGCAGCTCTGTTCATCATATTCATGGGGATTAGAGCCATTTGAATTATCTCCGATTACAACATCAATACTCGCTTTGCCAACTTATTGGCTTTCTATGGAATAAATACGAGATCGTAATACAGTGTTTATTGGATGTTCTCAAAATGTTCATCTTTAGGCTCCTACTCAGTCAATCATATACGTACAACCGCAACAAAATGGCATCTGCTTAAGATGGGGTCATAATGGTTTTACTTTTAAGCGAAGTATCTTCTTCTTCATCGTAGCACTACAGTCCCTCTCGGGCCTTCGCTTCCTGCAAATAGCACCTCCAACTGTCTCGGTCCATTGACCGCGTTCTCCAATTTCGAAACCCCAGCAGCGATGAGAGTCAGACCAGCGTTTCCTCGGTTTCCCCACTGGTCTCCGGCCTTCATTTCTCCCAACGAATACCTTTTTGGGTATCCGTTGTTCGTCCATACGATTCATGTGTCCAGCCCATTGCAGCTTCCGCAGTCTGACAATCGTTGAGACCTCAGGCTAATCAAAAATTTCATACAACTCATGGTTGTATCGAATTCGCCATTGGTCTCCGTCTAGCTTCGCTTCGATTATTCGCCTCACGACCCGTCGCTCAAAGACGTTCAATATATTTGCGGATTCTTGGGTTAGGGTCCATGTTTCACACCCATAGCATAACACAGGTCTAATCACAGATTTGTATACTTGGAGCTTTGTTTTCCTGTGTATGCAGCTGCTTTTGAAGATCGTCAAAACTGAATAAAATATTTTATTTGCGAGCTGTATTCTTCGGCGTATTTCGTCTCTTTCATTACTGGTTCCCGTTATTGTTGCGCCTAAATACACAAAATTTGCTCACAAGTATAGGGTTTTGCATTATGGACATAAAAATTTCGTATCTTTATATGAACGCTGTAGTAATCGAGCAGTCACAAAAGCAAACTGCTCGAAACCCTTCCTATCTCCTATTCAAAATTTTAAAGGCAAATTTAGAAAAATATTTAATTATTTCCATTCATAATCGTAGTTTGTAAAATAGTTTTCTTTCTTTTTGTTATTATTATTAAATGTAACTTTATATCAATTTTCCTTTATAAAAGTTTCCCTTTAATTATATTCTTCATGAGATTTAACTTTTATTACTATTTAGAAATTTTCCGTTTTTCAGTTCAGTTAATTTTTCCTAAAAAAAAATTTAAATCTGAACACTGATTTAGTCTCCAACGGTGTATTACATTACCGAAGATAATCGCGCGCCTCTGAGTGAGCAGCTGATGCGATTTACCGTATACACGGGATGGGAGAGCGAAGAAAGATTAGTTTTGGGACGGATCGAGAGTTTTACTTGACCGCGCCACGAGGCAGACGCGAAATATTTCCTTGGCCGCGTTTTAAAGTCGGGAATATTTGAGAAATTAGATTATACTAGATTTTCTAAAATCTTAGAAAATAAAATTGGTTCATACGCCAAAAGTATTATTGGAGAGTATCAAGGTGGTTTTAGAGCAGGTAGATCGACAATAGACCAATTATTCGCAGTCAAGCAGGTACTTGAAAAATGCTGGGAGCTCAACATAGACGTACACCAAATTTTCGTTGACTTCAAGCAAGCAAACGACAGTATTGATCATAACGTACTGTACCAAATAATGCTTTGCTTTGGCATCCCAGCCAAATGCGTCCGTCTTACCAAAATGACAATGACCTCGACGATCTCCAAGTCCGCATCAATAACCAACTCACCGATGCCTTTGACACAAATATCGGACTAAAGCAGGGAGATGGGCTGGCCCCATTGCTATTCAATTTGGCTCTGGAGTACTTCATAAGGATCGGATGTCGATACGCGAGGTACATTACTATACAAGTCGAGCCAAATAGTAGCCTATGCGGGCGACATCAACATTTTGTCATGGTCATTAACAACTGCCAAAAAACTCTTCCTGAAACTCGACAGCGAAGCAAAGCTAGTAGGGCTACAAATGAATGAAAATAAAGCAAATATCATGACGCAGTCGAGGAACACTTGGCGAATACAATATCGAAAATGTTGGCGTATTTGTATATTTAGGCGCCAAAATAACGAAAACGGATCATGAAAGAGACGAAACACGCCGAAGAATACAGCTCCAGTCTTGACGATCTTGAGGAACAGCTGCATACGCAGGAAAACAAAGCTCCAAGTATACAAATCTGTGATAAGACCTGTGTTATGCTATGGGTGTGAAAAATGGACCCTAACCCAAGCATCCGCAAATATATTGAACGCCTTTGAGCGACGGGTCCTGAGGCGAATAATTGGAGCGAAGCTAGACGGGGACCAATGGCGAATTCGATACAACCATGAGGTGTATGAAATTTTTGACGAACCGGCGGTCTCAACGATTGTAAGACTGCGGAAGCTGCAATGGGCTGGCCACATGAATCGTATCGACGAACAACGGATACCCAAAAAGGTATTCGTTGGGAGAACTGAAGGCCGGAGACCAGTGGGGAAACCGAGGAAACGCTGGTCTGACTCGGTCGATGAAGACAGTTCATAGCTGCTCGGATTTCGAAATTGGAGGACATGGTAAATGGACCGAGACAGTTGGAGGTGCTATTTGCAGGAAGCGAAGGCCCGAGAGGGGCTGTAGTACTAAGAAGCAGAAGAAGATTCCAAAATTGTCTTAAAGTTTATAAAACGTACATATGTGTTGTAAAACTTGATTGGTTGGCTCCGTGAAGCGTTCAGGAGCACCCCTTGAAAGTGAAAATTTGCGGCTCCATTTGTCGTCTGTTCCGCATATAGGATCTCGACACCCCCACTCGTGAAATCCATTCGAAGTTATATTCGTGGTTGCCTCCGAATTCTTTGTGATAATTCATTATAACAAGTGCGGTGCAATTCTCACCGGCAAACATATCACACTACAATGCTTAATTCCCCGTAGTCGTGGATTACTGTGATAGGATTTCTACCAGTTCCGTGATTGTGTTCTCTTGAAAGATTCAATTTTCCCCAAATACCCGACCTGACAAAGAAAACCGGTCCGAAAAATACCCGACCCGACAAAGAAAACTTTTGTCAAGCGTCTTCCTTAAGAGTATGTGTAAAGGGTGACAGTCGTGCCTTCATTATTTATTGGAATTGTTGAATTTGTTTGTAAACACGGGCAGTGAATTAACAAAACAAATCGAAGTTAATTTCTTAGTGAACTTGAAAAGTAATTTTTCCCCTTTAATGAACGGAGTGCCGTACTGTCTTTGCTGCGATTAAGACAGGGAAACCGAAATTGATGTGTCCGAGTATACAGCACTGCGTGGCAACTCATTAGAAACTTTGGCCGGAGCCCTATTAAGTTCCTTTATAAATAGCTCTTCAAATTCGGTTAGTCTTGACGTAAATGGAGACATGATGTAATGCATCGTGGTCACAGTAGCACTTTCAACGAGAACTGGTTAGTGATCGCTTTTAATTCAATTTTGCTGTAGAATGTCATTAGGAGAAGTCCTTAGCGAAGGCGGTCATGTTCGAAGTCGTCAATTCGGAAGCCGAAACGCGTTTATTGATGTCCACGTGATTGGATTGGCACGCTTGGCTAAGGAAATAAATCACTATCATCGTCTCGTGGATTTTTCACGTCCTTAGCCCTAAACTCGCTTCAGTTTCTTGCATTGCGATGAATGGTTCGTATTATCGTTTTGGCTGAGGATATGGTCTTCTCAAAATCAAGCAAGGCACAGTAACGCAATTAGTGAGAAGGGAGTAATCAACCACACTTGTATAACCTTACCAAGTATATGTATTAGAGTGAAGCATTTGCTGGAGTTCATAACTATAACTGGCCTTCAATTTTTATTACAAAACCCATTATGATTTCGGTAATGCGTGGTTGCTCAGTCGTCAGATACCGGAAGCATGTGTTTGCATATATGTGACGGTGCATCAATAAACTTATTTTTAAATGAAACTTAGTGGCGTTAAGACCACGGATTGCGAACATTTATATTTCAAATTGGTAGAAGTTAACTCTCAGGCAGGGAATCGCTAATTATACCTTCGAATTGTATTTGTGTTTTCTGTTTGTCTACCACAGCATGAGAGGATCGAAGGAGTTAAATGCTCAATTATATATAGCTGACTTTAAGTAAATAAAATGCATGTCTTCATCGAAACTTAAGAGGATACTGAACACGATTTAATTTCACCAAATAACTAATAAATAGCTGTGATTATTGTTGTTAAATATTAGCAAAGTCTACTAAGTAAGAAAAATCTTTTTCTTATCGTCCATAATAGCGATTGTATTTCACTTTCACATAATTTAATGTCACTTGTAAGTCCTCTTTTGTTAATATTAGTTGCAATTGAAAGAATGAATAAAATGAACTGTTAAACCTTACCCGACGGTCTTTCCATTTCTCTCGACCTGACCGGGTATATGACCCGTATCGATGGCAGGCTCCTCCCCTAGCATGTGCTAGCCATCGGTCGCGCTCCTCCGTTTTTTTTGTTGTTAACAGGGACTCTTCCCGGGTAGAGTGGCCTTCCGCTCGCGTGCCCATTTATAATGTAGGGTTATGTGATTTCATTGCATAACCCTATAGCGTAAATCGGTTACGTTAGTATTTCTCATTTGAGGGAAAGAATCATATAAAGTACTTTTGTATGAGTTTTCCACTCAAATGGGAAATACATGACAGCGTCTACGTGTGGATCTTGATCCGGTTCGGAGGGTGCGAGGAGGCACCGCTACCATCTGGATGCCCCACCCTTATTTGTGGGCCATAAGGATCGTCGGTAATGACGAAGTCTCTGTAAGTCCGTCCGTTTTTGCCCGGCACAATTTGTTCTTCGAACAAACATAGCAACCCTTAGTAGGTTACCTCGGCCTCGACACCAGTCGATCGGCATTCGACCCTTTTAATTCGTGAATGCGAAATATTTTTGTAGTGGGCCCTTGTAGTAGGGGGAAAGAACTGGCCCCACGACACCGCAACGCTAGCCTGCCAGCGCATTCACGTGTCCCCAGACAAGGCCAATCTCAGCGGTTCCCAACATCCTTTTCCGCTGAGGCAGCAGACCATCGCTGCAGTCCTGAACGGACATTTTAATCAACCTACTTTCACTACAACGCACTCTTAAAAATTTTTATGAACTGTGAATATCAAGACGTTAGTTAAAATCAATATTTTCATCATGGTAAAATTCACAAATCAGCATCGTTTGGAAATATTAAAAATTACTATTAATTACTATTAACGAAAAATCAGCGATGAAGCTCATTTTTGGCTCAATGGCTTTGTTAATAAGCATAATATGCGTTATTGGTCAGGAACAAACCCACATGTGCTTCTTGAGATACCGTTGCATCCGCAAAAAATTACTGTTTGGTGCGGTTTTACGTGCCGGAGGTGTGATTGGGCCGTATTTTTTCATGGATGAAAACGACCGTCATGTTACCGTCAATGGAGAGCGCTATCGTGTTATATTGGAAGATTATTTGTAGTCAGAGTTCAATGAACGACATCAACGATATGTGGTTTCAGCAAAACGGTGCCACTAGCCACACAGCACGCCCCACAATCGATTTATTGAAATTTATTTATTTATTGTTATGTCCTTAATGAAAAACCCTATATTTGATGCGCATGACATCGAGTTGTTACTAGACTTGATAAGTGATTATTTTATCCTTTGAGAGAAATAAGGATCAATGCAGATAAGTTTATGTAAACGATCAATCCTTTACTTGAATTTATCCTTGTATACTCGTATATTATTAATATTTATCAAAAGGAAAATTTAAGCGCGTAATTCATTTCGTAAAACAAATCGACCGACTTTATAGTGTATGTGAACATAACCCTGCCATTAATTGCCTTGAAATCCAGATTGAACTTGTTGAGATGTACTATAGTATATCATTCGGTGGCTGCAAGGGTAGTCTAGAAGGCAAACTAAGCAGTTTCACGCTTGACATCAGCTGGGTTGGCTTAAAGTGCGTTTGAAGAATCACACGAAGGACATCTTCTTCTCGCGAACGAGATTTGAACCAACAACGTTCAGTCTAAGCGGCTGGCGTTCTAACCAGTTCAATATCACTTTTGAAATACAAACAAGTAAAATCAATTAATATTTACTTTAATTATAAACAGGAAAATCAAAATAAATATAATATAATCGACTTAATTCCTTTCAATTTAATTTTTCTATTTATAATTAAAAAACATATTTGCTTTTGTGTTATGAATTTAAACTGCTTAAAATTAAATTTGTCATTACACTTCAATGCGGCACTGTAGTGATTCAGAAATTAAATACACCACATTAGTATACTCTCGGTTGTATCTATTCTTTGCGGTTGATATAGTAAAGTGAGTAATATTCAGCCGCATATTGTTCATCGGAATTTGCTGAATATATCGCACGCAGCTAGCCAGATACAGTTGATTGTCGCGTTTTCCGACAGAAATATTGAATGCTAAGACGGCTAGCAGATCAAGCGTGAAATTTGTGTGTCGCAAATAGCTCGAAAAAATACCATCGCGGGTTAGTCACATCGGGCTCGCGTTGTATGAATGACACAATCGTTGCTAGTGCATCGGAACGAGTTAGTGATGACATCTAGTCAGTCATAGTTTCGTTTAAGTTGTTTACAGTGCTATACTCTTGTTCATTAAGAAAATTCTCAGTAAGTGTGATCAACTAAAAATAATCAATCGAAATAAGTAAGCATTCCAAATCTTGTGCTATTTTGCCGCGGCTATCTTAGAAAAGTGTGTCTACGATGAGTTAGTAAAGTCGAGTAGTACTAGACTGCATATGCGTACGCCTGATGGATCGCTACGATGCGCCTGTTTTGGTCACTTTATCGATATAAGGGCATCGTCGTGGTGCTATAACTGAGTGATTCACTATTCATTCTTCATACACATTGTTCTCCATTACTTTCTGGATAGTTTAAAACCAGCCAATGATCGTATGGTGTTGGTTTGAAATTTTTTATGAGCTTCAAGCAATGCATTGGAATTAAGTACAATACGTATAGCGTATCGGCCTTCGATCAGTACCAAATACAGGTAGAGTGGGTGGCGTTCGCCTTAATTGATTATGCCATTTTGAAAACAATTGACTGGGTATTATTCAAACTAAGATATAAGGAGTGAACAAAGGTGAGTTTGAAAATCATCTCTAACTTGAATGCTGATTTTATGGTGCACATTGCCAAAATTATGAAAACATCTGAAAAAAAGAAATGTTGCATTCGAATAACCTTGACCTCTCGAATTCCAAAGATGTTTAGAAGGTGATACGAAATGTTTCCAAATATTATTTGCCTACTGGAATCCCAACTGCGGCAGTTGTTTTATATAATAGTGTGATAGATAACTTTGATAAGACATTGGGCTCATGACGAAAACAAAACACAAGATTATATTTTTCTCCAATCTTGCTCGTCTGCTTCAAAGATTTATTTATTTTTGTTATCATATCAGCTGAGTGCTTAATCTCTCGCAAAAAAAAATCAGCAGAATTTTACTTTCTGTTGGTACTGAGTAAAATAATTTAACTTGATAAGAGGATTTGATCTAGAAATATATGGAAATTTGCGTAAGATAAAATTTGTGGTCCCTTTTTTTGTTTAGGCAGTTAGTGTTTCCGTTCTTTGCTATCATAGATAACAAATTATGTGATCCAAAGAGTTAAAAAATATATACCAGATTATAATCCTTAGAATAAAAAACAAAAGAGTTGAACGAAATGGTCAAATGCTCTTGTTTTGACTATAACAACTACACGAAGTACAAGCCGACATGCTTGTACAAATATTAATAGAGAAAAAGCAGCCGTTCGTTGCAACACACTCATTATATCCACTTGTAAATCATTGACAACAAAGTTGCCAAATATTATTCCATCAAGAACTAGCTTAATTTAGTAAGCGAACTGAAGACTTCTAGTGATACGGCTTTTAAAAGATGCAAATTTACAACATTGGAAGGTGACTTCCATTTAACACAAAAGCTCGGAAGCTCTGAAATAACAGGCCAAATAATATCAATTGATAATTTAACAAGCTGTAGATGATTTAATAGCTGGGTACGTGTATACAGATTCCCTAGCTTTGCTTATTAGAATCCATGAAAAAAATGTTGAAGGGCTACCAAATTCAAGGGGATATACTGTCATATCAAAAACGGTTTTAGCACATATGAACTGTCTAAATAAACTTTTGATGATTTGTTCTCAAATTTAGTATTAAGCAATACCCTAAATATTAAAAACTTTGAGATTTTGTAAAGTTTTCTCTCGTCAAAATATTTAAGAACCTTAAATTCTTACCGCAACTGAAACCTTTGCATGATGACAGTCTTAATTCTGTTTTTTTTTTTTGCTGCACAGCGCCTACGAAACTCATCTTATTTTTGACTCAGGTTCATTATATCAAGGATCATGCCGTTATAATCAAATCAGGACCAGGTTTATAACCGTGTATGATTTCTGAATCGAAGCAAGATAGAAGTATGTAGAAGCACACTATGCTGACTAACTCGATGTATCGAAAAAATAATTCGCATTCATCATCCTTGAGCTCCGAATACGTAATACATTCAAACAAACATCCTTTGAGGATAAAAAAAATCAAAGCATCCTTTCGTTGGGTTTGAAAACGTCAAAATATAAATATAAGGGTATTTTTTCCTTCACTTCTACTTCTAGCAGAGATCTTCCTTGTTTATGCAGGAAGTAAATACTTGGCCATGGCATGTACGCACAAGCCAGCGTTTACGATTGGAGCCCTTTTGGGTTATTGCTCTTATGATTTAGCATTTGTTAGTTGTTAATTATGTAGATTAATGTATTAGTATGACAGAGATCATTTAATATTAGTAAGATGGGAATAATATGATAGGGATTTGTATGGTTGTTTCACGATGATGATTCAACTACCACAATGAACTACCTCATTCATTACCCCAAGTACGTTACAATTATTGTGTTAGACAATTTCGAACAGTTTCGATTAAAGTATAACATTATGTTATAAGAAAATGTTAAGAGGAATAATTTAGGATAGTAGAAAAAAAAGCTCCTTGTCATCTACATAATTTCCACACCAAATGGATTTAGATGTCAGTAAACCAGCATTTTTAACAATATAAAATTTTTAATTTTTCCTATTTTTTACTTCATATGATGGTATTTTAATTGAAAGCTGAGTAAACCCTTTGGTCTTAAAAACTGAAAGTAGAACCTCATTGTTTTATCAGGGTATGAGTGTACAGGAGTTGAGTATTATTTATGAGGTCAATTTACGACTGGAGCTGGCTCCTGGATTTAGGATTGTTGTTAGTGGTGGTTTCTAAAGCTAGATTAATCTATGAGGAAGCTTAAAGACCTTAGATAAAGAGTTTGTGTATTTACCCAAATGTATTCTAGAGATTACGAGGTTACGCGGTGCCAAAACTTAATATAAACTCAATCAGACCTAAACTACTCTAAGAAATGTACGCAATGTCAAAACAAGAGCACCTTGACGGAATGGGAATCGGTGACGCGGGTGAATTTGATCTGGTTCGTTTTTCTTTTGCAAGATTCTGAAATGATAGAGTAGTACGAGGGTGAATGAAATATAAACGGTAATTTTTTTTATACATTTATTGAATAATATTATACATAAACCATATCATCAACATTTCTCGTTGTAGTCTCCTGCGTTGTCTTCACACTTTTGCCACCGTTTTGGAAGCTTGAATATTGCTTGTTCATAAAAATTTTTAAGATGAGTTGTCAGCCAATTGTGCACGTGCACCTCGACTTTTTCGTTGCTTTCGAATCGTTTTCCTCAAAGTGATTCTTTAAGGGCCCGAACAAAAAGTAGTCACTGGGGGACAAGTCTGAACTATAAGGAGGGTGTTCGAGTGTTTCCCTGCCCATTTTTTTCAGTTTATCCCTTTTCAAAGTCGCGGTGTGCGACCTATCGTTGTCATGGAGAAGGATGACCTCTCTAATGGGCATACCTCGTCTTTAGTTTCTGTAGCCCGCATTTACGGTTTGTTGATTGTAAAGGAAATCAATGAGTTCAATAAGCTCTCGAACGGCACGGATGTTGTCATTTGTAAAACTTGTCTTTGGACGTCGATCATGACTTTTGTTTTCGACACGTTCCCGCCTATCCTTAGCTACCTTGGCCCACGTATACACTCGATTCTGAGACAAAGTAGTGTCCCCAAACAGCGCCTTTAATCGAGTAAAAATGTCCGACGGCTTAACGCCTTCATGGGTTAAAAACTTTATGATGACGTGTTGCGCGACAGACGGATGTACCTCTTGCTCAGTCATGGCTGTACTGAGGACAAAATCGAGTGTGGCTGAGCTGGTTCCCTCACTCCTTATAAACAACCCACCAACCGCCATACTATATCATCTAGTTCAGAGGTGCGTGCTAAGCAGAATAGCGAAATTACCATTTATATTTGATTTAGCCTCGTATATAACGAATAATTTTGAGCTGCGTTTAAAATCGGACAATATTACGGTAGCTGAAAAATTATAAGGAGCAACAAGCTTACTAATTATCCGACCTGCGACGGAATTCTTCGCCGAACTAGCTAAACCGCAAGCAGCTGCCAATTTAGTAGACTATAGAGTGGCCGAACCGTTGAATTTGGGGGTACAATTCATTGTTACGTCTCCAGACTTTACGTCTTAAGAATTGCGAGATCGACTTCGTTTTCGTCGATACATCGCAAATATTTTTCTAGAGTCGTAGAAAAACATTACAATGACGCCCAACGTGGGGCCGAAAGGGAAAAACATTACCCTCCTTCGAGCTCTCACATTTTTCATTTTGCTCTCAGCATATGGGCCGATTTAACTTTTATTGTCGCCCTCACCTTCTAATATTAACGTAGCAAACGTTGGAGGGTTCAGTTACGTAGAGATAGAGTCAGCGATAAACTTTCTTCTGGTGTTGTGTTGTTTTGTCTTCTGAAAAGTGAGGTGTATAGCATCTTCTGGAATTCTTCGTTCGTGGTGGCTACGCCGCCTGAACAAGCCACAGATGGTATAGAGCATTAAATCCTTGCATGATGCCAGAAGAAATGATTCCAAATTTTTACACAATTTGAAGTTGGACAGGTTTAATTTCGGACAAAACAATGGTGCTTGGAACTTTCAAATACACTACTGGCAATTGTGTCAGTTTTAGCTGGGAGCCAATCTGATGACCGGCAGCGGCAAAATCAATTAGTCCTGACCGATGTCTTGTTTTGTTTTTTTATGAATGGTTAGTGGTTTGTATTAGCATATTTTCGAAAAGGGTGGGGACTTGCATTGAGGGAGAGAACCTAAAAATGAAACGACCATTTCTCCAATGTAAAAATACTGGAGTCTTCGGCGTTGAAGAACAAAACCTTTCAGTCTCTCCATCCACCTGGATTCGCATCTTAGAGACTGCCCTCTAATGAATCTTCAGACGGACGAATAGACTGAGAGACGGACGCACGAAAAGACACAGAGAGCAAGAAAACCACTTCAAATAAGCAGTCAAGGTGATTAGCTGTGGCAGTGCCTGATAAAAAAACAGAATCACCTTGTTGAACAAACAAGCATACAAATCTGTGATGACACCTGTGTTATGCTATGGGTGTGAAACATGGACCCTAACCCAAGCATCCGCAAATATATTGAACGCCTTTGAGCGACGGGTCTTGAGGCGAATAATTGGAATGAAGCTTGACGGGGACCAATGGTGAATTCGATACAACCATGAGCTGTATGAAATTTTTGACAAACCGGAGGTCTCAAGGATTGTAAGACTGCGGAAGCTGCAATGGACTGACCACATGAATCGTATGGACGAACAACGGATACCCTAAAAGGTATTCGTTGGGAGGACTGAAGGCCGGAGGCCAGTGGGGAAACGGAGGAAACAAGACAGTTCATCGCTGCTCAAATTTCGGAATTGGAAGACGCCGTCAACGGACTGAGACAGTTGGAGGCGCTATTTGCAGGAAGCGAAGGCCCGAGAGGGGCTGTTGGGCTAAAAATAAGAAGACTAAACGAAAATCACTCTTCTCAGAATTAATTTTATAACTTTTATGAAACTAAAAATTCATTTCTAATTAACTTTCAGTGTGTACGTATTTGACGACTATGATTTGTTCTTAAGTAAATTAGTTTATTATATTCACGAGACAGGTGGTACCAGCGAAACCTGTAGATGCTGTCTGTCTGGTAACTTTGGTGAGGTGAAATGTTTGTATAACTAGAGTAGGTTGATTGACACATAATAAAAAATTTCTAAAGATAATATAAATTGGTCGAAATGTCTTGTAGGGTAAAGTAACGCGTGATAAATTTTTTGTAGTCTAGCTTCTTGGCGTGACAAATAATCCACTCTGCGTACGCAGTCGCAAGAGAAAACTAGTTCTTTAATAGCTCGCTGACCCTTGTGGCAGGCCATCGGAACCCGAGTCCTGCATGGAGTTAAAACACTCCAAACACTACAGGTGCACGAATGAAATGTGCTAGGCGCCGAAAAGTACAATAGATTGAGTTTTTAGAAAAGGTGCTTTTTAGTGCCTTTTATAATCATGGCAAATGGCACATGTCGTCATTATGAAGTCCCTTGAAACAAGAAACCCTTGGAACGATTTCTCACCGTTTGTAACATTAAAGTACTATACAGTAAACGGTGAATAAATCAGTAACAAAAGGGTCGTTTGGGTTGTAATAAGGAATTTAAAATCGTCGAATATTTGGAAGAGAGAAAACTCAACATAATATCAGAGCGTGCAAAAACAAACAACAAAATTTTTTAATATGACTTTAGATTAATTTTATAAATATATAAAAATTAACCTTAATATTAGAATGAATAAAAGCGATTTATTTTCAACAGATAAAATCGATGAGTCCAGGGTTAGACAATGAGCGTCAGTAGCATAATGATTTCAGCGTTGACTAATTCCTCTGTACAGTTGCAACTTATTGCACTTTCAATTTGATATCAAGTGAAGAGAAGGACAGTATAATTCGTATAAAAAAACACTTTGGATTGGTATGGCTACCTTCCATTAATATCTGAGAATGTAATCAGCTCAACACGCTAAGATGAGATGAGAACCTTTCATTTGATACCCCATTTGACCACCTTTAATGAAAAAATTTGTTTGAGGGTCACTCCTCCATATGGGAGGACCCCCTTAAAACTCTTTGAATTTTTTTCAACCCTAAACCTTCTAGAAGCCGTAAATTCTGAGCTTTCCACAAATTTTCATGGCTGTAGCCTCTATAGTTTCGGAGTAAAATTCTGCGACAAACATGCGGACGGACAAATGAACGCAGATACCGATTTCAGTAGGGTTTTGAATTTTAGTACAAACCCCTAAAAAAAGCAATGGTTGCATAAAAATCTATTTGTCAAGAGCGAACACATATGTGTATTTATAAAGCGCATTTAAAATTTAACAATTTTAGTGAAATACACATAAATGAATTTTTTAAATTTAATCTATTCGGAACACTATATATTGACTGTATTTATATTGCCAGAAAATTAACGCCAGGATTAATTTATCGTAATATAAGCACAGGTTTGACTAATGTTTCGTAAATACTGAGCTTATTTTGCCTGTGCACCACTTTGGACCGTCGATTGGGAAGTACGGGGTGCTGTGCTTTATTTGCGGTGTCCAATCACGTCCTTTTCGACGCATCTTCTATTCAAGTTGGCTCCGAGGTAGATAAAGTTATCCACATTTTCAAGGTTGTAGTCGCCTACGGTCAGGTTTTGTTGAACTTGAGTTTTTTCTTCGTTTGTGTAATGAATTTAGTTTTCGTTTCATTAACTCGTAGGCCAATTTGGTTTGCTTCAGATTTTAGGCTCAGAAATGCTCCTGTGCATCTAAGATTGATCGTGCCATAATATTGACGTCATCAGCATATGCTACCAATTGTGTGGACTTGCACATTAGTGTAGCCGAGGTTTCAGCTGGTGTGTTCCTGATGACGTGTTCCAGCGCAATATTAATGAGCATTTGGGCAAGTTCATTTCCTTGTTTTAAGCCTGATTCCATTGTAAAGCTGTCCGTTAGCTCACCGACACAACTGTAAAGCTGTCCGTTAGCTCAGGAACACGACAATAAAGGAGTCAGTAATGTGAGTGTAGAAAGGGAACTATGACCAGGTATGCAATAAGTAGAAAGCAAACACAAATTTAACAACAACCAGGCATTGCTAAATTCTAAAAGGATACAAATCCCTAGAACTGTCGATAACAAAGATTAGTAGATTGGAAACATCAGTAACCTTTAGATTTCGGCAATCTCTAGCCTAAAGTTTAATGGACCAGTTGAATTGATACAATTAAAGTAACAAAAGTGCATTTGCATAGCAGCAAGAAATTCAAACCGCTTTGACTAAATATTATTGCGTCGATTTAAAACGCGCAAGGTTGAAGAATTTGATGTATGACAATCTTGATATTGAATTTAACATTATCCTTTGGGTTTTATTCGGTGATATATAAAGTTGGTAGTTCATACGATTACTGAAAAATTTAAGCGAATTAAGATATTTGTTGTTATTATACTCATAAAAATCTACAATCACGACTTCTTCAGATTTTTCGAATGAAAAGTGCCCAATCATGAGAAGGCGAAGTATGCGAAAACTTTCGTACCCTCTTCGACACTAATAAAGTAACTGTCTAATTTTGCTGGAAAATCTCTATTGAACTTTTCATATGACACCCCCGCGACTATTTTTTTTTTTTTGAGATTGTTTAAGTCGTACTCGTATATGGGAAGACCTCCTTTAAAATTTCTAGGAAACGTTTTACTCCGAAACGTATAAGAGGCATAGTTCGGAGGTACCCATAAAGCCTCATGGCTGAAGCTCCTATAGTTCTCAAGGAAAACCGCTGTGATACACAGACGGATGGACGCAAGCACAAACTGTGTGTCACAGGTTGTGATATCAATCGAACTTTGTATTTTAGTATAAAACCCTAAAAAGCACTGTATTTAATATATGTATATACGCGTATTTACCTGCTGAAGAATTCTTTATTTTAAATGTTTAACCACGTTGCAGACCATGCAGTTGTCTTGGCAGAAAATTCAATTTTAATATGCATTAGGATAAAGTGCTTGCACGCAGCTCTGTTTCATAAAACGGAGTGCTGATTAAAATATGTGTGTTACTAAGGCTCTTTAAAGTTCTTTTGTACGCCTCTTCTTGGGATTGTTTGAAATTCATGGCGAATCTAACAAAATAATCTATGCTATTTGCCTCGCAGCATCTGTATAACCAAGGAATGTTCTTGTCGATTTGCCATCTTACGAGCATAAACTCGTATTAATTTCGAAAAGCCCGGGCGCACTAAAAGTTCACATCATTTTTCAATTATTCTCACTTACATAGTAATTGTCTCTCGAATTCTTTCTGGTACCTCCTTTCAGACCCAACAAGTAAATATTCGGCACAAATTTCATCTCCCTTTTTTCACAAGATGTTGATACCATTCGATCCGTCTTGGTGAAAAAATCGTGTTTGTTCTGGGCGTTTGTACGAAAAGTCCTTAGTTTTTGAAATAATAACGGATAAACATTAGCATTTTTCTCATACAAATGTCATATGATGTTGATTCACTAAATGACCACCAGATGTCGGAACTTCGCAGGAGCCAATGTATGGACAAACACTGATTTTTGTTCTTGTTTATCTCGAAAACTGAGGATCGAACGACATGAATATCTTGTGAAACCAGGGAAATACAACTCATCCGAAATTCAATACCTCCCGAGGCTCTTTCGTCACTGTTCATTGCTAGAAAATTAAATAGTAATTAGGTCTTTGTAAAAAAAATTTTTAACAAAGACCTACTAGTTTCGCGACCTGTATGTCCGTCTGTCCGTGCGTCCCAGCTAGTTTCCTGAGAAACTATAGATGCTAGAATGCTCACACTTTGTGTAAGGGTCAGAAGTGATGATCTCTCAAAAGTTAAGGTCTCACCAAAAATTTTAAAAATGTTTAAGGGGGTCACCCCTAATAACGAATGAACCCTTAAAAATTTTTTTTTACCAAAGATAGTCGATTGGGGTATCAAATGAAAGGTCTTGATTAGAACTTTTAGAATCTGGAATAAAAAAATCATTTTATGAATTAGGGGGTCCAGGTGAAGGCAAAATGTACCAAAAATTTGTGTAAGGTTTTGCACTATTGTAACTTACAAAACCTAATTGAAATCGCGACCTATCTGTCCGTCGGTCTATGTGTCACAGCAGTTTATCTCGAAAAATATAGTAGCTACAGTCACCAAATTCGTAAGACAAATCAGAAGTGATTGTCTCTTGAAAGTTTAGGTATCAAAACACATTTCTGATGTCCTCAAAAAAAATTTTACCAAAGATGGTCCTGTGGGGTATCAAACAAAAGGTTGACGAAAGTTTCGCAAAACAGGTCTGAAGATAGCAAAGTTTATTTGCAAAGGTGCAGGGAGAGGGGCAATGTACCAAAAATGTGTGTCCCCCCTCCCCCTCGCGATTGGACACTTTTGGTCCGAAAATTTTAAATAAAATATGGAGGTAGTTCTGTATGAGCACAACAACAAATACCATAGAATCGTAAGATTCTTATATTCTATAAGATTCATAAAAATCGAATCATATTTACTGGAGTTACAGCCATTTAAATTTTATAGAATACAGCCCACGGTATTAAACTATATGAGCTCTATTTTCCGGTCAATCATAACTGTTGTGACTGGCGTTTAAAGCGGAAGAATCTTAAATTTTTTTTAAACCGAATATTTTATTTACGAATACATACAAATGAGTGAGTTCATCCACGGCAGCTTGTTGCGCTCCTCAAACAGGCAAATCCAGTTTTCTTATACGGAAAGGACGTGACGTTGCGAGAAAAAGATCTGAACCCCGCGTCTTCCTCTTCAAAGAAAACTAGATTAACCTGTTTGAGGACGGCAGCAAACTGCCGCGTATGAACTTACCCAATGAAATTTTTCTTGATGTTATTCAATATTCTTGTCCGCATATCATAGGTTGAGTACAAAACCCTTCTGATGGGAGTGTAGTTCTGTCAACCAATCCTATTTTTACTTCGTGACCGTTATACAAAAAATGTAAACATCTATGCCAAGAATTTATAATCAAAGTGCAAAATCGAAGTAATTTAATAATTAGTAAATCATTTTATCAGCTTAGTCATACCAATTGAAAATACCAAATATATTTTGAGGACCTTGTCCTAACGTACAACAAACCATTGAATTCATGACGTATTTGTCTGTTGGTTCGCCTATATATCACAGCAGTTTTTATCCGATCTTTATCTTAAAGGTTTAAGTAACAAAAAAATTTTAAAGTTGCATAAGGGAGGTCTACTTATACAACAACAAAATTGTTCACCAAAAGTTGTGAACTATGTTAATGCGAGCTTTTTAAATCAGGTCTTAAAAGGACAGTATTTGCTTCAAAAGATGAGGGAGAGCGGAAATGGAGGAAAAAAAGGTACCTAAAAAGGCATCTCTCTGAAAAAACTGATGAGTTGATGTAAGTAGGAAATCCAAGAAAACTACTTGTCCGGCTCTGTCGACGGATTTCGAAGTTGGAGGACGTTTTCGATTAACCGAGACAATTGGGAAGTTTGTAAGATATGTTATAATGGCGAGAGATACAGGAAGAAAATGATTGTTTGTAAGGATTCTTTTACGATTATCGCTATCCACATAAGTAAGTATGTAATACTACGGGGTAGTTTTGAAAACGAACTTAATACGCTTTGCATCCTTATGGTTCATTTCATATGAAAATCTGAGTGTCAAGTGTTATTTTAATGTAACTATTGGCATATTTTAAATTACTTTAAAAAATCACTCAACAAATTTCAACAACATTATAGGCGCACTGAGATGATTATGGAAAACGTTGTCCCTTCCTTTCGAGACAACAGAAACAGTCGAAATTCAGATCCGTAGCTCTACTTGCTCTCAACGAAAATTGTTTCCCTTGTTAATTGAATAGATCTATGGAAAAACTTTGCAATTATTGCATGTGAATTTAAACTTAAAAAATTCTTAAATTATAAATAAAAACTTTAACAAATTCATACAAAAAAAAAGCTTAACTGAATTTTATGAATATGTAAATGATATTCGAATTTTTTAAACATGATAATTGTCATATAGCTTCTTCTTACTTTCAAAATTGATCCATTCGAAAATAGTTTTCAATATCATTGTGTTGATAAAATGAATGGGCATCATTTTATCAGATTAACAATTCACAAAATTAACACCAAACGCACTCCTTCTGAAAGTTAATTTTAAACGTCATGCATGAGTTATAATTATCAAAATGTAAATTGTTATGTCTGATAAAATCGTGTTTTTATCACACTTTTCTCCATCTAATCTTCAAGCGGATTTGATATGGTTTTTCATCCTAGAATCCAACAAGTCGTTACAAGACATCGTTTCGAGCAATGTTCTCTGTTTCGTGTTGCGTGAAAGAAAACGTACAATGTATTTTTAAAAAAACACATGGTAAAGTCGTCGTATGCAGATTTATTTTAAGAAATCCGATTTTTAATGACGTGTTTTACGGTGTGAATAGACGGCCCGTTCGAAGAGGAACATTTTAGTTCCGATTCATTATTTCCGACGGTAGTACGGTCTTAATTTACACCGTTTCTATAAGTAATTTTTAAATAAGATTTTTAAATATATTTATATCTCGTTAGCCCAGTGACAGTGAGAAACATATTGTTCTTTCTCCATATTTCTTTAAAATAGTTTGAAAAAATCCACATCCACGCTAGCAAATAATAAGATATTAAAATAAATAGAGTTTGTGGTATGACGTAATGCCTAATTATGATGATACATTTTTGGCCGACTGTGCACGCACAGAGGAAAAAATATTTAAATCGAATTTGTTAAGAAGAAAGCGCCAATATGTTGTGGCAAAGCAACCATATTTAAAATGCCCGAACAAATTTAATACAGACGTTCGAAGGAAATGTAAGTTAACATTTGTGTTTGCGTCTGTTATATGCAAATGATTTCTTAGCCCTTACTTATCTGTTACGGCAGCATTAGCAGTTTATCTCGTGATAAAGTTAATGAAAACAGCATCAAAATTAAAAATACTTTTAACATTATTAGACTATCTAAAAAATCTTAACATTTCTCTATATAGTGCTTTCTTTGCGCCGTTAGAATATTTTCCGAAATTTAAAAATGTGTTTACACCTTAGATTCATTTCGACGCTATAATACAAGCAAACTACTCTTGCTAAAAAATACACAATAAGCCTTCAAATCGCTACATTTCAGACTGCCGAAAACATACCCCAAGATTTATGTTATGGACTGTAGTGCTACGAAGAAGAGTAGCACTACAGTCCCTTTCGGGCCTTCGCTTCCTGCAACAATCGCCTTC
Source organism: Odontomyia ornata (assembly GCA_963969285.1). NCBI lineage: Eukaryota > Metazoa > Arthropoda > Insecta > Diptera > Stratiomyidae > Odontomyia > Odontomyia ornata. The sequence continues at coordinate 302,454,502 of OZ017739.1, read as the reverse complement.
AACTGTCTCGGTCGATTGACCGCGTGCTCCAGATTTATGTTACTTCTCTGTTTTATGTTTAAGAATAATGCTTCCCATGTATTTTTAATTCTATCAACAGTTTCAAACTATAAGTATTCTAAATTTCAAAGCATTAATAATTTTGAGAAAATTGCGGAGTGAATTTCGTTTCCCCTGGTTTCACAAGGTTTTGATGTCGTTCGATCGGGCTTGGTGTTAAAAATCTTGATGGTTCTGGGCGCTTCTGCAAAATGTCTTTAGTTTTCCAGATAATGAAGCATTTTCATATACAAATAGGCTACTGTGACATTCTGACATCTGGCGGTGGTTTCGAAAACTAAACTTTAAGTTTCAATATGTATGAGAAAAATGTGATTTTTATTCTTCATTATTTCGAAAGCTATGGATTTTTTACACAAACTTCCGGAACAAATTCGCTTTTTTTACATCAAGCCCTATCGAATCGCTTCAAAATATTGAGAATCCATTTAAAGCAAACATATCGGGTCGGATCCTTGCGTCGTAAATAAGCGTCTCTCTGCATCAAAATTCTAAAATTCCACGAAACTATTCCATCATCCCATCTTTTACCCAGTTTTCTTTCCAGGTGTTTTATTTCCACTCTACCAATTAAACTCCATGAGATTATTCAGTCTAGAAGGAGAGATCGCATAGTGTAGATCAGCGTTTTGGATGTGAGACTGTCACCTATTAGGAGCATACCCTGCACAAACTGTTGGATGGACGTGTCAATACTTTTCGAAGAAATCATCATCGGGATTTCACGGACATGCACGTAATAGGAAAAATACTGAGAAGCGCATCGAGCGGTTTCCTGTGGATGGAATTCTCATCTCACTTAATTTCATCAAAATCGGTTATCCCCACTTCGTAACTACTTCATTTAGGTTTAATAAGAGTTGTGGCCTTAATACTTTGCTAAATATGATCTCATCAAAAGAATTTACAACCACCGATTTTTTTACGAATCGATTAATTTACTACACATTTTAAAACCGCTGCCTAAACGTCTTAAATCTTTTATTGCTTATATAGTTTGCTTCTCGAAATCCTCTGAGACTTATTTTGAAAGATTCGATCACCTCGAAACCTTTTATTGTATAACCTAGATCAAGTTGGTATTGATTTTTAGATAAATGAAAATTGATTTAATTACTAAACAAGTAGAGTAAGCAGGAGAGTGCTCGTACCAGAAGGTCTTTGTAAACATCCTAGAATTAGAAACAAGTTTTCTAATGGCGTGAATCGATAACTTGAATTATTCATCCAATACTTGGAGATGAAATCGTTCAAATTCATACAAAAGATGCACAATTTCTTTCATAAGCACAGTGCAGCCACCATTTTAATCTAGCTTAAATGATTTTTCTGAATGCTCGGCCGAATGAACATGTTCAAGTTAAACACTATTCCTTAAATTTTCATGAAAATTGAAAGAAAATAAAAGTGCCTAAGTCAATTTTAAATATATACAGGGTTTTCCAATAAGAGGTGTTATTTGGAATAGATCTTGTGATTTAACACCTTGCGACTTCTTGCTTTGGAACCACGTGATAGAGAAGGCCTACGCCAATAGCCCAGCGTCGATTCAATATCTCAAAGATGAAATTCGTGAGACTATCGAGGACATAGGGCAGCCACTTTGCGATTTGGTTATGGAAGATTTCATGAACAGGATATGGTCCTGTAAGCGTGTCGTAGTAGTTACTTGCCTGATGTTACTTTTTGCTATTAACGGCATATCTTCTTCTTTATAATGAAATAAACATTTGATCATTTATATTAAAAAATGGTATTTTTGTTTTAATATCGCTTATTGGAAAACCCTATATCAACCATAAACACGTGTTATTGTTGTTGTAATTCCATATAATTGAAATGGCTATAACTCACTTAATTGTGATTTGATCTCAATTAAATTTTGTGAACATATATATCTTATGTCAATCTATATAATTACAATTTACAATTTAAGAAGTTTAAAGGTACCGTTTTGATTTTTTGGGCAAAAATGTAAAATCTACAAATCATACTATTATTAACAAACTTGAGTGAATTTCGATTTCTGAGTTATTTGTCGCCTTTGTACTCATAAAGTTCCACATCCGTGACAATTTTCAGATTTTTCGGCTCAAAGGTGTCCAATCGCGTGGGGGGACACAAATTTTTGGTACATTTTGCCTTCCCCTGAACCCCCTAAGTCAGAAAATTATTTTTTTATTTCAGATTCTAAAAGCTCTAATCAAGACCTTTCATACCCCATTGTCTATCTTTGGTTAAAAAATTTTTTAAGGGTTCATTCATTATTAGGGGGGACTCCCCTTAAATTTTTTTAAATTTTTGGTAAGTCCTTAACTCTTGAGAGACCATCACTTCTGACCTTTTCAGAAAGTTTGAGCATTCTAGCTTCTATAGTTTCTGAGGAAATTAGCTGTGACGCACGGACAGACAGACGGACGGACAGACGGACAGACAGGTCGCGAAACTAGTAGGTCTTTGTAAAAAATTTTTTTACAAAGACCTAAAAACAAGACTGGTTACCCAAATTATTGACTGAGTTAAAAAATTATTTACGGTGACTTAGTTGTCTTTTTAAGCACCATGATAGCACATGAAAATCCTCAGTTGATGGGTTTCTTGAGGTGGATGTTCGACTTCCATTTGTCGCTCGTTTTGACCTGGATCGAGCGTGGTTGGAACTTTCATTCAACCTTCGAATTTTTACTTGGTTTGATTCGAGTCGGCGTTGTCATAAATATTTAGTTATCGCTACTGGTGAGTCCTGCATTACATTTGAGATAATAAATTTATCAATTTACCGTTCACTGTATAACCGTTATCAACTCCGACAAAGCAGATAAACAAGCCAATCTCTTCGATAGCCAGCACTATTATTAGTGTGGAAAGATCTGGACACATTCTCCAACGCTTAATTCTCGAGCCTTCTTAAATGTTGTTGTGAATGATTTTATCTACGATCTTTGAATAGGAGGCCTAGCACAGTCCTTGTGAATTTTTTTCTAATTTTCGTCTAGTTATGCCATTGGTATTGAGGGGTCCTCATCGGATTGCTTCAAACACCGGTATAGTTAAAACAAGATCGTATAAGTTTTTCGATATCTTGCCTTTTAACTTCCCATCAACGTAACAACTTGCAATTTGTTCCGTTTTAGTAATTCATATAATCATACGTTGCAATTCGATAAGTTGACTGGCTGAGAACCGGTCAAAGGAAAAGTACCAGTTAGAATAGTTATAATCTTTTTCCTCTCGAAGTTGTTGCATACGTTTCGCCAGCTAAAGGTTTGCCTCATTTCTTCTCGGAAGATTTGAAGGTCAATTTTGTTGCCGAAATTATGTTGATAGAGGTTTAAAATGGATGTACCTAGTTGTTGATAGAAACGTCGATCTGTGGGTACATTCCTAAAGGTACTGGCTGGAGATAATTTGCGCGTACATTGTGTGTATATTTATTTTGTAGTTGTAACTGTGGGAGTTTCTCCACACATCTCATCGGTATACATCAACTCAGAACATACACTTTTCACAATACTTACACTACTTTAAATTGACACACATCACTGACACATAGTTTTTAAGATATATTGTTAAAAAAAAAAGTAACGAGCTGTAGTCAATCTTTTCTTTTAAAACACTAATTATAAAATGTTTAAATTTGAAAATAGCTTTTGATTTATCTTATAATAATCACTGAGAGTAGCCGCATTACTTCAAATATACGCTGTTCACGTATAACGTACATTCGATGAACAACCGTCGTCTTCTCCTACCTACTGTGCAACCAATTTCTTGTGTCAGGAGCTCGGCTAGGCAAAATAACATCTGCGAAAAGAAGATTTTTCATCAAGAAGATTATGGATCTATCCCACAACTAACAATAGTACCAGCGAAGGCAAGATTTTAGTTCGACAGGCATCAAGTAGATTAAGGCCTACCATTGAATTCTTGTGGCATTGAACGACATTCCAAAGACCGTAATTATCACACATTTGGGTTATACAACGGCCTTCCCTTCTGTTTAGACGATATTCTTATCAGTTCCTCTTCTTAAATGGGACACCTTGACCATCGTGAACAGGTGTGCAAATGGCTTGCAGACAACGGCTTCATAATCAACTTGGAGAAAAGTACCTTTCTCAAGGACACAATCAAATTATTTGGGCATATGATTTCACCACAAGGTATCCCCCTGAAAGAGTAAAGGCTATATCAACCTCAAAGTTACCAACCACGTTGAAAGACCTAAGACGATTTTCAGGCATGGTTAACTTCTACCGCCGCTTCATCCCTCACGTAGCGGAACACCAACGGGTATTAAATTCTTTTCTTTGTGGACCCAAAAAAGACAGATCAAGGAAAATATATAGGACCTCGAAATAATTTCTGCCTTCACTGCCGTTAAAAATGATCTTGCTGAAGCTACTCTACTGTTTTCCCTCACCCTATAGCCGAGGTTGCTCTATTTGTAGACGCCTCCAATCTAGCAATTGGAGTTGCCTTGCAGCAAAGAGTTAATAACTCTTGGCAGCCTGTTGGCCTTAGCTCGGTGAATTCTACATAATGTTCGTACGGTGCTTACGACCGCAAACTCCTCGCAGCTTATCATGGTATACGACACTTTTGTTGCTATTTAGAGGGTCAAAATTTCACATTATATACTGATCACAAGCCACTAAACTTTGCTTTTAAGCAAAATCCTAATAAGGCCACTCCTCGTCAGCTTAGGCATCTATGTTATGTCAGAACTGACATTCGGAATGTTTCTAGTCACGATAACGTTGTCGCAGACGCTCTTTTCCGTCTTGAAGAAATTTCTCTTCCCACTACTTTAGATTTTGCCGCAATAGCCCAGTCACAACTTAGAGACCCAGAGTTTGAAGACCTCTAAAAGAACTCGAGGTACAAGTTTGTAAAACTTCCACCAGTTTTCGGTTCCGACTCAGACATTTTCTGTGAAGAGTCGGGCCCAACACCCAGACCTTACATTCCTCTAGCGTTCCCAAAGAATGCCTTCTTTTCTTTTCACGGCATTGCTCATCATGTTCATTACTTCCAAATACTTTTGGCCTAGCATGAACAACGACATAAATACTTGGGCTCGTGAAGCATCCGTTGTTAATCATGCAAAATTTCTAGACATGTGAGCGCTGAATTGAACACGTTCCCAAAAGTTTCTGAACCCTTTAAGGTCATTCACATCGACATTGCCAGACCGTTAACATCATCACAGGGATACACACACATCCTTACCATCATCAATCGTTTCACACGTTGGCCGGAAGCCATTCCTCTATTCAACATTTCTGCCGAATCTTGTGCTGACGCACTTCTGAGGAATTGGATTGCACGTTATGGAATTCCCCAATACATCGTCACCGACCAAGACAGACAATTTGAGTCTGCACTCTTTGCTGAACTCGGTCGATTAATGGGCTTCATACGCAATCGCACTACAGCTTACCATAGTCAAGCCAACAGTTTTATTGAACGATAGCTCACAACGATCCATCCTGGACCTACCTTAGTCCAAGAAGAATTCTCAGCTTTACCAGCAGAACTTTTCTATGGTAAAAATCTTCGGCTTCCGAGCGATTTTATGCAACCAAATTCTAACACGCTCATGTAATCGGAGTTCGTTGCCAATTTAATTTCCACCATGCCTAAACTTCGACCTGCCGACGCTACAAATCACTCTCAACATAAAATCTCAAATTCAAGCATCTCGACTCATGCTCACACGTCTTTGTCAGAGTCGATTCCGTTCGTCCACCCCTCCGTCCGCCATACGAAGTCCCTTGTCAAATTGTCGCTAGATACACAATATACTGCACTATCAACATCAAGGGCAAACATGTCAACATTTCAATTAACAGGGTGAAACCTTGTTACTCATCGTCCTTCGCGGACTCTGACACCTTGGTACCAACCAATTAACTTTCTCCCACTATTCTTACCCCTTCAGTCACACACTGCTACTTCTTCTGACACACCGCATACACTACACTTCACAGCACACAATTCCTTTCCGCCGTTAAACTCTCAACGTCACCTGAACATTGCAACAAGCGCTGGTCGAATCACGACAAACCTCTATTGTTCAAATAGGTCTAGTTGTTTGTCCTACTTTACCGTATGGCAACTGACGATCGCTGGCGGGGGAGTAATGTGGGGTTTCTCTACACATCTCATCGTCATACAACCACTCAGAACATACACTTTTCCGTACTTACACTACACTATACTTTAAATTGACACACATCATAGACACCGAATTTTTAACATATATTGTTAAAAATAAAAAAAATAAAAACAGGTTTTTGTCTATCTTACATTTTCTTTTAAAAAAACTAATTATAAAATGTTAGAATTTGAAATCTCTTCTAATTTATCTTATAATAATCACTGACAGTAGCCGCATTACTTCAAATATACGCTGCTCACGTATTAGGTACATTTGATGAACAACCGTCGGGTTCTCCTATCTGGTGTACGTAGCGTCCTTGCAAAGCGCAACCAATTTCTTGTGTCAGGATCTCGGCTAAACAAAATAACATCTGCGAAAGGAAGATTTTTCATCAAGAAGATTATGGATCTATCCCATAACTCACAATAGCATCTGCAAAGGGACGATTTTAATTCGACAGGTATCAAGTAGATTAAGGCATAACATCTACATATATGTATAACATTTGAGGAATGTCGTGTTTCTTTAAAGTCGAGCAGGTGTCGTCTATTCTCGTAGGAGGCTTAATTTTTGTAACAAGTCTGAAATAAAATACAAATAAATATTGAACCAATAATCCACAGAAAAAATTGCTAATGCTTTTCTATCCAATATTTAGTAGTAATATCTTTATTCAATGACACATATACTAATGATTGTCTTGCAAATTGAATAACCCATGCCCACCAAACGGCGCGCAAACATACCTCACATCGGTTTTTACAATCACGATCAGTATTATGATGCCTTCTTTATGTCCTAGGGACTGTTTTTCGGTTTGTACCAATTTTGGTATTCACTCCTATCGGAAAATAGCCTTGAGACCAGGGATGTGTCAAAGTGGAAAATAATTGAATCGTGAGACACTTGAGTACGTATGCCCAATAAATCCAAGCCGGTTCGCGTCCTGCTAAGAAGTCTCGAAATTCCCTCCAGTACGATGAAAACGTTCTCTTATGTCGCTACTGAGTTAAATCTGACTTAGACTTTAATTGTTCTGCTAGTAACGTAAGTGCAGGAATCAATCTTAAAAATGATTCCTAAATCCATTTGGATTTACCTAAAAACCATTTGCATGGGTAGATTCCATGTACTTCAATGAAAGAAACACTAACCATGATATTCATTCCAATAATTGTCTGTTTTAATCAAAATCAATTTTTGTTATATCTACCCTCGTCAATTATAACTTCGTCTTATTACGAAATCCAGCACATTCAGGCTTGATCTAAGGATTTCTGATTTACACTAAAGTATCTATACATAGTTGGACAAAGTTTAACCAGTAAAATAAAATAATCATACGCAGATGAAAATGAATGTTTTTCTCTAAGCGAATTAAAGATTATGCATTGAAGTATTTGTTCAAAGAAATAATTTTTACCTTTTAAGAACCAGTTTAAAATACGTTATTCAGTTCATTAAACGGGGAGCGTAAGTCTTAAAATATATTTATTTGGATATTTTTAATTTTAGATTCTATAAACTCACCACCTGTGACACACACTTCAACCGGAACTTCTGGACACAAAAACAGTCTTAAAGGGACAAAATTAGCAAGACGTGCGCGATCGTTTAAGGATGATATATTCGAAAAATTCTCCCAAATGAGAACACCAACAAACACTTTGGGGCGATCACATTCGCCCCACCGACATAGTCCTCGTAGTAAACATGCTTTAAACACCTCGCCTGAAAGGAAACCGACACAAGGAATAGATTATCACGTACGACAAATAAAAAATGCTCTTAAACACTTTAAGGATGTAGTTTCAAAAAAGAAATTGGAAGTTTTGCCTGGAAATGCTACTATTTTATTGGAATTGACAGCAAATATGCGTTCGGGTAAGTTATTAGATTTTGAAATTGATGCAGCGAGCAGCGAACTTATGAATTGGTAATTTGACAGCGCTTCAGCTTTATGCTTTAAATCCAAATAGCAACACATTATCGTCAGCCTGTACACAAGTTTACTACGCACTTGGGGAATTGATAAAACTATGTGATAATGTGCTTCTAAGCGATAATGAGCAAGAAAATCCTTTATTAAGCAATGAAAACGTGCAGGTAGTTGTAAATCTTCTGGAGAGCTCGGTACAGGTTTGTGTTTTTCAAATTTTTCTAAATATTTCCATGAAATTGTTTAATGTATTATTTGTTTCAGAACTGGTGTGATATTGTGAATGAAAAAATGCAAGAGAAAGAGAATTCCCTAAGTGTTACAGCTGCCAGTCATTCCTCGTCGAACACATTACACAGACCAACGATAGACGTTGCCGGGCAAAGAACATCGTTACCTGACATTCCTTTAACACCAAAGTAAGTACTTTAAGAAAGCACTTGTTTAATCATAAGGACTTGTACTTGTGGCAAACAATCAATCATCGTAATCGATTTCCTAAAAATGATCCTCTCCTCTCTTACTTGTTCGTATTTAATCCTAGAACAATTAATCGGCACCATATCGATGAAAAATAATCGTTTGTGTTTTGCAGTGAACGTGATATATTAGAAAAATCGTCTTTAAGCACAATGAAAACTTCACACAGTACGGAAAGCATTTTACGTGATTCTAGTCCACCTCCAAAACCTCCTCTCCCCAACAGGTAAAAGCTAGAAATGCACCAATAAACGCACTACTAACATACTGTAAACTTGTAGATGCTCCAACCCACCTCCACTTCCGCCAAAAAGACGTAGTCAAAAGCAAAATAGCTTAACAAACGAATCAAATTTTAGTGTAGATTCGTCATTACTAAGCTGCGGATTAGATCAGTAAGACATTCCAATTTTAGAGCTGAGTTTGTTGTTTTAAGTGTTTATTTTTTCACATTCAAGTCTATCAATGCGATCCAGATCACCAGATGATAATTCTAGTCTGCTGAGCGCTAGTGCGGGCTCATTAGACTCGGCATTCAATCATTCACGGGAAGAAGACGAATTAAAAGCGCTCACAATGGACACTTCATTAGAAGATCATTTATTAGACGACGATGTGGACCATATGTTAATTACAAGTGAGTTATTTAGAAAAATATTTTTTAGACGTAGAAAATATTCATTTAATTCGAAATGTTAATAGAATCAACACCTAACAAAAAAGAAGAAAACGTGAAAAGTGCTTTGCCCGCGACCCTCGCGATCGGAAAGAATCAACGAAACTCCAATGAATCTGGTATATATTTTATATGTGGAATTGGGACTGTTTTGTGATGTATCATTTGTAATGAAGTCCTTGCATTCTCGAATATGTTCATCTACCGCCTTGTGTTTATGTGCCATTAATTTATTTGTTTGTGTTCAATAACGCATTAATCTAAACCGTGCTTAGGAATGCTAAGTGTGATGTTTGATATTAGTTTATTAGAACAAAATGGTTTGGAAAGTTTGTTATTTATACATATTTTTCGAATGCAGATAGCTTTGTAATTATATTTCATACCACAACCAGTCAAAATTCGATATGGCATGTCGTTGACCTTGTTTGAAAACTTATTAGGTTTATCTATTCTTTCCTGTAGTATAGAAAAATTTGTTATTCATCCCAATTTTATAGCACTTAGTCATTTAATTATTCTGATTACTTTTTAAGCAAGAACTTCCATGCAAGCTACTTGGTTCTTATGTATACACACCCATGTTATCACTCTTGTATCATTACTCCTATAATATAGTTTTAAAAATTATTTACAATGCTTTGTTACTCTGGCATTCGAGTAGACAAAAAATTGGACGTTGAAATATGGTTAGGAATGAAGAAATAAACTGCAGGTATGGAAGGGAATGTAGTCCGCATGGTGCAGTGTCTAGAGAGCTCTCTCCGTAAACCGAAGGTTCCTGGTTCGAGTCTCTTTGGCGACAACGAGATTTGTTTCGAGTGATTCTTTGGAAGGACTGTAAGTCCGGTCAGTTATGATACGTACTGGTTTAAAATCAGAACGTATCGTAGCTGGGTGGACGGACACACATACAGCGAGGTACTGACCATATCACCTTCCTGAGGGCCGAAACATTCGATCAAGATAATGGGATACACTAACGATCTCTAAGCGAAGGCCCGAAAGAGGCTGTAGTGCCAAAGTAAAAAAAATGGAGGGGAATAAAAATCCAGCTAAACAAAGTCATTAATGCAAACATCAGTTTAAAGTATGATCATTGTTGTTCATACAAATTTAAAACTGTTGAAGAAATTCTGTTGAAACTTAGCTGTAAACCAAATTAGCTTATGCTAAAAATTAGCACAAACGAAAAATGAAACCTTTTTTGCCAGAGGCTTGTACTTTGCTACAAATTTGGTACATGGGTCACAAAACTATCCTCAACCATATTAAATGCTTCGCAAAGTGGCCTTAATAGTCCAGTAGGTCGCGTCTGAAAAATAGGAAAAATGATAAACACCCTAGCTGATATGTAGCCAAGGCAAAGGCGGTTAGCAGGTGTGTTAATATGTGTGGAATGTATGGAGCGATAGAAAATTTCCACAGGGATGATTATTTTCTATAGAAAGTTTAGCTAGACTACCAACCAATAAAAGGCAAGAATCCGAATATGTTAGATATTTATATTCCATTTTTTCATTTAATGAGAATGCTAATTTCAGTTAAATATTCTATTTATCACAATGTACGTGACACTCAATCTCCCAGGGTTTGCTTATTGAATACGAATATTTCTCCCTGTACCCGGTTATACGTCTGTATAGCAAGATAAGGCTGGTCAGCTAGCGTCTTAACATACGGGAAATTATGCAGCGCTAAAAAATGTTTTCTGTAGTTTTGCTATTTTTTATCATAGTAGCGTTATTCACTTTTCCTGTGATTTAAAAAGCACATCGTTGTAGGGACTACTCTTTCGCCTCTTGCCATAGTCTCTTACATGGCAAAATTTTTCCTTTTTTCCCCAACCATAACTATCTTATCTTCAATTCTATTGCAGCGTGAGATTGAACTTTTAGTGCAATACTGCATTCCGACATCGACAAAAATTTTAAATAAAAATGCTATAAAAAGTTTAATCTTCCGTTTATTTAAAATGAGTAATAATTTAAAGGGCATGATAGAAATGAAAAGTTGTTGCTATAAAAAAAATAAAATGTGCGTGGAGTACTCGCCCAACAAAAGTGAAACGTTCAGCTTGTTTTTTAAAAGTTGGAATACACTGTTGCGTGTGCTCCGCTTGGTGTAGTGGTTAGGGCACTCATCCTGTAAGCCGAAGGTCCCTGATTCGTTGGCGGCAACGAGATCTAGTTCGAGTGACTCTTCGGACGGGCTATAAACCCGTTCAGTTATTATACGTGCTGGTTTAAAAATCAGAACGTATCGCAGCTGGTTGAACGGACACACAGCCAAAGCGTGATACTGACCATATCGACACATCCGATCATGATCATGAGATACTCTAAATCTCTCTAAGCGAAGGCCCGAAAGGGGCTGTAGTGCTGCAACAACAATCGCTCACCACTCTCCATACATTCGAACGATATTTGCGTTTTTTCAAGTGCATTATTCTACCTCACGAAATGAAGCTTTCACAAACGATCTCATGTAATTGAAAACTCAAAAATCCCTCTACAGAAAGCACGCAAAAGATCTCATGTACTTTGAATTCTCCTTTTCATATGCTACGAACGGGATAAAAAGATTACACGGATAGCATGTATGTTATATTTTAGATATATGGTAATAAATTGCCACTCCATCGATCCAATTGGCAATCAGCAATACGAAAAACATTAAGTGAAAATATATGTCGCACATGTCCCGCCAACTAGATAAAATCAGTTCGCGGTGCGACGTGGAACAATTCTCGAAGGGAAACCACACACGTGTTTGTATTAATCGAGCAGTCACACAAGCAAACTGCTCGAAAACCTTCCTATTCCCTACTCAAAATTTTATGTGGCACATTTAGAGAAAAAATATGTAATTATTTTTATTCGTAATCGTAATTTGTAGAATAATTTTTCTTCTTATTATTATTATTAAATGTAATTTTATACCAATTTTCCTTTATATTAAGTGTAATTTTATATCAATTTCCCTTTATATTAAATGTGATTTTATATAAATTTTCCTTTATATTAAATTTAATTTTATATCCAACTTTCGTTTATATTAAATTTAAATGTTTCCCTTTAATTATATTCGTTATGAGATTTAACTTTTATTACTAATTCAAATCCTTTTCAGTTTTCTTTACTTCAGTCAAATTTAGTTTTTTAAAAATTTTTCAAATCTGCCACATAAACTTACAGTGTAGGAACACCTTACCGGTGTAATAAATTGGGAATGAAATGAAATTGAAGCGGGGTGGAGGATTGTCAAATAATTTTGGTGGTTAGGATGGGTGACGTTTTGCCGTCCGTGAGGTGTGCCGGTTGAATGTCGTTTGGCTTTTCACACCGAATGAATGGTTTTGCATTGAAGCCGCGATACGCCACCGTATTTGTTTATGTCAGCGTGTGTATTCTGTGAGTATAGTTTGTTCGTTGAAGTGGATTTATAGTTCGACCCTCGATTTCCATTCGATTCGATTGCGGGATATTATCTACGCTTCGTTTCCAATTTCTGTGGCTGCAAAATCTGCGCACTGTTCGTATCGGATACATTATCGCGGTGGATGGGTGCGTGAAGGAATTTGTAATGCATTTACATCGCAAGCGTCTTGAAGAGTTAACGTAATTTGAATGCGATGTTGACCACTGATTAAGGCATTTCTTATTTACGTGATCTCCGTGCATTTTCATCAAGCTCAACTAGTTTTAAAAGATTCGCGTTCCAATGTTCTCTCGACGTTTGAGCTAAGTCAGTGTTCGAGATGAGGAAGGATAAAATTCAGCATTTTTCAAAAATATTTCCATTTTCCATCAACCTTCACACTTTTGCTTCGTCGGAAAACGCCATGCGATCAGCACTTAAATTTTCATCAGCAGTCAAAAAAGAGCTCGGTTCGAAACCTTGTCTGTGACTGAATTCGGGAGTTTGTTGCAAGCCTGTGTCATCGTACATCTAGCTGCTGGAAGAACTTTTCACCTTGGCGGAACTCAAAGGGAAATCAAGCTGCTGGAGTCGACCGGGCGTGTCCGTGTTAGTTACAGCCAACTGCAAGTTGCAGCCTGGAAAGTATTTAAACAAAGAAATACAAACTCGCCAAACTCTATTTTAAATGAAATTCAAATGTACTTTTCGGTTCTCCGAAGATTTTTGCGGGACCCTTTACCGAACTGTGGCAAATCGGCCTTTTCACTTCAACTTATCACGTAGGAAAGGAGAAATGAAAATTATGTGTTTTAATATATACGGGCTTATGAAAGAAACTAAAATCTTAATAAGTTTGTGGGACTTAGATTTTCTACATCTTGTGTATTCCATTGGACTAATAAGCAGCTGAACGTACTATGATGGTGTTTCCACAGTAACAAAATACTTTGTAAATCAGAAAATTTTTTTATAGTTGATCCATCTGTTGCACAATACCAGTACACCCTATGTATACCGGTATGCGCTGGGAGCTTGATATGATGTGTATCGTATAAACACATAAACGCTCCCGAGGAGAGAGAGATATCCCTGTATGATACTTACCTGCTATTACATTCTTGTCAGCTAGATCAGTGAAAAGGTGCTTTTGTTCAATGATTTAATTTTTATTTTATTCTTTGTTTGGTTATATAATTACACGTTCAGTTGACTATATTCATATTAAAAACATATTTCGCTATTGAATTCTTTTAATAATTAATTTATTACAGGGACGTATAAAGTTGGAGCATTAATGGAGCTTGTCAAATTTTTGCGATTTATATTTACTTTGATTATTTTTGTTATTTGAAGGAAATGTATGATATTGCTTGATATCATATTTGAAAAACCAATTAATTAAAGCTTTAACTGTTGCTCGGGCTGACGCCTTGAGCACGCAGTTATATTAACGAATCAATTGATTATAATCCAACTGCTAGCCCCGGGCACAAAGCCTTGGGACGCTAATACTCGGGCTGATGCCTTGAGTACGCAGTCAGATTGATAAATCAATCAATTACTAGTTCAACTGCAGGCCCCGGGCATAACTGCCTTGGGGCGCTGATACTCGGGCGGATGCCTTGAGTACGCAGTTGAACGTATCCTAAATTCACTTATCCCGGGCTAAGTGCCTTGAGCCAGTGAATGGAGAAATACTTCTCGATTTTCTTGTGTCTTTAATTTTCTTTTATACTATAATTATGCTGACTTTATTGCTTACCAACTAAAATAATGAAGACAATTTACCATTTAAAAAGATCACAGTTCAACAACAAAAACAGTTTAATGTATTAAGTGCCATCTCTCTGTGACTGGTGCAACTACAAAGCTAAAGCTTTCGCTCGTTTTGCAATGCATGTAACCAATTCGTTCCACTGGGCGGTACGTTCGATTGCGAAGTCTTGTGTGTATATGTTTGATACTTAATACGAGTATGGATACTTACCCACTTCTGCTAATCCATGATACGACACCGCGCCCACAGATCATTGATTACAATTCGCAGCTTTTCGTATATGTATGTTGTCATTTACAGTACAGTATTTAGACTGCGGTTCCCGTAACACATCCTATTGACCGGAAGTGTATAGTATCCTTGACAAATATGAATTTTCGGCGAATTTAGATCCCCTTTAAATTTTATGGACAAAAATTATAAATTCTCAAATCATATTGCCATCCGATATTCTTCAAATTTTCAAAATTAATTCCGAAATTAACATTTGTAATAGGCGGACGTTCTCTTTTTGGCCAAAAAACTCACGTAGCACTTTAACAGAATACAAAGTGTATGATTTATGCAATTTGAAACTAAATTTACAGAGTACTTTTTGAAAGTTACGTAGTCTACGAATTTTTGAATCTCTTTCTTCTGTTTCTTTCTTCTACAATAATACAATGAATTGTTAAACATTTAAACTCGGTCTTTCCATTTCGTCGTACCTGACCGGGTATAGGACCCGCAACGATGGCAGGCTCCTCCTCTACTATGGGCTAGCCATCGGGCGCGCTCCTCCGATTTTTTGTTATTAGCAGGGGCTCTTGCCGGGTAGAGTGGCCTTCCGCTCGCGTGCCTTTTTATGATATAGGGCTATGTGATTTCATTGCATAACGCTATGGCACAAATTGGTTACGTTTGTGCTTCTCATTTGAGGGAAAGAGTTATCTTTTGTATGAGTTTTTCACTCAAATAGGAAACACATGGACACGTCTACGTTTGGATCTTGATCCGGTTGGGAGGGTGCGAGGGGGCACCACCTTTATCTGGATGCACCACTCTTATTTGTGGGCCATAAGGATCGTCGTTAATGACGAAGTCTCCGCCAGTCCGTTCGTTTTTGCTCGGCCCAACTTTTTCGTTGAACAAGCATTGTGGACCCTTAATAGGTTACCTCGGCCTCGACACCAGTCGATCGGCATTCGATACTTTAATTCGTGAAAGCGAAATATTTTTGTAGTGGGTCCTTGTGCTAGGCGGAAAGAACCCGCCCCATGACCGCAACGCTAGCCTGCCAGCGCATTCACACGTCCCCAGACAAGGCCAATCTCAGCAGATCCCAACATCCTCTTCCGCTGAGGCAGCAGACCGTCGCTGCAATCCTAGACGGACATTTATATACCTTACTTCACTACATGTTCTCACCGATGAGATGCATATACGTTCATTTTTTCCCAAAGGTCTATCCATATTTTAATTAATTTCCCAATGAATGCACGTACTCTCTCCTTACACACGATGATAAGTTTCGTAAAGGAGTGAATTTGCTTTCGTTGTAAAACTATTTCAATATCAAGGAAAGACTCTAGTCCTGGATCATTATATTCCATAAATTATTTTGTCTTTCCAGTTATTTCATAGAAGCTGATTGCGGTTGACTTTTCCGTCCTCCAATTATGTTGATTAAGATCTAGAGCTTTTAAGTTGGTAGCCCAAATAAGTACTTATCCAAAACCTCATGCATTGTTTAGAATATATACGTTCGACAGAAGCGATTCAATTAAACCGCAGGCATGAAGCCTGCGGTTTAATTGAATCGCTTCTGTCCACCTTTGGTATAATGATAGCCTTTGTCGCTCGCTTTGTATAGTTCTTAATGCTAGAGGTCTTCTAAACTAGGTTATCAGGTACAATTGAATAAACGCCGTCTACCATCAGAAAAGAGTTTAAGTCCATTGTTACCATTTTTCCGCACAGATAGCTTGGCCTCCCACTATTCCGAAGATCTCTATGCCATTAATTTCGTTTACCGAAAAATGGGTTGCTATAAAATAAGAGCATGTTGTTCATCAGTTTTCGTAAAGCTAACGCCAATTTTCCTTAATGCAGTGTTACAGTTATTCGCCTGCTTTGCCATGGCCTTGTGAAGCCTATTTGTAACAAGGATTTTCGTGTCGCTTTTTAAATTTCTTTCTCATGACGTGTAAGAGTTACATGGCATTCTTACCAATTAGTTATTGATGCCTGTATGAGTTTTCGAACCTCTTCACTACGCTTTGCTAGTCTCTTGGTCCACGAAGAAGGTTTTATTCCCGCTTATAGTGCGTATGGTAAAACTCACAACGTAACCATCAATAGCAACCCCGTTTACTGAATCTACCGCATTTTCAAGCTCAGACCTTTTTCTGATCGAGATGTTCTATAGATTTTCCTATTGACTAATTTATATATTTCCTAGTTAGTATCTCTTTGGTTTCTAATTGAGTTAATCTGCATTTTCACCCTTTCGAATCATATCTCAGTACAAGAGAAAAATAGTATGTGCATTTCCTCTTTCCCTACATCCGTTATTCTGGTAGCACTGTTTTAAAACCTGTTTTGACAATTCTCATCAGCGCCTTTCATTTGATGCCCCATATGACTATCTTTGGTAAAATAAAGGTTCACCCCCCTACATGGCGAGACCTTCTTAAGAACCTTTGAACATTTTTTGATACCCAAACTTTTAGAGGGCTATCACTTTCCATCCACCTACCAAATTTAGTGTCTTCAGCTACTCCACTTTCTCAAAAAAACTGTTGTGACACCTAGATGGAAGGATGGACGTTTTGTAAGTTAGTACAAAACCCTAAAAAGCAGACTTTCTGCTAACAATGCTCTGCCATTCTTTGCACACCAGTAGCGGGTAAATGCTGGTCATCTTACGGAAAGTAGGCCGATGATGTAAGCATGTGCGCGCGATAACCTCTACCTTAACTGAGGACTTCAGGCTCAACTCTCGAACCATAAATTCTGACCCAAAATATAATGTATGTTTTTCTTGACCATTATTCCTGACCCGAAGAAGTCTTACTCAAGACCGCTCACCATATTGCTCAAATCTCGGATTTGTAACAATCAGCATTGATTTTCCTTCAGTGACCACATTTCATCCGTCATACTTTAAGTAATAAAAACACTTTTCAGTTAACTTTCACTTTTTATATTTAATTTTAAACACTACAGCTGTTTCGACACACCGTGGCTTCCTCAGATGTTAATACTACAAAACAGTATAGTTCTTTCTCTAAACAAAAGACACTATCATTCTCAGCATTCTCTAAACAAAAGACACTTTACTATAATCTTGAGGCAGAAATGTTAGCCCGTACTGGGTCTTCTTTTGAAATGGCCAATTGCTCTTGCAGTGTATCTTATACTGGACCTTCTTCTGGAACTAAAGGGATTTTCCAATAAGAGGGGTTATTTTGATATTAAAAGAAAAATGCCATTTTTTAATATAAATGATCGGATGTTTATTTCATTATAAAGAGGAAGGTATGCCGTTAATAGTGAAAAATAACATCAAGCAAATGACCACCACGACCACGCTTACAGGACCATATCCTTTTCATGAAATTTTCCTTAAACAAATCGCAAAGTGACTGCCCTATGTCCTCGATAGCCTCACGAATTTCATCTTTGAGGTCTTGAATCGACGCTGGGCTGTTGGCGTAGACCTTCTCTTTCACGTGGCCACAAAGGAAGAAGTCGCAAGGTGTTAAATCACAAGATCTCGGTGGCCAATTGTGATCACGTCTTCGAGAGATAACACGGTCCGGAAACTTTTCCCGTAAAAGATCAATGGTTTCGTTGCTTGTGTGGCACGTAGCGCCGTCTTGTTGAAAGGTAAACGTTTTCCAGATCAATACCATCCAATTCCGGCCATAAAAAATCATTAATCATCTCTCGATAGCGCAATCCATTCATCGTAACTGTGGCTCCAGCCTCATTTTCGAAAAGGTAAGGTCCAATGACTCCGACGGACCATAAACCGCACCAAACAGTCACACGTTGAGGATAGAGAGGCTTTTCAAAAATAACTCTTGGATTTCCCGAGCCCCAGATGCGACATTTGCTTGTTGACGAAGCCACCGAGATGGAAATGGGCCTCATCACTAAAGATGATTTTTCGATGGAATTCCGGATCATTTTCATGCATTTCAAGGACCCAATCAGCAAAGACACGACATTGTTAATGATTGATCGGCTTGAGTTCTTGTGTTAACTGAACTTTATATGCCTTAAGACCCAAATCTTTCTGCAAAATACGGTGTAATGACGTTTGTGGAATGCCTTATTCCAAAGAACGCCGAGGAATGGACAAACCTGGGTTTTCTTCAACATTTTTGGCTACAGCAGCAATATTATCGGCTGTTCTTGAGTGACGTGCACGGGTTTATGTCCCAACAGCTCGAATTTTCCACCAATTTCTGTATTGCGGTCCGTCAAGGTGCTTCACGACGACCCAAAAATGTTCGAGCTTTACGAACCGTCTCTGCCAAATTTTCACCATTTTTATAGTGAATTTTAATAATTTCAATGCGTTGTTGAAGCGTGTATCGTTCCATTTTTATTAATGGCGTAGTTTCTACTTGTCAAATGTCAAAAATGACAGCTTCAAAAGTGACATCTACCGAAATAGTGGGCTATTCAAAATAACTGAAACTGTAACTGGAATTGTTGGCGATTACTTGAACCTGTTGATGTTTTTCATTGCGCTTTAAATTATCGTCCTCAATGAATTCAACATCTCAACTAACTGATACTAGAACAGTGTTTGGAATATAACAACAATTTGATTTTAAGTTATAACCATAACCAACTGCCATTGCTCTTTCGCCCTTTGAATGAAATTTACGTCAATTTTCTTTTGGTATGTGTATAAAGCATTCCGGGCTAAATTTTCTAATGTATAGGACCATCATTTTCCGTTACCTTTTGTTGGCAAAGGATATTGGTGACAGTAAGCTATTGTCACAGCTTTATTGCACACCTAACATCCCAAGTAAAACACTTTACTTGTCTATTAACTTTTCTTAGTTGTAGTGTTTAAGGATGTTCAGATGTCCGTTGAGGACTGCAGCGGTGTTATGCTGCCTCAGCGATCGGAATCAGTGCTCAGCTGGAGTGGCCTCGCCTGGGGGCGCGTGAATACGCTAGCGACATAGCGTTGCGGTGTCGTGGGGAGGGTTCTTTGCCCGCAGCGCGAAGGCCCACTACAAATTATTTTCGCAACCACGAATTAAAAGGTGACCGGAGTCGAAAAGTCGAACCGATTGGCTGGTGTTAGAGGCCGAGGTAAACTGCCAAACGAATTGACATTGGAAATCGACGGCGATGCTCGATTAACGCGAGCGGGACGCGAGACGATTTCGTTCTTAGTCCGAACACTTACGACCCCGAAATAAGAGTCGGGCATCCAGGTGGAAGCACCAATTAAATTGTATGCAAAATATAGGGTTGATTGGTAGTTTACTGTAAATAATTCATACGGCCATTGTGTTTGCACGATTTCTCACGATTGATTTAAAAATTATCCAAACCTGGTACAGCCTTCACTGCTTCACGGCTGGAGAAGCTACTGTCGGGACAACAACTGTCAGTCACAGGCGGATTCGATTCGTTGACAGAATAGGCGAGAATACAGGTATATTGGTAAAAATGTTGCTTGCGTCGTTTCGCCCAACAAGCAACGTGTAACACGCTAGAATAAATCGCCCGCAAACACAATGGGCTCTCCTTGCTCGTCTTTCTATTCACATCAACACTGATTAAGCGCGCCGATGCAGCCATTTGTGAATCACTCGCTCGAATTTTGGCCTGCTTTTCACCAAGATCCACGGTTTCACTGATCTCAATGCAGAAATCATATAATGCTCAAGTTGTTTGTAAGCCTTGCCACGAATGCTGTCAGGGAACCATTAATAAAGGATCTAGGGCTCTGACTGATCTACGCTTTCAACTGAAATTTTTGTTCCATAAGCGTTTCAGATTACGGTGAACTGCAGTAAACAGTGCGCAATTCTGTGTCAACTATCTAGATGACATGTAGGATACGAAATTGAATAGAGTGCGCCGCGCTTTTCTTGAAGACAACTAAACTCGGAGGGCACCGGTGTTTATGCAATTTGCTGATTTTTCACCTTCCTAACAGGTATAACGAACGAATCACAAATGTGCACAAGAACGACAGAGCGTCAACGACCGCAGCGGCAACTGCAAAGCAAATTTCACACAAAACCGTGTACCAGCACCACCCTCCCGACTTCAAGTCGTGGTTCAGTGGTAGAGCTTACACACCACTCTGCCGACGTCGAGTAGTTCGCGGAGGCGAACTACTCGATTAATACATAGTATCATATTAAAAATATCTGCCTTAATCATCCATTACTAAGCCGTAACATTTATCAGTCAAACTTTAAAGACATGCTTTCATGCAGATCTCACAATTTTATTCAATTTCTTGCTATAAGTCAATTTTACTTGCTTTGAATTCTCTATTCAAAGTAAAGGGTGCTGTTGAATCTTAGCCCAAACTTCTCCAAGGCTTAATTGTAGATTAAGGGTACAGAAATGAACCGCTAGCCTCCTCTCTGGAGCCCTCTGCGTTCTTTTAAGTTCACCTTTCTAGAATATGTCTGACGAAAAAGATATATTACTATAAGATTCAGAAATAGAGCTATCGATATTACTACTATTAGTGCTTTTGGGAAGCCTGAGACCACTTACTACTATTTGGTCACCACAAACCTGTTTATGGCAGCATATTCTTGTCTACTCGACTGGTAAAGGAATGGTAATTTATAGTAAATAAATAGGAAGTACAATATAGATTTTTGTTATACCGTTCTTTTATAGACGCAGATTCGTTATTATTTGGTGGATTAAACAATTTGATATCTAAACGCATGGTGAGATTTCCAAATTGCAACTTTGATCTTTAGATTTGTCAATCAAGTAAACCTCAGTTGTTTGTTGCAAATTTATATTTTTCTTTATTATTCTCTTTACCAATTAGGTTGGTAGACATGTGTAACACATAAAGTTCACACATGCTTTTTCAGAAAAGAAAATGTATCAATTATTTAGTTTTTGGTCTTGCAAAAGCATTTTATATCTTGGGCAATAGATCGCTAATATTTTAAATTTTTTTGTTCTTAATTTTACAGGTTTTGCTTCAATGCAGTCCATGCGCGCAAGTATGCAGAGCATATCTACTAAACGTTCCTCTGAACACAGCACACAATCTCATAAGTCAAGTATAGCAAGTAGTACGGAAATTTCAAGTTTGAGACCATTAGATATAAAAATGGATAGCGATAATGATAACTTTATGGACCAATCAATGGTAAATAGTAGCAGCCATACAAAATCGCTTTCATGTTTCTCGAGCCAAACAGTTGCAAGTATGGAACATTGTGTAACAACTAGTTGCAACTTTCTTCGAAGTTCGGGAGAAGTGTGTTCAACAAACAAACGTATAATAGGTGAAAGTGAAGCATTTAGCGCACGATCAGAAAATATTTCGGCAAATGTGTCAATGGGTCTTATGAAAACGAACAATCAAGATGCGTCTGAAGATATATTTACTTTAACAGCGCAAACCATAAAAGAAGAACCACCCGCTCTTCCTGTCAAAACTCGCACCAAGAGTACGCACAAAGAAAGACAAGTTTCCCACTATGATAATGTTGAAGAACACGATAATTTAAGGTAAGTTATTTAATTGGTCAACAATATGTGAAAGCATTTAATATTTTTAAATTGACAGTGCATTGTCAAGAGATGAAGTCTCTGAGCTAAGGCAATTCACAACAGGATTGCATTTACAAAGCAAACACCAAAGCTTAATCGATCCTAGACGATATCATGCCTACCGTGACCACGAAGATCCGCCCCCGATCCCAAAGAAAACAAAACATAGTAAGTTGAAATTTAGTACGTTTGACCGTAGACAAAGCACTAGATCTTAAAATTTAGACAATGAATTATCTATCAAATTAAGAAGCACTCTAACGTGGGTTTGTTTCAATAATATAGAATTTCAAAGTGTGGCATATTCGGGTAAGTGAAAATTAGATGCGAATGTGTTGCAAACAAGCTTCTATTTTTATAGCAATACAATTATTTTGTGATAGTTGTTTGTTTTGCAAAATGCTTCATACTTAATTTTTAACGTTGAGTGCGTACTTAACGCCAACAATGAAGATTAAAGATGTTTGAAAGTGAAGATGATGGGTGCGCAAATCAACGTATAATTGGTTTTAGACATGATTTTGATAATTTGATTTGGTGCTTTTTTGCATAGAAAAAAAAATTATATTACAATAGAATTAAATGCATGACAACAAAATACGAGTAGCAAAAACTTACTATTAATCGAGAAACATACACACATAACTCATTCATGAGCGTCGAGGGTTCATACTACTTTTTTTGCAAACATAAGGAAAAAGCTTCGGAAAGTTGCCGGCCTAGTGAAAATCATCGAAAAAATTTACATTTCATTGGTATTCTTGAGCAAACGAAATGCGTTACGATTGTGTAATGATTATTGTGAATTGTATTTGAGAACTTATGGGATTAAACCATTCTAGCACTCTAAAAATTGCCGCGTTTGGCGTTTATTTAAAGATTGAAGGGAAGTAAGTAGGATACTAAAAATACCTGTACAAGGGTTGATTCATCATAAATTTAAGTACTTGATAAAAAAATATTGTTGTCAAATTTCAACCAATATTGAAACCACAGCCATTTGCGAGAGGCTCGTTTTTTAGAAGCGCCCCGCAGCCCGCAAAATAACTAGTGCTGCTACACACACACACACACCCACATATATATATATATATATATATATATATATATATATATATATATATATATATATATATATATATATATACATATATATATATATATATATATATATATATATATATATATATATATATAAGCATCAATAACCAACTCACCGGCCAAAGCAGGGAGATGGGCTGGCCCCATTGTTATTCAATTTGGCTCTGGAATATGTCATAAAAAAACTACCTATCGAAACAAGAGGTACGTTACTATACAAGTCGAGCCAAGTGATAGCCTATGCGGACGACATCAATATTTTGTCACGGTCGTTAAAACAATACATTTTCGAAAATGTGGGCGAATTTGTGAATTGAGGCGGCAAAATAACGAGAATCGCTAATGAAAAAAACGAAATACGCCGAAGAATACAGCTCACAAATAAAATATTTTGTTCAGTTTTGCCGATCTTGAAGACCAGTTGCATACGCCGGAAAACAAAGCTCCAAGTATAAAAATCTGTGATAAAACCTGTGCTATGCTATGAGTGTGACACGTGTCCCCTAACTCAACAATCCGCAAACATAATGAACGCCTTCGAAAAACAGGCCCTGAGGCGAATAATTGAAGCGAAGCTAGACGGGGATCAATGGCGGATTCGATACAACCATAAGCTCATCTCATCTCTCATCGATTCTAACATTGTGGAAGCTGCAATGGACTGGCTACGCGAATCGTTGGACGAACAACGGATACCCAAAAAGGTATTCGTTGGGAGAGAACTGAAGGGTGGAGACCAGTGAGGAAACGCTGGTCTGACTCGTTCGACGAAGGCAGTTCATCGCTGCTCGGATTTCGAAATCGGAGGACGCGGTCAATGTACCCGACAGTTGGATGCGCTTGTTGCAGGAAGTGAAGACCCGAGGAGGCTGTAGTGCTACGAAGAAGAAGATGAATAATTACAAGGCACAATAAAAAAAAATGTTTACGAGTTTCATATCTAACATGTAATATTAGTTCAAGGTTCTCTTCATTATGTTTTGGTCAATCTTCAGTAAAGTATAATAGACGGCTTTAGTTTATTTCTAGAAATAGATTCACTGTACTTATTATAAACTAAAATACCAGAAACAAATTATTAAAGAAATCACTGTTAGTGCAGTCAGTTCAAGCGTATTGTCGTTGGTAAAAGGTAACAATTACGACTGCCAACAAATTGGTAAAAGGCATTTTCTGGTAAAACATAAAGATTTCCGATTTTTGCCGCTAATTTTTCGGCATAACTAATTGATGATATTCATAGATTTTCATTCGTGTAGTTGCATTCGTAAACAATACCTTGGACTAAAATGCATCGGAACAGAATTCGAATCCTATGAAGTACTCTACAGATATAAACGGTTGTAGATTGCGGACGAGGAATAAAATTTTAATATGCGTTCATATGAAATGTACGGACTAGTTTTCTATATTGTAGGGATTTGTTGGCAAAATTTTCATAAATGGTGAAGAGGATCATGGTACAATCAGGTCGAGAAACTGAATTTTAATAGACTTTAAATAAAAAAATGCTTTAAAAAGCGTGGATTTAAAATTAAAAAAAAAGAAAATCGAGTTCAAGGTGTCCTAAAAAAGATAAAATAAATATCATGGAAGCAGTTCCATTCCTGTGTTACCTTTTTTCAGTGCACGTACTGTGTGCCAATGGATTTTACACCGAGGCGATTGAAATAACGTAATATTTAACAAACAGTCCCCTTTGCTGAAAGATAGCTTGAACAAAAAACGATGAACGATTGAGCCAATGTGCTGTCAAAGATCCAGCAATGGTATATTTATATGGGTGCTTTCTTGAAAAAGAATTCGGGAAATTTTCTTTTTTATTGTCCGTCGGGCCTTGCTTGCATTTTTGCGAGGATGCGTTTCAGCAATCGCTCGTTCTGAGGGATATTTGTTAGAGTGTGTCTTTTTATAGTGTAAGGATCAGATACGTAGGCTTAGGTAATTAGGGCTGGGCAAGCAGGGTTATCTGAGAATGGTTGGAAGGATCAGATGAAGGGATTTCCTTAAGTTTAGTGTGTAGTCCTGTGTAGTCCTGTTTACTTCTATTTTCTAGTGTTGGATCAAGTACAGAAAATATTGTGTTGGAATTGGTCACTAGTTGTTAATTTATTATGTTTCTGGCTTTTTTCTACGTCTGTATATTTCCAGTTTTTCTAGTATGTAAAGTCATAAAAAGCTCGTGTTCGTGACTTTGCAGGTGCGTCACATAGTTGGAATCTAATTGAATTATGAGTGAAAGTGTTCTTTATATCTGGTTGCTAGTTTCCGTATTATCTTTCCTATGCACATAATGTAAGGACTGTAATATGGTGTACATATGTAAGACAATACGGAAACTAGCAACAAAATATAAAGAACACCTTCGCTCATATATCCACAACAAATTAAATTCGAACTATGCGAAGCACCTGCAAAATCAAAAACACCAGCCTAACGGTATGACAAACTCAATGACTTTGCTTCGCAAACAAAATAAATGACCGAGACTTGACATACTAGAAAAACTGGTTTAAAAACGTGCGGAAATATAAATGTACTACTGGTGACCAATCCCGAAACAATATTCTCCGTACTTGACCCAACACCATAAAAACGGAAACGGAATGACACATACGCAGCCAATAACCAAATTCAAAATGACAATAAACTTAAAAGAAATCCCTTCATCTTATCCTATCGAACCCTTCTCTTCTAATCCTACTTACCAAGTCCTACTTACCTCACCCTACCTATCTGACCACCGCTTTGGCCGTATGTCCGTCCACCCAGCTGCGATACGTTCTGATTTTAAACTAGTACGTTTCATAACTGAACGAGTTTATTGTCCGTCCGAAGAATCGCTTGAACCAGGGATCTCGGCTTACGCAGCGAGTACTCTAACCACTACACTACGCAGCAACAGTTTATTCCACCTTTAAAAAAATGTTGTACGGGTGTAAGTGAGCATTACGCTAAAATATTGAGGTAAAGTTTTCGGAAAAGACGCCTGACGATTATAGATAATAACGGTGACATGACGTCATATTAACATAGTTGCGAAATTAAGATTTAAGTCTGTTTTAAGAAGTAAATATGGGTATATTGAATTCTGTAGTAGCAAATTTTATTTAAATGACGCGCTCTTCTGGAACGCACTGTTTTATTTCGATCAAATTGGTTGGTTAATGCTTTTGTGTACAGTTCTAGTAATACATTTTTGATTCATTTGATCCTGTCAGGTTTTTACGTACAATTTTTTGCTTATTAACATAGGCAGATAAAGATCTCTTAAAAACTTGTAATATCACAACTAAATTAATTTGTTTCGTCCTGTTTTCCGATTACAACAATATTCCATGTAAAATTCATGAAGCTTCATGTTCGTTCCAGTTTTATTTTAATGTTTTGGAGTTTCACTAATATATAACTACTGAAGTTCATAAATTCTAAAATTCTCTCCATTCACTTTCATTAAACTAGCATCATTCTACGTTTTATTCCATCTGTGCGTTATAGAAGCAAAGAAAATAACGGAGGAAAATATAGTAGAGCATCGGTTTATAGGAATAATCAATGCCAGGTCTAGTCTGGATACTTACGTAGCCCTATCCCCGTATAAATTCAAAGAACTCTAGTTCAGCATCTTTCTAGAAAGACAGTGAATAAGAATTAAAATGTAAAATATCACTCCAGCATAATGTGTAAGAATCTTTAATTTATAAAAAAAATAATCGCAGTTAACCTTAAATAGACCAATGAAGTGTGTTTTCACTTTTTGATACATTATGTAAAAGGGACAAAATAGAAATTACTTTTCATTTAGTATCAATATATTTTAAAATTGCACGACGCGTTTTGCTGAAGTAGTCAGCATTCTCTAGTGCGGTGACATAATCGCACTTAAGCATACGATTTTATACCACATCTAGATGCTTCTCGACTCTTGAACGTTAAATTTAATTGTTCATTAGCATATAAAACGTGTTATTCATTTTTCGAGATATTACATGCACGTGAAAATTCAAAATAAAGCCTTGAATATGCAAATCCTGCTCGAATTTTTAAGTTCAGCTATATGTTTAGTCAAAAATCAAATGCAATTTGTTAAAAAAAACTAGTTCGAATAATCGATGTACCGATTGATTGAGATTCGCGTAGTCGATGATTTATTGGATGTACCCTTTCCGCAATTACATAGGAGATAAAAATTGTAACAACTGGAGTTATTTATACAAACAGAATCCTAGCAAATAACGCAAGAGTGGAATCGATCCTAATTTCGATGAAAATACTCAGACGTTTTAAGAAAACGATTTAATTTCAAAGCAAAAATGGAAAAGATATTATCCTTCTGAATTAAAAATTATACCAAAAATTGATCATATCACAGTTTATTGCAATGTGATGTATTATGAAATCTTTATCCTGAGTTTATAAAGCAGTGCGCACAGAACAACTCTCCTGCCTATACCGCTTAGTTGTACTTGTGTGTATAATGTACTGAAGTCAGAACCAACTGGTTAAGTAACCAAAAAATTATATCCTGTAGAACACCAATTAGAAAATTGTTCCTACTCAATACCTCAAGAATTATTATTACACTTAAAGCTACGAACTATTTAATGATCCATGGCCTTGGAGTCATGTCTTTAAAAGCTTATATTGTAGTTTTGTTTTGCATAAATTACATACACCGTTCCTCTAAGTATTGTGTTTGATATTTTGGCAAAAGGAATTAGTAATCCCATTAAATGTTCCCCCTTCAACCCAATCAAATTGGTTCAAACTATGTAGAAATGGAAGATATTTGTTAAAGATTTCAATTAAAAGTTTTAAAAAGCGGCAAGCATTAAAAAAATTTATTTTTAAACAATTGCAAAAATTTGTTTACCACTTGTCTTCTGCGATTGGTTTAGAATTAATATATTTGAATTATTAGTATTTTTATATTTGTCAGATATGAAACAAAGTCATTTAACGGTATTCTACTTTCAACTGTAATTTAGACATTTTGAAACTGATTATTCAGTCTTCTTTGAAGTATCTCGCAAAATGCAGACATATATATTTAAATAATAAATTAATTGCAAATAATACCTTCTCATGTAAGCTAAATAAAATTTGATAATTTTCATTGAGCATTTTAAATAATGAAAATTTATGCAATTTACTCCATATATTTCTTTCTTTTATAAAACATTAAAATCAACTTTATATTCAAACTATTCTGAAAAGTCAGTCTAGTACAGCAGGATATTTTTTGTTTTGTTATGTACAGAATCCATACCATGTCATGTAGATTTTTCAATTTCATCGTAGCTTCCTAATCTAATGTAAATAAAGGGACTGATAAAATTAAGAAAGTTATTTTCGGTTTGATTTTGAAGTTTAACAGTTTCTACATTTAGTTAAAAAGGGATTCTAGAATCTATGATGCAAATTCTGAGTAAAAAACCTTTTTAAATCTAAAAACGACGAATAAACTTCCAACTTACACTAAAAAAACGACGAACATTGAAAACGACACAGATGAAAATTGTTTAACACACACATTTGCTTCAAATAATGTTTTTTCTTATTTTCCTGTTTGTCCGTCCTTAGTCCCAAAAATAGTCCATGACCAATATTAAATACCTACTATCAATTTTTACAGTAATGGCTTACATGGAGATACTTCCACCGCCTAGTACAATGGAGCATTTTCGTCATTCGGTTCACACATATAATGCAACACAAAGTTCATGTCACTTTACATCAGGCCGAAACATATCCCACAGCCAAACAATGAAGTAAATTTAGCAACAGTGTTCTTCTGAACTATATACAACCTACCTTTTCTGTTTCCATACAAAGCATGTCGTCAATCAGCAAACAAATGATATCTCAGACGTCGTCTACATCGATGCCAGACACGGAGAAACCACCAGCGTTACCACCAAAGAAACATCATCAGCGGATTCCTTGCAAAACGCCGACAATAATAACAACTCCGCCACCCAGCCCAAAACCTGGTCCAATGGGTGGAAACTACGATAATCGTCCTCGTATTTTAGGATCGTCGAATATTAATAGCGATATGCATACGGTAAATGAAGAAAGTAATAACATAGCCGAAGAGGAAGAGATATCTCATAACCCGTTCCCGGAGTATAACAACGAAGGCGGCGAAGATGAAGTAGTTCTTAGAAATAACACCATTAACAAACAGGTGCTTGGGCAAAATTTACTTTTTTTTATTTTTAATCAGAGACTTGGCATTTTTTGAACAATAAATTTTTACTTTTCTTGGCAAGATCATTCTAAAAATTCAAAAGCGATCAGAACTTTAAAAAATTGATTGTAATAATCACGCTATTTTGTAGTAATATCTTCAAGAAGGAAATCTGTTAATTTTCTAAACTTTAGATTCCTTTTGACTAAAAATAATATTTAAGAATATATTTTTAAACTTCTAATTCAATAGGAATGTTTGACGCCAAATAAAGACGATAGTATACCAGAATTAATGGAGGAAATAGACATATCAAAGTACCTCGTAATGAAAAAAGAAAGTGAAGATGGGCCAGAAGTGAAAGGCGGTCATATTGACGCGTTAATTGTTCATGCGAGTAAAGTGCAGAGAAATGAGAATGGTAATTTTTTGCAATTAAATATTGGAAATTGTTTTCATAAAATCACTTCATCTCATTTCTCCTGGAATGTTAAAGACGAAACCGAAGATGGTAAGATATTACACATTGTCATATTGGTTTCGTGGTAAGCTTACTAAATGGCTGCACCCGGTATGCGCTTTTCATGTAGTAGAAAAATTATGGAACTTTACATAGTGTACACGCACCAGTAGTTAGAAATTCTTGGTTGCCTGCCTTTGCATTCTTTGAAGTGTATAGTATTTTATTTTTACATTTACGAACGCTTTCAAATGTTATACATATAGTGTCGTTATACCATTTGCTTCCAAATTATGAAGTTCGATGAAGAAACAAAAAACTTTTTGGAGATTTTCTGGGTTTCGTGTTATTGTTCAGAGTATTCCGAGCTCGCAGCAATACGTTTGGAACAACTAATTTGAAATTGATTTTATTTTTTCTTATTAATACTTTTAACACAATTCTCTCGACTGAAGATACTCGCTCACGAAAAAATCAAACCATGGGAGTTGATTTTTGCACGATAACAGCATACACTGCCTCACGTGAGCTCAATTTTTTTTCCTCTTTCCTGTTTTACTACAGGTTCCACAGAGACGTACTGTGAAAACTGATTAGTATGTCCTAGTCGGAACTTAACCAGTGTGATCTTGTCCTCATTTGGGATCAGTGGTGACGGATAATTCAGTGAAAATAATTTGTTTATGTCTCATTGACGCGAGACTGATAGGTAAAAAATATCCCTCGAGGGGTGGTTAGTGAAATTAATTAGATGGGCGGATGTTAGTATTATAATTTGAGGATAATTGATAGGGAGGGACCACGTAACCCTCTTTAAGTATTGTAAAATATTTATAGCTTAATTTTAATTGTAGTGATATGCCAGTAGTATCTCAAGATTAATTAACATTTAATTTAAAAATGAATAAATTTCGAAAATAAATCGTATATCATGTAAGATACCTAAACTTATGTACCCTCTTTATATTTGTGAAAGGTGTAATTTAGATTATTTTGGAGTTGTTTTTTGATAAAAAGCACTTGAAAGTTAATTTTTCGATACATCAGCAGTGCTCTGTTGTGGTTCTTTCGTAGCCTTTTCTTTTGATTTTAGCATGATTAAGGTATTTGGACAAGTTTTTTATAAGTTCATGGCGATTTCTGGAAAATCCTGCATCTCTAGTAACGAAAGGTTTCTTTATAATTCGTTCATTATATTTCAGCATCAGTTATTTTGTGTTGATTTATGGTTATAGGCTTGATGAGGAGTTTGCAGTTTACACTGTTGGAAAAACATTTTGTTTCGTTTGGTTGCTTCTAATGTTGGTTTTCTCACGAGAGACCACAATTTGAGCATGTGTGTGTTTCATTAAGACTTTTCTAAACATCTCTTTTATTCGTAAATTTGTCCGTGCTCAATTGAGAGAAACCCATTTGAGCTATATCTTCAAGGTCAAGTCCTGCATATCTATTTTCATTGATAATCGCCCGTACTTCTCTGTTGGTGACATTTAATATGGGACTGAGTTCTACTCATGCTTATATTTAACCCATTTGGTCATATTTGGTCCATAGCTACATGCTCCTTGCTGTTGCAAAGCAAACATTTTCTGTTGCTGCAAGTTCCATTGCATTCAGTTGAACTGCATTTTAGACATCTCGGTGTTTTGTCTTCACAGATGGTAGTGGAATGTTCCCAACCTGCCACAGGTCCTACACTGTCTAGTTCGGAATTTAAATATTCGACTTTAGCATTGAAATATACGATTTTCAGATAGGCTGGGAGTGTATTGCCTGAGACCGTTATCTTGACTGATTTGATCGGATTGAAGTTGTCAGCCTTTTCAGGATCTCTCCAGTTAAGTCCTGTTGTATAGATCAACTAAATGTCATCAAGTATCATTCCCATCTTAATGCAAGGCCTAGCTATTTCAACTAGCTTTTTTAGGCCAAAGTCTAATTCCACATCCCGAATTACATGATACCAGCAGGTAAAGCTGCCTGGAATGAAGACATTTATGTTTTTTTTCTTTGAGGATTTCATTTTCCGTCGCGTCGTTGGCCTCCTTAGGTGTATCGAAGAAAAACTTTAGTGTTAATCCATTTTGCTTGACATTTGTAACATTGCATTTGGATTCTTTGTTTTTGTTGAGCATAAAGAAACTCATCGGCGTCAACCTGACGAGTTTACCGTTGATTGTCCATTCCATGATAACCGGGAAGGTTTTTTCTTTGGATTCCAGGTCGTATCTGTTGATTTGCCCTAGACAGGTGGCACTGACTCATTGGACGGATTTTTCACAATATTGCTAGATACGTTAATATTTATTAACCGTTGACACAGATGGTGTAAGATTAAAGAATAGGTCAGTCGCTGTGGAGTTGATTCTAAAATCTTTGTTTTTATCAATTCGCACGGAGATCGTTGGTGCCCAGTTATTGTCCTTGTTTTTTTTCTCATTCTCATCGATTGCACTGTCACCGACACTGAATTCACTACTTATTCCCAAGTCAGGAGGGCGGTCCTCCGCACCCTGTTCCATTTTGGAACATGTGTTGGTTTTCACCAAATTACATCACATTCACAAAATGAATGAGGGTACTCACCTGTCTCTATTCGCACTTGAGATGAAGCACTTAAGTAACACTGACACTATTCCAATAGACCCGATGTCTTTGAATTTAACGTCATCGAAAGCTACGTTTTATGCA
Source organism: Odontomyia ornata (assembly GCA_963969285.1). Lineage (NCBI taxonomy): Eukaryota > Metazoa > Arthropoda > Insecta > Diptera > Stratiomyidae > Odontomyia > Odontomyia ornata. The sequence continues at coordinate 302,421,757 of OZ017739.1, read as the reverse complement.
ACCCGAAAATGGCGGGCAATACACCTTAAAGAAAATCACTGTGGTTTAAGAAAGGATGTGATCTCTAGGGCGCCTGGGATAGAAATGTCCTAAAATTTTTGGCGATACGTGGCACAACCTATTTTCAAGTGGATTGAAGCCAACCAGCAGCAGACAACTAAATGCGGCAGATTTGGTAGACAGTATTGTGAAGAGATGAATACTTGATTTTAAGTGATTTTACATTTATATGAATGATATGAAATCGATTTGCGTTCGATTTGAAGTTTGACATAAAAACCGATGTAAAAATAATAATTCAACATTAAAAATCGTTGGAAATTTGAAATCTCAAATCAACTTCAAATCATGCATGTAAACTCCCTATTTGTTCAAGCATAAATAAAAATTAAAATTCTTGTTTTTCAAATACTACACCTTGTAATACGAAATCATTTTTGAGCTTTCACGAAATTTTCATTAGATAAAATAATTACTCGTAAGCTATTGTTCCAATAATAGAATCTTCATGTAGCACATTGTAATATTTTAAATTTAATCACGTTTTTGTTTTGTTTTTTTTTTTTGTAATTTTAAACTGCTATAATTGGATTTGGTACATAGTCAGACACATTGCAACCTTTAGATTTTCTGTAGTTAAAGAAGAGAATTCACTACTTTGAAATAATGTTTGAATTCCATTGCGTATTGTTTTCCGATTAGCATGGGAATACCGCTTGCCGCTTGTGAATTTAATATCATCAATATCTATAAATCTAACAAACTAGTAGAATTTCGCTCTAGCTATATTGCATGAGAATATGGAATGGTCAATTATATGCTTAATTATCAGCAAATTATGAATATGTTTACCTTTTCTAATCTTTTGCTTCGTTTTTTTAGCATTTAGCGAAGCATTCATCACGACTTTTCGTACATTTATTTCGCCGCTGGATCTTATTATAAAATTAATTTCACGATATACAGTATTTAACTGTCAGGTAAACGATCAGCACAAACAAAAGGCGGCGAAGGAAACATTTTCTCTCCTCGTTCGTGTTGTGAATGATTTGACGTAATATATACACTTAAAAAAATATTCAGCTAAATTTTAAGATTTTATTATTTTCAGGGCATCTGATTTAAATTTAGATCTTCTGTCAAAATTAACAGATTTTGTGTATCAGATGGTGCGTTCTGGTGAACTGCCTTCAGCAAAAGCTTTAAGGTGTAAAGTAGTGGAAAAGGCAAGTCAATTTCATTTCTATAGTTGTATATACATACTTGAAGCACAATAATGAAGTTAGGTTCAAGTCAGATATCCGTACTTTTGCATTTAGAAAAAAAAACATTTTCGGAAAATCTTAGATAGAGATTCAGTACGTACATATTTCGGCAAATCTCTAGTAATATTTAAAATTAACTGGACACGAATCTATCGATCATTCAATTTTCAATTTGAAATAAAGAGTAAAAAAAATAATTACATTTCTGACAAAATACTAAGAGCTTAATGATTTATTTTTAAAAGTTTACCTGCCTTCAGAAATATACAAGTAAAATGTCGGATGTGTTAACCTCACAATTTTTAATGTTATATTAATTTATGTAGGGAGTTCGAAGGTAATTGTGAAATAATCATTGCAAATTCAGGACAAACTAGATCCGAATACTATCCGCCATGCTTTCATATTTCCGCAGCTGATCATTAGAGTGGCATCGGCGGAGCATAAGCATAACCAGTAATTCCTCAAAAACTCCTCAATGCAGTTACCGATGGGGCAGAGTATTTTGCGTTATTCGCATTTGCTCACGGCAGAAAAGGAAAATATTCGCTTCAAAAACACTCTGGACAACTTGAAAATGGTCTCTTTTCGCTATTTCCAAAGTCAATTTCTGGCTGGTTCCAAGGACCCGGATGATGAAAAATAATACTTTTCGGACAGACCTTGTATACTCTGAATTTGCAGTAATTATTTCACAATTAATCCCAAATTTCCTACATGTTTTTTTGCTTCTAGAACTACAGCCCCTTTCGGGCCTTCGCTTAATGATAGAGTATCTCATTATCTTGATCGTGTGTATCGGCACTCGAGGTGTTATGTTAGTACCACGCTTTGGGCGCGTGTCCATCCACTCAGCTACGATATGTTTTAATTTTAAACCTGTACGTATCATAACTGAACGGGTTTATAGTCCGTCCGAAGAATTACTCGAAACAAATCTCGTTGTCACCAACAAGATTCGAACCAGGGACCTCCAGCTTACGTAGTGGGCACTCTAACAACTACACTACGCGGACTACCCTACATGAGTTAGTATAAAATTAAAAAAATTGTCAAGAGATGAACACATCCGACCGGATATTTTACTTTTATATTTCTGAAGGCGGTTAAACTTTTAAAATTTAATAATTAAGCTCTTAGTCAGTATTTTATAAGAAATGTTAACTATCCTTTTCTCACTTTATTTTAAATTAAAACTTGAATGATTAAGTTATGAGGGCTGTCCGGAAAGTAATAGACGTTTTGCCTGACGCAGTCGTGGGCGGGGCTACCGACGCCATATTGGCGTCAGAATATTTCTATAATCAGTACGCAACCAACCGTGGTAGCTTGCGCATCAGTGAAGTGTTAAGATGGGCGCTGCAATTAAAAATTCCTCTAGTTGTGAAGTGCGAGCTGTGATAGAAAATTAAGACGCGCGATACAAAATAAATGTCGGGGAAAACTTAGCAAGAATGTTTTGTTTCACCACGAGAACGCTCGTCCACATACGGCCAATCATACCCAAGAGCTCTTGGATGGTTTTGGATGGGAAGTTTTCAATCTTGCGTCGTACAGCTTGGATCGAGAGACTACCAGCTTTTCCGAGCTATGAAGACGTGGCTCGTTACACTGACACTGAACTGTATGTCGGTGTAAACCAGTGGTTGAACTCACAGGCGGCAGATTTCTAAGAAAGGGTATGGAAAAGCTTGTACCACTTTATTATAAGCGCCTTAATTAAAGTGGTGACTATGTAGAAAAAAGTCTGAGTTTACCTCGAAAATGCATATAATAAAAATTATTTTTTTTTTCACTTGGTTTATTTTTTATTTCAAACGTTTGTACTTTCCGGACATCTCTCATATTAGCACACGCGAGTTAAATTTTTGGCAAATTAGGACACCAAACTGATTAAGCAATAGGTGTCATATACTAGAATATTATGCTGAATTAAATTTAAATAGTAAATACTCTGCTGAATAAGTTAGATATTCTAGTATAGACGAAATATGACATTAATCCGCAACTAGAAAATATAAACAAATAATCTTTTAGATAAACCAAGCAAAGAAGTATAGTAAGAATTGCGGCGTTCTGCACGTAACCTTATTTTAATCATCATCGATGAGATAACAACCCTGGCGATCCTTTTCCGCCAGAGTCATGCGCTTGATTTTTCATCAATTCTATTACCTTGTTCCCACTTTCTAGTGAATGCTGAGTTGGGATTTGCTATTTAACGCCACAAACGAGAAAAATATTCTTTGGTTTTCCTTGTGCATGCTTTTCCAGCGCACTCTACCCTGTGAAATTCGTCTGGGTTGCCGGTTCATCCACATTCTGCCAGCGCATTGCAGTGTGTGTAATTTTACGCATTTAGATATGGGTACTGTTTAACCAGATGTAAACTAACTATATTCTCAAAACGAATTGATCTTGCCTATAAAAATTTTCATTCAATTTTAATTACAAAAAAAAATTAAAATTGAGCACTACAGCCCCTTTCGTGCCTTTACTTAGAGATAGTTAATCTCATTATCACGATCGAATGCGTCGGCACTCGACAAGGTGATATGGTCAGTATAACCCTTGGCCTTGTGTCCATCCATCCAGCTGCGATACGTTCTGATTTTAAAGCAGCACGTACTCGTATCATAACTGAACGGGCTTATAGTCCATCCGAAGAATCACTCGAAGTAGATCTCGTTGTTGCCAACGAGAGCCAAACCTGGGACCTTCGGCGTACGGGATGAGTGCTATAACCACTAGACCACGCGGACTGCTCAATTTTAATTACTCTGTCACTAAATTTAAATCTAAATTAATTCTCACACATTTTTGCTATGTGGTGGCACTTTGGACATTCAATTGCATTGAATGGACCAAAACATGCATCCGAGGGAAAGTAAGAATGCTAACGAACTTTAATGAATAAGAATCTGTCAATAAAGTATTGATTTCTTACAAAATAGACGTATGAAGTACAAAGTATTTAGATTAAATTCAACTAGCATTTTAATACGACCACATTGCTGAAGAGAGATAGAGTCATTTTACAACCATTGAAATCGAAAAAGAACATTCCGGAATTGGCAAAGAAATCGTAAATCCTTAGGAAATCAATGTAGAACCAGTGCTAGCGACTGTTAAGTAAATATTCTTGCCTGAGTTTTTTTCTGGAAGAGTCTACAAATAATTGTGAATCACAAGATCGGTGCGCACCCAAGAGGTTATAGATGTCGGAACTAACCATCAAGAAAGAACAAGTAGGATTGAGTAATGGTTACCTTCCAGAATTAAATCATTTAACATTGTATACTACTTAAAAATATCAGTATGCATCAAGACAGACTCATAAACACATTGTTTTGAAATTACTTATGAAAATTCTTTTGTGTTTAGCTACATAATTGAGTTGCATTAATAATTTGTCTAAAAAATTATTAGAGAAGAAAAATTTTAGAAGAAGGTGGTTTCGACGTGTGTACTAATTCTCCTTAGGCCATCACTCTTATGAGATACACGCGGGTGATAGCGCCCACCATGCTTAGAGTTGAGACATTGGTTTAGCCACTACCAATAGATCAAGCAATTGGGTACTCAAATGTAACCACTCACAATCCTTCGATATATTAATAAGAACTGACGATTTTATCACATTAGGTCAAAAATAATGTCCATAAGAATATTGGCCATTTCTAGGCGATAACATTCTGGGATTCATGGCACTAGTTTTTAAAAAAAGCGATCTATAACGAGAGAACGGTTTCAAAAGGTATAAGAAATATTCAGGAAAGATAGCATTTTTATTGTTTTTTTTTGGTTCTCCATATACGATGATGGAGCAATCATAGGTAAGCCAGTCGAAATTAAAAACAGATGACTGCAATATTTCAGAAGCTATTCACAGCGTCTACTGAAGCTGCGAACATTCCAGAAGCAGAGCAAGAGGTTCTTGTTTCACCACCAACCAGAGACGAAGTACAGGCAGCAGTAAATGGCTTCAGAAAAATAAGGCTCATCTATACAGATGAAATACCACCAGAACTGCTCCAGAGAAGGAGCATGGACTAATAGGGAGAATATGATCAGATGAGCAGTTACCAGAGAACTGGCGAAAAAGTACAATATGTCCTATACGAAAAAGGATGACAAGTTAAGGTGTGAAAATTATAGAGGTTTCACTCTACTGTGTACGTCTTATAAAGTGCTCTCCAAAATCATAGAAAGTAAATTAAAGCCGTACTATGAAAGTATTAAAGGGGAGTTTCAGGGAGATTTTCGAAGTGGAAGGTCTACAATAGACTAAATAGGTGCTGGAAATATAACATGCACCAACTTTTTGTATACTCTAAACAAGCATATGACAGTGTCGACCGAAATGTCCTGTGCTAAATAATGCTTGATTTTAGCGTCCCAACAAAACTACGAACTAGCGGACAGCTTCATCATGGAATCTGACTTAAAACAAGAAGATGGGCTTGCCCCAATGCTGTTTATTTTGGCGCTGAGCACATCACCAGGAAGATATCAGCTGAAACCCCAGGTACACTAATGGTCAAGTTCACACAATCCGGGATGCTAAAGGAGCATTTCTGAGCCTAGAATCTGTAGCAAACCACATTGGCATATACGTAATGAAACTAAAACTAAATTCATGACTCAAAAGAGAAAGAACGCTTCAGTCCGACAAACCCTGAGCATAGGAGACTAAAGTGTGAATAATTTTATCTATCTTGGAGCCAACCTAAATAAAAAACGCGCCGAAAAGAACGAGGTTGGATGAAGCATAAACGCCGCAAGTAAAGCCTATTGCTCCATACTTTCCATTTCAAGGTCCAAAGTTGTGCAGAGGCAAAATAAGCTCTGTATTTTCAAATCACTATTCAAACCCGTGATGTTATATGAAATTGAAACATGGACCCTGACGAGCGAATCCGAAAAGACAGTGGACATATTCAAATGCAAAATGCTCCAGAAAATCTACGACCCAGTGAAACAAGAAACAGAGTGGAAACTACTTTACAACGATGAGTTGTATGAACTATTTGACGATCCACCTACTTCCTCTTGCGTAAAGTTGCGTAAATTGCAATGGGTGGCCATGTAGGAAGAATGGAAAAAATCGGCTAGCTAAAAGAGCATTAGAGGGTAGAACACAAGGTAGACGTCCAGCAGGAAGATCGATTAGTCAATGGGAGGACAATGCCTAGCTTGGGCTGTCGCACCATAGCTAATGATATGCGATAATCAGCTGGCGCGTCATTTTCATGTTCTTTTACGCTTGCGTTGTCATAGATTCGCAGTCAAATGTTATTATTTTTTATTTCATAACGATGTCCTAGTCAGATTTTCCTAGCTTGGAAATGGAAATGTCGGGGTAGATGAAGCACTAAGCCCTTAATCCAAAGGTCTCTGGTCCGAGTTTCGTTGGCGTCAACGAAATTTAGTTCGAGCGATTCTTCGGACGGACTTCAAGCCCGTTCAGTTATGATACGTGCTTGTTTAAAATCAGAACGTATCGCAGCTGGGTGGACGGACACACGGCCAAACCGTGATAATGATCATATCATCTTGTGGAGTGCCGATACATTGGATCATGACAACTAACTAACTATCTAAGCGACGGCCCGAAAGGGGCTGTAGTGCTACGAAAAGAAAGATGAAGCTTTTGGCGTCCACATAATTGATGTTAAGTCATAGGCTTAAAATAATTGCAGCGTTTATCCTTTTCTATATTTCGTCCTTCTCTGTGCCCTTTCTTGATATAATTCTTATTATGAAAGCTATCTATACTTTCCAGGTTGTAGTCTCCTAAGATCAGGTTTTTTCAAAGCAGCATGTCATTCCTTGTTCGAGTCATGAATTTTGCTTCAGTTTCATTCAATAAATGGCGATTTTTTCGCTTATGACTCAAGTTGTAAGATGGCTTCTTGCTCATCTAAAATTGATTTGGATATGATGTTAACATGGTCGGCATACGATACAAGTTTTGTGGACGTGCAGAGTAGTGTTCCCGTGGTATCAGCTGACGTTTTCCTGGCCACTTTTTCTAGTGGGATGTTAAACAGCATTGGCGCATCCTATCCCCCTGTTTTAGATCGGATTCACTTTGACCGAAGACTCAGTGTTTAGCATTGTAACCTTAATCGTGCGGACGAGTTTAGCTTGGACGCCAGAATCAAGCATTTTTGTACAGGAGATTTCCGTCAACACTATCGTATTCTTACTTGAAGTCTACGGAAAGCTTGTGCACGTCAATATTGTGTTCCCAACACTTTCCAGATACCAGGTCCATCGCAAAATATCAATAACAGACCATCCACTTCGGAAACCCCCCTGGGTATTCTTCAATTATATTTTCGTAGTAAGGCTTCAGTTTCAATAATTTTGTACAGCACTTTGTAGGATTTGACCAACAGAGCGATTCCAATGTAATTTTCGCAGTATAGAGCTTTCGTTATGTATAGAGCTTTCGTTTTTTTTTATTTCATTGGTTTTCTGGTACCAGCCTCACGTTGATCCTGCCCACGCTAGGGAACTCCCTTTTGATGGCCTCTTCTACCTCGGCCAAATCCGTGACGCAGTCAATGTCTCTTATTTCGATCGTTGCCATCGGCTCGAGCGAGGCTATAGTTGCGCTTTTGCCGAGGAAAATGCTTCTTCATTTTCGGCCTCTGCTCCGGATTCGACCAAAGTGTGGCCCGACCGCGTTGGTCGTACTGCTTTAATGGCAGTGTTGGTGTCTTTGAGCCTTACATTTCCCCTGATATTCCGCAGCACTTCTGCATAGGATCGGCCATCTTGGGATTTTACGAACAGTGCCTGCTCCCAGGGTCTTCTTTCTCTCTTGTTTCGCATCAGATCTTTTTTCTTGTTGGACGTCCGTGCGTACTTTATTTTCTGGCACTTTTTGAAGGAGTTTCTTTGCGGCTTTCTTCGCTCCTTTTGTCAGCACTATCTGGAACCCCTAATCTGGCGTTCCACGCCCATCGAGTGCCTTTTCCTTCCTTCTTTTATCCTGATCTCCTTCGATTGGGCTAGACGCCATTCTTTTATTTGATGTTTAATGGAGGAGCTATCTGCGCGTGCCCTTTAGGATTAGTCCTCAGCGGTTCTTTAGCCTTCTGCTCTTCTTCTGCCTTCTAGTCCTCTCGGCCTTTAACCAGCATCTCCGATAATGCCCTAATTTCCCCCACCGCTGGAACATCTGGTGCGTCCTGCAGAGTTTCCCGCTCTTCCTTTTTAGGACGCTCTGGCGTTCGTATAACTTTTTTGCTGCGCCCAGAGGCCGCAGAAATCTCAATCTGGACAAGACTGTCCGTTAATCTCTGCTTTTCGTCCGTCTTCACTGTTATTGTATTCATCGTCGTGTCTGTCATCGTTAGTACCACTCCCGATGAGCTGTAAACATCGTGGCTGCAGCGCTAGTTGCGTCGTCATTGTTGTTATTTTTGCTTCCTTTTTTTGGGTTTTTTTAAATCTTTTTTTAGCGTTTTAAGTTGCTCCAGTTTAATTGGGTCCCCCTCGGAGCCGCTATCTCCGTTTGTGTGTGTATTCGCCTTTTTGGTTCCATGTTTATATCTTTGCAGAGCATGGAGGCCATGCGAGGGTTGGCGCAAGCTCTTCGGGAGTCTGTCTCAACCGAACCTACACCACCAACCCAATGGTGCGAACTTCGAATGTACTCCGAGGCCTGCTAAAGTTTTACCGGGACGGAGACGGTAAGATAATTGAATTGGAGCCGTTCACCCACAAACTGTTTGAAAAAATGATATTGTACTTGGTCCATACGGGAAAAATGGAAGAAGAATGAATTCGGTACACAAACGAATTGTATGATTTATATGACGGGCCGTTGATTTTCGCTGTAATAAAGCTACAAGAACTCTGGAAACACCGAATTTGGGGACACAGCAATTGAACCGGGGCGAGTGGAAGCATAATATTAAAGAAGCTAAAACTCGATATGGTCTTTTATCGTTTTCTTATCTAAACTTAACTTTGTTACACTTCTAACTTAATAATAATGGATAATAATAACTTGCTCCTTTACTGGCTTAATTTCCCTTTTCAAAACAATATCACATCACCATTTCTGGCCTATACTTGTAAATTAATTTACACTATATGTTGATGACAGGCCAACCTCTATAAAACTCTGAAAAAGGAAGCGAGCGACAAACAAGAACCTCAACGGGACATTGCGAAATCACTACCATCACTCCTAGATCTAAAGTCAGTGGAAATAGCTGAACAAATGACACTGCTAGATGCAGAACTCTTTCAGAAAATCGAAATACCAGAGGTCCTGATATTTGTGAAAGAGCAGTGCGAAGAAAAATCGCCCAACTTAAATAGATTTACAGAACATTTCAATAAAATGTCGTACTGGGCTCGATCACAAATATTAAGCCAAGACGATGCCAAAGATCGAGAAAAATATGTGATAAAATTCATAAAAATTATGAAGCATTTAAGGAAAATGAATAACTACAATTCATATTTAGCACTATTGTCAGCTTTAGACTCAGCTCCAATTCGAAGGTAGGAATAACATTAATAATTAATTGATTACAATGACATTATTTTTCATTTAAAAGGTTGGAGTGGCACAAAACTATAACGGAAGGACTGAAGGAGTATTGTGCTCTTATAGACTCAAGCTCAAGTTTCCGAGTGTATAGACAAGCATTAGCAGAAACAAGCCCACCATGCATTCCTTATATGTAAGTTAATAGAGTTATTTGAATTCGAAAAGAAAACTAAATAAAACTTCATTACAGAGGACTAGTATTGCAAGACTTAACATTTGTGCACGTAGGGAATCCTGATTATTTAAAAGAGGGTGTAATTAATTTTTCAAAGCGTTGGCAACAACATAACATTATAGTTAACATGAAGAAATTCAAAAATTGGTAAGTTATTGGCAACATATAACGCTAAATGTAGTACAATTTGAACATTTTCTTGTGTTTTCAAATACAGTTTCCTTGATACGCAAGTACAAATACATTTTTTAAGTACACACAAAAGATTCTGAAACTTTGTTCAAATATTGATCGGTCGAATTTTTTCAATGTTAATAGTTATTATTTCTCCACTTCAGCAAATATCCGTTCCGTAGAAATGAAAAGGTCATACGATTTTTTGAAAATTTCGAGAACTACCTGGAAGAAGAACAAATGTGGCAAATATCAGAAAGTATAAAACCCCGTGGACGAAAAACTATGCAGAATTGAAATGAAGATTCAAGAATAAGTTGACAATTTCAGTTAAGTATTGACAGAAATAACCATGAGTGCAAACGCAAATGGATATCATTTTTATTGGATATAAATACGAAGGGAATTTTTGTGATCTTTTATGACTTATGCGGTGATAAAGCTATACGCATTATCTTAAATCAACGGAAAACAAAACACAACGAATTCTATTTTACTCAAATCAAAAGTAAAGAAGTTAGCGAAATATTTTATAAATTATTTAAACGTACGCTAGCGTAAGTTTGAAATGCTATACGTTGTGTCAACCGAATCTAGTACATAAATGGCATAAGAACGGAAAATTCATATTAAAAATCTCGCAGTAAATATGCAAGCAGGTTAATTTAAATGTATTTTTATAAAGACTGTTAGTTTTTTTCTATAATAAATGATAGAAGTATTATTGAAGCAAAATATAGAGCCATAACCAATGCAATTCCAAAACCTAATTTTATGAAACACTAAATATGTAAAAAATACTTCTTACTTGTTCATGTCAGAATCCTATGCAATTGATAATTTGAGTACAGGATAACCATATTTGCGTATTTAAATAGTATATTTTAGACATAATTGTATTAAAAATGATTGTTTTATATATTTGCTTAGTGAAATTAGGAGCCGTTTTATATATTTTATTTATTTTTAAATGTTTTTTATAATTTCTTCATTGTGCTGTACGTTGTATAATTTACGTACCAGAACGCACATTTAAGGCGATTTGTCTAAGGCTGATGTCATTGATGTTTTAATATGCTTCTTCATGTATTTTATTCCCCATAATTATGTTTACGGCTTCCACTGTTCTATTCGTTATAAAGTTAACTCCATAGTTTTGGTAGTAGCGGTGAAGAAAATGTCTATCATCATAGTGAAATTTGCAGGAATCTATGAAAATGTTAGAACAAAATGTTGTAAAAATGCATATCACATTTGAATTTGACTAGAGAAAAAAAACACATTACAAGCAAAGTAACTCTGTTATATAGAAAAATGATTTTCATTCGTAAATTTCAAAAGATTTTGCCTAAATTAACCCAATTCGTTAAGGGAACCATTTGCTTTTTCATGTCAGAAACATAACTTTGCAGATTCAGACCCTTATAATTGCATCAAGCAATCGCTGGAAATTTAAAATACTAAACGAAGTTTTGCTGGTTCATAAAATAATTTCATGAGAATATTGTACTTTGATTTTCGTTTAATAGTTTTTAAAACAGAAAGAAATTTATTGCTGTAGCATGTTCTCCATTGAGTTGTTGCTTTTTGCTTGAGAATACTGATGAATAGAAAAAAGGAAAAAATACTACCTAAAACCCCTGACAGTATCAACAGTCGATAAGATTCATTGCCATAATATTATTTTTGTCTTAGGTTATCACCAGATGTCCTTATTAATTCTTGGTGTTCTTGTCAACTTTAACCGCAAATTTTCCTTACATATTTTATTGGCTCGAGATTCAATGTCATTATGTATTGTAATCAAAAAGACAATTTGCCAAATATTCAACAGAATATCACTTATAGTTAATCTGTCGTAATCATGCATCGCATTGATTATCTTTTGACTTTGCACATTTTATCAATATTTGATGTCAATATATCTGCTTGTAATTGATTCCATCGCCGCAAAACGCTTTGGTTTTAATATGCAGAAAAATATTTTTAATTTTGCGTACTGGGAGCATAATGCTTAGCCGTGAAAGAACTGAATTGCCCAAAGTCAACCCAGATCATCAGTTTCCGAAGGAATGCTTGTAATGAATATTCCTGCTCATTCGTTGCCTTGGCCTCGGATAACACTTCTAGATGTGCATGTGGAGAGCTTGTCAATTGTACCGAGCAGAGGTATCAATTCGGCCAATCGAAAATCTTTTACAGTTTCTGGCTGCTTGCAAGCTAGCTTCCTTAAGCGAGGTTACCGGACATGGATTGCTAATATCAAATTAAAACACAAATGTGTTCAGCACTAGAGCGAAATGGACAAAAACAACTGGTAAACGTTTTCTTTCAAATAATTTCTCGACGAATGAGAAGTAATTAAAATCTCGACCAAAGGAAACTTTAAATTGATAAAGTATACATTTGAAGCTAAGAAGTCGATTTCTTAAATTTCTAATGAGTGGCAGGAACCGTTGCATTAGATGCCAGAATTTAACCAGACCCGGGGAAAGTGCCTTAATTTCTTCATTTTCTAATTTCGGCGCAAACAAAACAAAATAACAATACAGAAACAAGCACATTTTGCCAAATCATCTAGTTGAATTGACTAAATCCGCGATCCCCGTCCGTTACCGTTTCAATGATAACAAGCAACAATATGCCAAGACATGAGAAAAGCAAAAACACAAAAAAAACACGCTTGAACATCGAAGTCGACTAAGGATAGCCTCTTCGCTAACTTATCTTTAATGTTTTCCTATCCGATTTCAAAGGACACGTAGAATTACAGATCTATCGTATAATACACGACCAAACTGATTAAGATTTTCACAGCATGGGCAGGGATCTCCTTAATGGGTAAATTAAAAGTAATAATCCCTTGGGGATAGCTAGAACGATTGAAATGTAATCTGACATTTTTCATCCTATGTAAATGGATTGTTTTTCTCAGTCAAACGCTAAAGATGATTTTAGACGAAATCATTGACGTATCATCGATAGTAGTTTGTCAAGCCCTGGAAACTTCGGATGAGAATGGATACTAATTTTCTTCAGAAAGAATTAGTGATCCACTTATTTATTTCAGGCTTGATAGTTTACTCCATCATTATACCTCAATCAGACCTAGGGTTATGAATGCGATTCCATAACCACAATCATAAAACAAATAGATTAAGATCTAGGTATAAGGGAAGTAATTTGATACACAAATCTTCTAAATTGTTTAGAGTGAAGCATTAAATCCTACCAACAAAGTAGAAAGAGAACAACTCAGTTCCTCCTCACCCCAACTGTGTATTCTCTTAATAGATTTTTAAAAGTTGCAAAGGAAAGGTTTTAACTCAGGCGGTAATTTGCTGTACGCTTCCATTACTATTCTCACTAAATCTCTATGTTTTCTCCTAATACCAGCTAACAATACCTTAAGGAAATCTTTACATCTTGTATCGTATAAAGGAACATCGCTGTGTTTGATTTTCTTCACACATTGTGTTGGATTTAAAAAAAAAATTTATTCTTTTCTATTTATATCATCTGGCTGATATTGAATTTCTTAGTTATTGGATAAAATGTAAAAACGAAATTCAATCTATCCAAGCCATGCATTGCCTTGATAAACTTATGAAGCATTTTATAAATCGTACCAAGATTTGTTTCCTATTACACCAATTCATAATATCGTAATCAAAGGCCTAACGAGCCCAATATTATTTATGTTTTTGAGACTGATATCCAACTAATTTCTATTCCTAAACACCCTTACCCAAAAAAACTAATTTATTTAATAACCGGTCTCACCAATTGGCTTCCTAGTCGAAACTCCCGGCAATTCCCGTTGACGTTCTAACCGAAATTAGCTTGATCGAACGGCAAATGTTATGTAAGAAATAATTAGATACATATTCTTGCATAATCATTTTGTTATATGATGCAAAATGGCATTGCCGCTGTATAGACATTGTATGCTGTCCCCTTGCATAATCATTTTGTTATATGATGCAAAATGGCATTGCCGCTGTATAGACATTGTATGCTGTCCCCTTCAAAATGGGAAAATTTATATACTATAGAACTTTTAATAGAATTGAAATCAATAAATAACCCTGCGGAACACTACTATTAATCTTGAACTTATTTCTCATTTTCTGAACCATACAAACCATAATTGTTATTTCTTTCAGGGAAATGTCAATGAACTTCAATGGCGCGTCTAATTCATTTAGTCATTGTAGCAGAATTTAGTAGATCAAAAGATCGCAACATATTTTTCCTCATCTGAAAAATTGATGATGAGGAAGATATGGAGATATGATGTTTTTTGTGGTTGGGAGGTGAATACCATTTACGCAATGAGTGTTTGGCTCCTATACTCGCGAGCGACTGGACCGCCCACTAAACACCTCCCCCATCAACCTGAGAACCTAGCCTGGAAACGTTTGACACATTACTTCGAGCCAGGTCTCGTTTTGCTACGCCGTGAGGCGCCTTCAAGCTGGGGAATCCCTCCTCCAGCGTGGGGGAGGGAGGAAGAGGCGATCCCCCAGCCCCAACACCCCCGACTGTTGTGAGTCTCTTATCTTTTAGGACTGCCCGAACAGAATATGCAACATTGTTCCATTTGTCAACCGATCCAAAGATAACCGCGACTATACTATCCAGGGTGAGCTCTCCCGTCGCAGTCTGTCCCATTCACATTGAATCTTAATAAGTCATAACTTTTTGATTCACATTGAATCTTAATAAGCCATGATTTTTTTTGCTTTAGCCCCACAGCACCTTTCGGGGCATCGTTTAGAGATAGTTAGATTATCTCATTATCTTGATCGAATATATCGACACTCGAGAAGGTAATATGGTCAGTACCACGATTTGGCCGTGTACCCGTCCACCCAGCTGCGATACGTTCTGATTTTAAACCAGTACGTATCATAACTGAAGGGGCTTATAGTCCGTCCAAAGAATCGCTCGAAATAAATCTCGTTGTATCATTGTGGATTCGAACCAGGGACCTTCGGCTTAGGCAGCGGGCGCTCTAACCACTACATCACGCGGACTACTAAGAATCTATATTTAAACTGATTTAAACGTATGTATATTAACAATTTGTCGAAAACGTTACTCCATGTACCATTTAAACTTATCGTTCTATAATTTTTAGGGTCATTAACGATACCTGATGTAAAGATTGGCCATCTTTCAATTCTGTTGGAAAGATTCTCTTAGATGTGAGATACAGCATGTAAAGCTCTAATTTCACAGAAAACTTTCTGATTTGTCAAAATGCCACTGCCAGGAGATAAGTTCTTTAAAAAGTTGGCGCCTAACAATATTTCGCTAATATTGGTGGGGTTAAGAAAAATTGACATAGAATTATGTGCTTTGATACAGTGCGCAAATTTAAAAGGTTAAGTTTTAAATCAAGTTCTACGGATAATTTTGAAGAACCAACCCAAAATGGATTCTAAGTGAATCGACAGTAATATCTAAACTTAGAAAAGCTTTAAAAAAAAAGCTCAACGCCGTTCCCTAGTTCTATTCCTCTGATGATATCTGGCCTGAGGGCAAATTTTGTTGCACAGTATTAAGTTCTCCTCTCGCTACATTCGTGCGACAATGATAACCGTTCCGAGGGTTTCAATAATCCAGCCTCTGTCCGCAAAGTTAGCTTCTAGATGTTCCCGCTTTTAATAAAAGGGAGCCGAACGATTCTGTATCAGGATAACTCGAACTGGTTAATTTAGTATAAATTTGCTACAGAAGCGGAGTTTTTGGGCATATAAGCAGTGAAATGTCAGCGGTTGCGCAGAATGTTTGGAAAAGGTGGCTATTGGCAATGATCAGGCCATGTATATGCAGGAGAATAACGTAATTGGCAAGCAAATCTTTGAGGTTTTTCAATGTTATCCTAAATAACACATATTGTAATTAATGAATTTTCATTACCACCCGATCTTCATATTCTCATTCTGGCAGGATTGACATTTTTGATGCACCAATATCACAAAATGAAACTGCCAACATAGATCGTCGTGTATTGTAGTACACAACAAACAACAGTGCATCACAGAAAGCGGTTTATGTACTACATGCATCATGTGGTTTAGTCCAATTGTATTCAGGAAAGGAATTTGTACCAATAATCCAATTCGAAATTTTCAGAAGGAAAATTGCATCAATGTGCTAGAGTTTTTCATCAATTTTTTGGGTTTAGTTAACTATAGTTTACTTTTCGTATTTGTATAATTTACTTATTTTTGTAAAAAATCAGTTAGTTAATTAGAATACGGCTGCAAGGAAAACTCATAAAAAGAAAGGTGAAAATCGGCTTTATTAGGAATTATATGTTTTTCAACATGCCACTTGGTGAACCCATCTGATTCAGTTGCTTGATCAAATATGCCCACAGTAACCGTTCTTACGTACTAGATTCTAAGACCGATGTTATGCAACAGATTAACTACGGTTAAAAAGGTGATAATGTGATCTAATGTATGCCATTGTCTCTCATTTCGTACACTCGTCCTCTATCTATTAACATATTCGCTTAATTTATGCATTTTCTTTACCATAAAGTACATTATGCTTCTCAGTATTATTTGATATCTAGCTTGCTGAAATTTACGCTAATAAAAAGCTATTTGAAACTTGACATCCGAAAAACGCTAAGATGTCATGGGTAAAGTAAATTGTGATAGGTTTAGTCTTCGAAAAACGGCCTAATTAAAGTTATTCGTGAAAGAAGACAATTGAATTTAAGACACTTGGCAATAGCAATTGTACCAATTCCGACAAAGGATAATTAGCAAGTAAATAAGCTTAGCAAGTGCACACCCCAATGTTTGCAATTTTTCCTTGAACTGTGTGGCACTAAGTAAGGAGCCTATAAATATTTTTTGTAATTTAATTGCGCGTCTCTTCATTTGTACAGTAACATTTTTTCGTCTTATGTGTTGAATGAAATTTTGGAACTACTACGTTTATTCAGAACACAGCCAAAATTACTTCAAAAATTAAACACATAAACGAAACATAGTCAGTATACATATTAGCAAAAAACTAAATGATATATAATGCATGATCAAAAATAAAAGTAAATTAAAGTAGTATAGCAAACTCTCCAAACAGTTCAATGTGAATAAAAATGCACACAATCAGTGGAATTTAACGTCTTCGTCGTATGTTACATTCTGTCCATTCATCAAAGAGATTGTTCAAAAAACTATGTTCACCCTTAATTTATATTTTATTTAATCGTACAAGTTGTACTCTGCAATCACTCAAATTATTACGTAAGTATTTTTACGGAATGAATTTTCAGCGCATTTTTGCGTGATTAGAAATTAAATTTTTTTATTCAAATGAGATTAGATTTCTTTGCAAAATAGTCAACCGATGTAACGGGCATAATGTTTAGAACATTGTTATGGTCTATTTTACTATATTCGCCATTACTAATCTATGTATGAAATAAGTTAGTGGTTATTCTAAATCCATGTATATAAGAAAACAAAATAGATGCAACCAACAAATGTGGAACAAATAAGCTATTTTAATTATGTATGTAAATTGACTATTCTTTGATTATAATCTAGTTTTTAACCAATCTGTACAATTTCGTTTCTAACATTATTTTATACACAAGCATACAAATTATATTGATGTTCTAAAAATAAATATACATGCAATGCAAAGTTTTGTTTAATTCTGTTAAAGTTTTATCATAATGAAAAAAGAGGGTAAATTCGAACGAATATGCAGGGAGCTCGTAAGCAAGATTATAATTTAAAGTTCTGTTATTATACCGTTGAGTGGAGGAGCTAGTAGGGGCCTCGATTGATTCGTCACAGTGTAAATTGATATTGCAAATGTTAATGAAGCATATTAACCAATCAATCAATTCGTCAATATGTTGCAATGGCCGGTAAAACTAAACAATTATTCAAAAATAAACCACACAGCCATAAAACTCGTTTCGTGGAATACCATTGATAGATTCCAGGAGGACGAACAGCATTTAAAGGAAATAGTTTATGAGGAATAAAACCCTCTTAATAAATTGATATATTATTTACTTGGTTGAACACCGAAAGAGCGTTCAAATTAATAGGAATGTTGCTATACTATCTATAGGGTTCTGTGGTTCTTATGAATTGGTATATTGCGAACGTGTCCGGCAAAATGGGAATGTATCACATGGGAATGATGTGTCAAAGTAATTTAGAAACTCACTGAAACAAAAAACAGGTGAGGAATAATACCAGCCATGGATCCCTTATTCAATTTCAGATTATTCAAATTTCCTGAATTGTTTAAACCCTTTTTTAGTGCAATGAAGTTTAATGTTATAACATTGGCTTTGGGGTATTCGCACGATAATCACAAATTCAAAGAATTATATTTCCGCCAGTAAAGTAAATAAACGATTCGAAGACTTCATGGTTTCAACTATATTCGTTTGCAAGCACGCTGTTGTACTATCTTTGAATTTCATCGATGACAGCACAGCAAGAATCTTCAAAAGTTCGTAGAGCGTGCTGCTTTGATTTCACAAATATTTAATTTTACTATTTATTTAGCCAAGGCTCAGAAATCTTCATTTTTAATTCTAGTAGCATACCTTTCAACGGGGTTAAGAGAGCATAAGGCCTTAACTACATCTAACATTAAAAGTTTACCAGTCCAATTTATAGGGATTGATAGCTGCGTCAAATTCACAGCATCACCACCGGCAGGCATCAAATAGTCCCCTTTGTCGGCAGCAAATTCAAATAGCCACCCCTTCACACAGCGAGGCTCCACTTACTGCTTAGGGAGCAGTTGTAGTAAACATAAGCCGTCGAGCAGTCCCGTGGTGATCAGGAGTCCTGAGGAGAGGAGTTGGTCACCCCGTCGAAACTGCTTAGTTTGTTGTTTTACTAGGTTAAAGTCAACTTCACCCGGCAAGTTTCCATGATTAAGGCTGGGATAAGTGGTTCACTTCAGCCACTTTAACATCATTCGGCTTGACATTTCCCTTGTAAAGCAACGACCTTATTTGATGTTTGCACTCGTCTCAAGCCTCCGTGTTCGCTTACCTTAGTGAGACTTTGAATTACTGTAGAGTAGCTTAATTGACACATAAAATAACATTTCTAAAGATAATGGCAATTGATCGGAATGTCTTGTAGAGCAGAGTATGCGTTTTAAATGCTTTGTAGTGCGGCTTCGTGGTCCGACAAAGAATCCGCCCCATATGAACCCGAAAATAGCTAGCCGACAAGTACGCGTACGCGGTCGTAAAGCTGACTCTTGTGCCAAAACTTCATCATCCGTGTCCTACACGGATTAGAATATCATCAAATAATCACTACACTGTGCCTAAAGACACCAGCAGTCGAGAAAGAGCCGCATTATCGCCTGTTAACTATGAAGCCACCGGAGGAGTAGAAGCTCCCTCAACAATTGAAATTGCTTCCTCATGAGCAGAGAGTCACACATCTAATAATAATGAGGTTATCAACTTGTTAAAAAGAATGACCATTAGGATTGGTCAGTTGGAATGGTGGACCTGCAAAAATCTACAATGGGACTTAGACCCAAGATCTTCGTCTGTACCATTATTACGGAAGACTGAGCCTGTGTAACCCCGACTGATGTCCGTTATAAGCTCAATAGCTCCAACCTAGCTCTGTGGATTAACCCTGCATCTGAAAATCTATCGCGAAGCCACCATGAAGGAACGTTGCAACCACAAATCATAGAAACTTGTAGTGAAAGTAGGTATGTTTATGTCCGTACAGGACTGCAGCGATGGTCTGCTGCCTCAGCGGAAGAGGATGTTGGGATCCGCCGAGATTGTCTCGGGACGCGTGAATGCGCTGGCAGGCTAGCGTTGCGGTGTCGTGGGGCGGGTTCTTTCCTCCTAGCACAAGGACCCACTACAAAAAGAATTTCGCATTCACGGATTCCGGGGCCAAATAACAGTCGACCGAAGTCGAAAAAAGGAGGAAACCAGCTAAGGGTTAGTAATTGCAGACGAAAAAGGACAAACTGGACCTGGGGAAGACAGACGGACTTAAGGGACTTTGTCGTTACCCAACGATTCTTCTTCTTCTTTGTAGCACTACAGCCCCTATCGGGCTTTCGCTTAGAGATAGTTAGAGTATCTCATTTTCATGACCGTATTGATTTTTTCGGAAATTGGTTTGGTCAGTACCACGCTCCCTGTGTGCTTGCTCAGCTATGATATGATCTGATTAAATCAGTACATATCACCACTAAGTGAACACTCGTAGTCTGTCCGAAAAATCCCCTAAACTAAATCACGTTGCTCCCAACCAGATTTGAACCTGGGACCTTCGGCTTATACGTTCATGGTCTAACCACTAGACCACACAGACTTACCAGATGATTCTTATGGCCCACAAATAAGAGTGAGGCATCCAGATGGAGGTGGTGCCCCCTCGCCTGGAGTGAACTCCCGCAATGCTGCACATCTCAACGTTTCCCAATCAAAGGTGGGAAACGTGTCTACAAAACGACCCTTCTAAAAAAGGCCCCGACGTTTTTAGGGTCGTCCTGGCCCGTAAACACTGGCTTCCAGCTAGCCACTTTATGTGCTATCTTGGATGGTGGGATAGCGCACGGCGAACGATTACGTTTGTAGCTGGACTGTCCCGGTGCGGCCTCTTCGCGATGAGCAGGCCTGCCCGTTTGGCGAGCTCCTGGCTGGGCAGATGTTGGTAAGTCCCAGTTATACCAGGGCATCGAGCCACGGTCCTGAGCTACCTGTTCGAACAATTGTCCCTCAGGGCTCCAGGCACTCGTATTATTCCGATGATGCGTTCGCGAAGTCGGGACATCTCCCCTGGGCCTGTACTCTGGGGCAAATAAATACACTTAATACTACAAAAGAAATATTAATGTAAAAGAATATATATAATAAAAAAAAACAAGAATAAATTTTTGGAGTAAGGGAGTGGCCGAAAGTGGCGAACTATAAAACAATCCCATGAAAAAATTTGCTAAAAATTTGATTACGTAATTTCATGAAGGTTCGGTCTATCCATTTCGCTTTTCCCTTCCAAAGCAAGGACACCAATGGTACGCTCTTCCTCTACTCTACAGGGACTACTCTCTTGCGGCACCATACGAATCAGGGTTCCGAAGTGCTCTCTCATACGCAAGTTTCGACCAGGTACAATTTGTCTGCCCAGGGTGAATTCTGACCCGCAAGCAGCGCATATCTTATCATGGAAAGTCACGGACTAGCTAAGCAGCCAATCGGGTGAAGTCAAAATCCATGTACTAGAAGACACTTTGGCACCGCTTGGTTTGGGGTGCAGATCAGAAGTAGCCGCAAAAATGATATTGGGATAACAACTTCCGAATACACAAAAGGACTCTAATAACATTTGGCCTTACTAGTCATACAATGGTGGTAAACCACCAATGTATGTGTCAAAGGCAGGTCCAATCGATATTGATTTCCAAGGACATACACGTTCATAAGTTATTAGTTGCTGGGGCACGATTAGTGCAATATCCCTTCGGGGTTACCTACCCGCCAAAAATCTGGACACCTAGAGACGATGGACTGTCTCGTGCTCACGACTGATGATACAGCCGAGCTTTTCGGACCCCAAGTTGGGCGCCATTTTGTAGTGAAAGTAGGTATGTTTATGTCCGTAAAAGACTACAGCGATTGTCTGCTGCCTCAGCGAAAGAGGATTTTGGGATCCGCCGAGGTTGTCCTTGTGCTGGGGGAAAGAACCCGCCCCACGACACCGCAACGCTAGCCTGCCAGCGCATTCACGCGTCCTCAGACAAGGCCAATCTCGGCGGATCCCAATATCCTCTTCCGCTGAGGCAACAGACCATCACTGTACTCCTTTACGGACATAAACATACCTACTTTTACTACCAACTATACCAACAGAGCCTATATACCGTCTAGGCAGTATAACTCGTTCGACACCCTGGTATGTGCCGGATCTTCCCCCTCAACACAAAATGGGTTCCAGGCTAGATTCTCAGGTTGACAGGGGAGGTGTTTAGTGAGTAGTCCTGTCGCTCAAGAACATGGGTGCCCCACACTCCGTGCGGAAATGGCATTCACCTCCCAATCACAAAAAATATACAATATGTAAGATCGCCGAATGGACATGCGTACCAGTCAACACCCACGAGTATCACCACAAGTTGGGAGTCATGTTGACAGAACTGAACACCCCATTCCCGCTTCAAAGGTACCGGCAATGATTGCCAGCTGAAAGTCAATATTTTCTGGCCAAGACGATCCAGTCGCAATTGGGGCTTTTTGCGTAGAGTAAATCACATGACTGCCGTTAACCTCGGAAGGGATCTATAGCTCGCAGCCAAGCACGTGCAGCTGTTGCTTGTGGTGCGCGCTAAGCGTTGGTTCTAGAGCTTTGTGAAGTCCCATTCCTATGATTGGAATACCTTGAAATATCCCGCGTTACGTGAATTTGCCCCTGTCGAGAATGAAACCATTCTGAAGCAGAAGCTCCATAATAGGTATCAGCTGGCGCATGAGATGGTGGACGACTATTATGAAGCACTCTGTTCGTCTATTGGAGCGCTCAGTTGGTCCGATGTCCGAACAAGAATTTCTGGGAATGCTTTAGGTGGGTATTCGGCCTAACTCACGTGAGAGATTGGTTTTTTTGCCCTGCCATATCGTCCCTACACTCCAAACTGTGGCAAGGGAGTTAGAGGCAGTCCACTTTCATCGGAGGCTAGTACCCCAGCATAAAAATCATAATAGGAGGGATCAACAGGACCGGCGGTATGCAGCGGAAATTAACTCCAAACTACCAGCATTATCTGCGCTGTCCTACCTCACACCACCCACAACAGACGATTCGGTTCAGATCATTCCTCCATCACATACTGAGTTGAACGGCCCCCATCAGACGGAAGCTCATGAATTGGCGCCTAAGATACGACTTACTACATTTTGAAATTTTTGGCAGACGGGACATCGCTTTACGGCCTGTCGGGCAGAATCTAACATTTGTTTCGGTTGTGGCAAACTAGACAGTCATATTCTAAATTGCACTAATTGCAGGAAGCCAAAAAACTTGCAAGCGAGTGACCAAACCAGCCAGCAGTACTTGAGACCGGCACAGTAACGGATCATAAGCCAGTACCGTCTATTGATGATCCCGCTACGATCAGCTTCTCACTAGATAGAAACAGAACTCCAGACATTCCAATCCACTAGCTTAGTCGAACTGAAGCGGACACTACATCTTCCCCAGAGATCTCTCCAAAAGCCGTGTTACCCCGACCTTCGAAAATTCCGACTGCACCCGATAAAGTAGTACACTACCTACAAAGAAGAGGTCCTTGATCGCCCACATAAAACCAAAGGCTCAACTTGCCGTTGGGTGGACTACTGTAAAAGAGTGCGCGCCTGACTCAAACACCTTACCGTGTGTGATATCAGAAAAATCACGGAACATGATACCAGACCGTACGCGCCTATCAAGCTACTTGGAGAAATCGTTATTAGCTTAATCGGCACAGGTGCGAATATTAGCTGCCTTGCTTCTAGCCTAAGTGCCAAAATTCTTTCACAACACCTGAACCTTTTACTACAATGACACTCTGACATCAGCACTGCTGGTGGCCAAACGCATATCATTAAATGAGTGCTGACGACACCTGTAAGCTTTCGGAGCCAAACCAAGATGATTGGCTTTTATATTATTCCATTATTGAGTCAAAACATTTATTTCGGAGTCGACTTCGTCTAGGAATCCGGTCTGACTATGAATCTATTCACGAACATACCCATTAGCACTCAAACTGTCAATGAACTTACGATGCCAACCACCTGACACGTGTTAAATAGCACCCAGCAGCTTTTCCATCGTATGCTATAGAAGGACTCATTTTTACTACTCTGGTCACTCACAGTATTGACGTCGAAAACAGCAAGCTGATCAAGCCGTGGCACTACGCCATTTCACCCATAATGAGAAAACTAGCTTACGCTGAACTCGACCGATTGCTAGAACTGGGAGTCATCGAGGAATCGCAGAGTTCTTGGTCTTCTCATGTAGCCTTAGTGATAAAACCCAACAAAGTTCGTCCTTGTCTTGATGCCAGAAAGGTCAATGTGGGATTTATCAAAGACGTATACCCTCTCCCGGTGACTGATGGAATACTAACCCGGCGGCCCAATGCAAACTATATTACGAGCCTTGACTTAAAAGGTGCGTTTTGGCCAATTCCAGTCGACGAAGGATCGAGAGACAAGACAGTGTTCACCGTGCTTGGGAGATCTTTATACCAGTTTGTTACCATGCCTTTTGGCCTGTGTAATACCCCGCAGACCATGAGTTGGCTTATGGACAAAGTGATTCCGCCACACACTTGGCACCGTCTTTGTGTACCTCGATGATTTTCTGCTTATCTCTAAAATCTTTGACCAGAACATAGTCCTGTAGCACTGCACACCCGTAAAGCAGGATTGATCATCAACGTACAGAAGAATCAATTCGTAATGACAGAAGTCCGATACCTGGGATACACAATTGGTCATGGCAGTACCAAAACTGGCCTAGAAAAGACAAACTTCTGCTACCAAAGACGGTTAAACAGCTACGAGCTTTCAAGGAGTCTCCAGTTGGCACTGCTGATTCGTTCAAAATTATGCCACAGTTTCATCTCCATTGTCAGGCATGCTTCGGAAGGGCAACTTCGTCTGGACCGAGGTAAGCCGAAAGGCATTTGATGAAATGAAGCAATCTTTAACTACTGCTCCCATCCTGCACAGCTCCGATTTCAGAAAGCCCTTCTCTACCCATTGTGACGCGAGTCAACCAGGAGTGGCTGCAGTGCTAGTACCAACTGATTGAAGATGGTGAGGAAGGCCCGATCACATCTAGGTCCAGTAGGCTGAACTCGGTCCAGAGGAATTATACCGTGTGGCTGGCAGGCGTGATGGTAATAAAAAAGTTTCGGGCGTACATAGAAGGCCATCCGTTTGAAGCCATCACAGATCATGCCTCTTTACAATGGTTGATGAAACAACCGAACTTACACGATCGTATCGCCTGATGGGCCCTCAAACTGCAGGGGTTTGACTTCACCATTAAGCACCGTGGGGGAACTCAGAGTATAGTACCACACTTTTTCTCACAAATGTTCGCACCCGAGGCCGTCGAATCAGTTCAAAATAATGATAGCCCACTCAAAGTGGACATCGACAGCTCTCACTTTAACTCGGGTAGTTACACCGATTTTCCATACACCATTGTTTCCCAACAATCATTACTGTCCAATTTGAACGTGATGGATGGATGCATTCACAAACGTAACGGATACGCAACAGGTGACCTACTTCAGAAAGAAGAGTCGTGGAAGTTATAGGTGCTGGATGAAATGACACAGTCTGATCTCCCGTGCACATGACCATCCCCTTAGTTATGGGCCAACGCTTCGGCGTTTGAGAAAATGTATCTTCTGGCCGAAGATGTTTCAGCAGATAAAGAATATGTAGCCGCTTGTGAAACTTGTAAGAGCACTAAAGCGCCCCACCAAGCCTTTCGACCTCAAATGGGCCAGCTAAACGTTCCCTAGCGCGTGTTTCAGCAATTGCATCTGACCCTACTTTTGCTTTACCCTCGCTTGTCTTTGGCTAATGTTGGTGCTACTGTCGTCTTGGACCAGTTGTCCAATTTCCTTTTGGTAGAGCCTATTAATTCACGACCACACGCATCGTCAGGTTTTTAGAAAACCGAGTCTTTCGCGTATTGTACAGGTAGTAATCGAGCAGTCACACAAGCTAACTTCTCGAAAACCTTCTTAAACCTTTTTCGAAATTTTCATTGCAGATTTAGAAAAAATATTTCATTACTTCCATTCATAATCGTAATTTATAAGATAGGTTATTTTATTATTATTATTATTAGATATTATATCAATTTTTCTTTATATTAAATTTAAACGTTTCCCTTTAATTATACTCTTCATGGAATTTAACTTTTATTACTATTTCAAATCTTTTTCATTTTTCTTTGTTTTAGTTAATTTTTTTGAAAAAATTTTAAATCTGCAAATTAAAATTTCGAACATGGGAACACTGATTGAGTGCACCCCAACGGTGTATTGCATTACCGAATGCAATAGATCTCGGGACTTGGACCTGGATTTTTACCTGTGGCGACACGGGAGAAAAGAAAGACATGTTTTGGACGGAGCGGGAAGTCAACTTGCGACCGCGACACGGCAAGCACGCGGAGAACGGCTGGCAAAAAAATAAATTATTTTAAGAAAAACAAGTGTTCATTGTCTCGTTCCCACAAGTAAAAGTAAATTTCAATGAACTCATAATATTGTCGATAGTTATATCAAGTGCTTGGTCTGAAAACTTTTCGGTTGAATAAAAAACCTGGGAAGAAAAGTAATAGGCAGAGTCGCCTTCCTCGTCATTATCCATCTTCATTGTCGCCGTCGTGATAATAAATAATTGAAAAGCAAGTATTTTTTTCGAGCGTGCAACAATCCTGCAAAAGTGAGTGAAAGTTTCCGAAAGTTTCACCAAACTTTATGTGCGGGCTCCCGTTTTCCATTTCGCACGAATGTTTGTCGTTTATTTGGGAGTCGACTTACAGCCGTTGCCCAGAAAAGATGAAGGCAAATTGACCGTAAATTTACTTAGCTCCACGCTAAATAAAAAACTAATCATTACAAAGAAACCAACGCGAATACCAATCGGGACTTGCGCGTGAGTTATTGTCTGGAGCTGACCAACTGGTGGCTGCTCCACCAGCGAAGAAAATCAGGTCGGTGGCGGCTATTCATTAAATGTTTTGGTAGTGGATCGATAATCTGAGTTCAGAACGACAAGCGAGTGATTGTGCTCGAGACGACACGAGGAATGTAACATGTTGGCCGGCGTTGAGCGGCCTAAGTGTATTGTGAATTCGCGCCACTCGTGAGACTGACAACAATACGTTAAATTCAATTTGGCCCGGCAGCTGGGAAATGGGAGTGTGTGTAAATCCATGTGTCGTCACAGCAATGGAATGTTCTAATTGGATCTCAACGGACTTTTCCGCTTTGTGCTGCACTTGAAATTGTAAAGCAATGATAAATTATCCCCTGACCGTCGCTTTGAAACAATACGTGAGTGAATCAACTTTTGCCTCGTACATGCACGTAGATGTGAAACATTCCTACTAAGTTTTACGTTAAACTAGAGTAAAAAGACGTGATATAGCTATAACTGTAATCTTAGTTTACCCTGTAAAATGTTTGAGGTGTGAAGTGTAATGATTTTAAACCTTTCTACGTTCGAACGCGGAACCGACCTCTCATCGGTTCTAGACGTTAAGTCTGAGTAGTGCCAACGGATGGTACCAACCGGTCAACCAATCCGTGCACCGTAACCCATTCACGCGGTGGCTGCTTGTCGGCCAGCTAGTTCGGAGAGGATTTCGGTCGCGGGTCTCCGAATGGGTTATGCTCATTTACAGTATTTTCAGCCACCTGAACACGCCCGTTTTCAAAACGCGTTACAAAAAACAAAACCATACGGAGAAGAAACCTACTTTACGTTACTCCGTATTTCTTCTTATCACCAGTCAAGAATACCAAAATCTAATTTCTATTTCACGTTCCCGAAGTTCCGACGCGGTACCGAAAAGTATACTACTCTAACTCAACCCGACGAAGACTACTCTAAATAAAATAACGAAACAATCAAAGGTACCGCGTACCACGCGCGACGCGAAACAGACCTCAGCGGATTTGTCGAGACCCTACCCTCGCGACGGCATACCTACCCTACACTCTCTCTTCCCACTGAAAAAGAACGAGCCACTGAAAAGGAAAGTCGTGGTTAAAGTTTTAGCAATTCATGTTGGTTTTATTTAGTTCTCAAAAATCTATATATTTTTCTATTAATATTTATTCCACACTGGATATACTATTACTTTTTACTATGAATGTAACCATACCATTTTTTTATATGCAGTATAAATTTTTAGATTTTTAATATGTATTAAAGCAATCTACTTATAATGAAGCATTACATATCTAGTGATTTATATTGTTTTTCAAAGTGTACACACATCTTTTACATATTGTTGATGTATTTCTACGTATTTTTTTTTTTTCTTTAAAAGCCGTCGGGCCTTGCTTAGTTGTGTGAGCAGACGCGTTTCGACTACTTTGAGTCATCTTCAGTGTCTAAAGGATGTGTTGAAGGAAGCGACTTTATATAGTCGTAGGATAGGTAATTAGCGAATAGGTAATTAGCGGATGGGTAATTAGCGGATGGGTAATTAGTGGATGGGTAATGAGGTCAGGAAGTAAATTACTCAATTATACCAGGTAGGGGGATATTATGTTTTTGTTTTTTTGCTTGTTGGCTGTCCGTTTGTTCTGTTTCATCTCGTTTCCGTTTTCGTCTAAGAGTGTGGTCTAGGACTGAGAAAATTGCGTCGGAATTGGTAACAAGTTGTTCGTTGATAATGTCACCGTCTGTCTTTCTATGTTTATAAATTTCAAGCCTTTCTAGGATGTCAAGTCTCGGTCCTTTGTTTTGTTTGTGTAGCAATTTCATAGAGTTTGTCATAGCATCAGGCTCATGTGCGTGGTTTTGTAGGTGCGTCGCATAATTGGAGTCTGCCTTGTTGTATAAGAAAGATCGTAGGTGCTCTTTGTATCTTGTCGTTGGTTTTCGTGTTGTTCTTCCTATATATACCATGTCGCAGTCCTTGCATGTCAGTTTGTATATGCCGCTGCCTTCGTATATCGATGTGTCATTCAGTTTTGGCTTCAGTTTGTTTCCAATGTTGTTGTTCGTTTTGAATGCAGTTTGCAATTTGTATTTCCTAAGGAAGTTCGATAGTTTGTATGTCTCTTTGCCTACGTATGTTAACGATACCCACTGTTGGTCGTTTTTATGAGTTTCCGTCGGTTGGCGTTCCTGTTTTTGTTTGTACTGTGTGACTAGTTTGTCAATGTCGCATTGTTTGTATCCGTTATTATTAGCTATTCTGTAAATGTTGTTTAGTTCGTTGGAATAGTTAGTAGGAGTCATGGGGATGGAGTGAAGCCTCTGCACCATTGATCTGTACGCTGCTAGCTTATGTTGTGCGGGGTGGTTAGATGTTTCATGTATGGTATGATCAGTTGTGGTTGGTTTTCTGTATATTTTGTAGTCCAATCGTGTTTGGTCACGTGTCACAGTTAGGTCCATATAGTTGAGTTGTCCGTTTGTTTCTTTTTCCATAGTGAACTTTATATTCGGGTGAATTTCATTCATATAGGCAAGTAGTTCGTCTTGTTTATTTTCTTGTGAGTCAATAACAATGAAACAGTCATCCACATATCGTCTGTAAAATATTACATTGAATCTTTTGACAACTTTGGGTATAAAGACTTCTTCCAAAGATTGTAAGAATATTTCTGACATTATTGAGGACATTGGATGTCCCATACCCAGACCGTCTTTGGCAATGTATGTGTTGCTATTGAACTTAAAATAGTTCTGTTTGATTGTGGTCTTTATGAGATTGAGTATTTGATCTGTGAATCGTCGGCTGTTGTTGAATGAAAGTTTTTCTTTTAGTATGGCCAGTGTTTCATCGACAGAGATAGACGTATAGAGGTTGGTGATGTCTAATGATAAAAGTTGACAATTTTCAGTCAATTTTAAAGAAGTGGTAGAATTTGCTAGCTCGCGGCTGTTCTTTAATGCGTATTTGTCGTCAAGGTGCACGACATCAGCAGGAGCTGGGCGGTAGTTGACAACAGGACGGATAGGAATATTGGGTTTGTGGAGATTAGGTTGTGCTTTAAGGGGTGGTGTGCATGGATTTGGGTTTATGTAGCGTTGCTTAGTATTAGGAGGAATAATTAGTGGGGATTGTATAATGGCAGTACGTAAGTCCGCTTGGAACCTATTGGTGGGGTCTTTGTTTACCAGTTTGTAGCCGTTGGCGTTAATGAAGTCTATTGTTTTTTGTACATAGTCCGTTGTTTTTAGGATCACCGTTGTATGTCCTTTGTCAGCCTTCGTCACTGTTAGTAGGTTATCCGTTAGCTTTGTCTGAATGTGTTTTAATATCTTATGGTCTTCGTGGAAATCCGTTTTGTTTATGCTAGTGCGTATTTTTTGTAGTATGTCTACTGCAGTATGTCTCGCATGTGTCTGTTGTTCCTGCGGCAGTTTGTAAATGGCAAGTTCAGTGTCGATTACTAGTTGTTCTAGGTCTTTGTTGCGGTTTGTATTATGTAAGTTGTGTTTCAGTCCCTTATTTAACAGCTCCATTTCTTGTGTCGTAAAAGGCGTATCTGATAGGTTTACAGTCCGTGGATAGAAAGTTCTGTTCGCTGGTGTGGTCATTTTGTTTTTTCATCAATTTGTCAAGTTTTTTCGTCATGGTCTCATATTTAGTTTTGAGCTGAATATCAATGTTTTGCCTCACGTCATTATAAAACTGTAGAAAGTTTTCAGTTTGTATAGTGTTAGTTAATTGTAAGTGTGAGTGTAGTAGTTGTCGGTTGATTTCGTCCTTTTTTATGTACAGTGTTCTTATTTCGTTTTTAATGCGGAGCATCTGTGCGCTACGTTGTGTGTTACGTGCAGCGATTGTGTTTTGTTTTATCACGATTCTTGCAAATGCTGGTGTAATGTTGTTTTTCAAGCACTGTTTGTTGAACCATATGTTTGCTATTGTTTGATGAAGTTTCAGGGTACGGTTGTGGAATGAACGCAACAGTTTTGCCTGGCTGGCAGTGTTGTAGTCAATAACTTTGTTTATTTGATATCCGCAGGCCAATCCTCTTTTTTCTTTAAAAGCCGTCGGGCCTTGCTTAGTTGTGTGAGCAGACGTGTTTCGACTACTTTGAGTCATCTTCAGTGTCTAAAGGATGTGTTGAAGGAAGCGACTTTATATAGTCGTAGGATAGGTAATTAGCGAATAGGTAATTAGCGGATGGGTAATTAGCGGATGGGTAATTAGTGGATGGGTAATGAGGTCAGGAAGTAAATTACTCAATTATACCAGGTAGGGGGATATTATGTTTTTGTTTTTTTGCTTGTTGGCTGTCCGTTTGTTCTGTTTCATCTCGTTTCCGTTTTCGTCTAAGAGTGTGGTCTAGGACTGAGAAAATTGCGTCGGAATTGGTAACAAGTTGTTCGTTGATAATGTCACCGTCTGTCTTTCTATGTTTATAAATTTCAAGCCTTTCTAGGATGTCAAGTCTCGGTCCTTTGTTTTGTTTGTGTAGCAATTTCATAGAGTTTGTCATAGCATCAGGCTCATGTGCGTGGTTTTGTAGGTGCGTCGCATAATTGGAGTCTGCCTTGTTGTATAAGAAAGATCGTAGGTGCTCTTTGTATCTTGTCGTTAGTTTTCGTGTTGTTCTTCCTATATATACCATGTCGCAGTCCTTGCATGTCAGTTTGTATATGCCGCTGCCTTCGTATATCGATGTGTCATTCAGTTTTGGCTTCAGTTTGTTTCCAATGTTGTTGTTCGTTTTGAATGCAGTTTGCAATTTGTATTTCCTAAGGAAGTTCGATAGTTTGTATGTCTCTTTGCCTACGTATGTTAACGATACCCACTGTTGGTCGTTTTTATGAGTTTCCGTCGGTTGGCGTTCCTGTTTTTGTTTGTACTGTGTGACTAGTTTGTCAATGTCGCATTGTTTGTATCCGTTATTATTAGCTATTCTGTAAATGTTGTTTAGTTCGTTGGAATAGTTAGTAGGAGTCATGGGGATGGAGTGAAGCCTCTGCACCATTGATCTGTACGCTGCTAGCTTATGTTGTGCGGGGTGGTTAGATGTTTCATGTATGGTATGATCAGTTGTGGTTGGTTTTCTGTATATTTTGTAGTCCAATCGTGTTTGGTCACGTGTCACAGTTAGGTCCATATAGTTGAGTTGTCCGTTTGTTTCTTTTTCCATAGTGAACTTTATATTCGGGTGAATTTCATTCATATAGGCAAGTAGTTCGTCTTGTTTATTTTCTTGTGAGTCAATAACAATGAAACAGTCATCCACATATCGTCTGTAAAATATTACATTGAATCTTTTGACAACTTTGGGTATAAAGACTTCTTCCAAAGATTGTAAGAATATTTCTGACATTATTGAGGACATTGGATGTCCCATACCCAGACCGTCTTTGGCAATGTATGTGTTGCTATTGAACTTAAAATAGTTCTGTTTGATTGTGGTCTTTATGAGATTGAGTATTTGATCTGTGAATCGTCGGCTGTTGTTGAATGAAAGTTTTTCTTTTAGTATGGCCAGTGTTTCATCGACAGAGATAGACGTATAGAGGTTGGTGATGTCTAATGATAAAAGTTGACAATTTTCAGTCAATTTTAAAGAAGTGGTAGAATTTGCTAGCTCGCGGCTGTTCTTTAATGCGTATTTGTCGTCAAGGTGCACGACATCAGCCATTATCGTTGCCAAATACCGTGCTAATTGGTATGCAGGAGCTGGGCGGTAGTTGACAACAGGACGGATAGGAATATTGGGTTTGTGGAGATTAGGTTGTGCTTTAAGGGGTGGTGTGCATGGATTTGGGTTTATGTAGCGTTGCTTAGTATTAGGAGGAATAATTAGTGGGGATTGTATAATGGCAGTACGTAAGTCCGCTTGGAACCTATTGGTGGGGTCTTTGTTTACCAGTTTGTAGCCGTTGGCGTTAATGAAGTCTATTGTTTTTTGTACATAGTCCGTTGTTTTTAGGATCACCGTTGTATGTCCTTTGTCAGCCTTCGTCACTGTTAGTAGGTTATCCGTTAGCTTTGTCTGAATGTGTTTTAATATCTTATGGTCTTCGTGGAAATCCGTTTTGTTTATGCTAGTGCGTATTTTTTGTAGTATGTCTACTGCAGTATGTCTTGCATGTGTCTGTTGTTCCTGCGGCAGTTTGTAAATGGCAAGTTCAGTGTCGATTACTAGTTGTTCTAGGTCTGCTTGTCGGCCAGCTAGTTCGGAGAGGATTTCGGTCGCGGGTCTCTGAATGGGTTACGCTCATTTACAGTATTTTCAGCCACCTGAACACGCCCGTTTTCAAAACGCGTTACAAAAAACAAAACCATACGGAGAAGAAACCTACTTTACGTTACTCCGTATTTCTTCTTATCACCAGTCAAGAATACCAAAATCTAATTCCTATTTCACGTTCCCGAAGTTCCGACGCGGTACCGAAAAGTATACTACTCTAACTCAACCCGACGAAGACTACTCTAAATAAAATAACGAAACAATCAAAGGTACCGCGTACCGCGCGCGACGCGAAACAGACCTCAGCGGATTTGTCGAAACCCTACCCTCGCGACGGCATACCTACCCTACACTCTCTCTTCCCACTGAAAAAGAACGAGCCACTGAAAAGGAAAGTCGTGGTTAAAGTTTTAGCAATTCATGTTGGTTTTATTTAGTTCTCAAAAATCTATATATTTTTCTATTAATATTTGTTCCACACTGGATATACTATTACTTTTTACTGTGAATGTAACCATACCATTTTTTTATATGCAGTATAAATTTTTAGATTTTTAATATGTTTTAAAGCAATCTACTTATAATGAAGCATTACATATCTAGTGATTTATATTGTTTTTCAAAGTGTACACACATCTTTTACATATTGTTGATGTATTTCTACGTACTTTAAGATCTCTGTACAATGGTCAGTAATCGTTTCCTGGCTATACTCATCTCAAAATTAGATAAATCCTTTACAAAATCAATCTATCGTGATATTAACTAAGACATCAACCTTTTTTTTCATCTCTAAAGAATTAAGTTTACAGGTTTACTTAAATATTATAGGATACCATTTCATTTATTATTCGTCATTGCATTATGTTTAGAGACCTTGTTAGAATTTAAACAATATTTTTAATTTAATATAATGTGCATATGAAAATGTAAAAAAAATTGAAATAATTCATTGGTTTTTTTATCGAAAAGTACTCGTTCAATCAATAAGTACGAATTCATTATTAATCAATTTTGTTACTACTACTAAACTCATATTAAGTCTAATGGTGTTTTCTTGATTTGATGACTCGTAATGAGTTTAAATACGTGAAAATGCAACTAAATATCTAAAGTAACCCTAGGGTTTTTCAAAGGTTTCTGTTTTCTTTTTCAAGCGCAAATTACAGCTCATCGATTGGAATAAACGATTTAGAATTAAATTTTTTTTTTCTACGTGAATTTCCTTGCATTAGTCACAATGTTCCCGTTTTGAATCTCTTTTTTCTTTTTGTTACTGTTTGACATATGTTTTTTATTGTATTATCTATATTAATTAAATAACTTCAGCTTAAAAAAGAACAAAATAAATTTCTTGTAAAAACTACTAATATATATATAATATTACGTAAATCTTGCATTATGCAGAATATTAGTATCAACGCAAAATTGTAAACATCTTGTAAATCGAGTAAATATGTATTAATAGTCATTCCCTTTTTAATCATAAGATTTTGGATCCTTTTTGTCTTACAACAATTTCTTTTTTTTTTCATTCACAAGAAAGAGGCACATTAAAATACTTGCTAGGCGTTCTTTAGCATTAGTTGAATGAGTTAAAGACAATTTCTGGCTGTATTGAATGTCATGAACAAATGGATGCATATATGAATTTCGAATGTTTTATTGTAATTTCTTAATATTTTTGGCCGAATGACTAGGAGAAACTCTAATTTTCTTTAATTCTTATTTTTTTCAGATTTAACAAAAAACAAACAACAGCCCACAACACTCAACTTTCAATAAACATTTAGAACTCTATTAACTTGTTGTTAAAATATTTTTCTACAACTAACATTTCTGTATACTATTTAGGTATATGATGATGTTTCTACTAAGCATTCTGAATCGATGCAAACGGAATGCTTATTCGCATAAAATTTACTATACAATTAACAAAATTTGAGTTTATGTTCAAAATGATACCGACTGTGGTGCCATAACATGAAATTTCGCTTATATATATGACAAAATAATTAATTTAATTAATTTTTGATAGTTACCAAATTCGTTCAGCTTTATTTCATTAAGTTGTAAATATTCAAATGTACAAGCAAATCTTTTCTTAAAGCAAACCACCTTGATATCACGTTTAAATCTAGAATGTAAATATTGTGCAGTTTTATCTAACTATTTTTTTTTTTTTTTTTTTAAATGGAAACCAGCTGAATCTGAGATAAATCCTGATTTCATGTTATGACATCCAGAGTTTAAAAGTAGGTAACGAGTGATATTAGAAACTTTAATCTGAAAAGCACTGAATGTAAAATTCAATTCTAAATTTAACAATATTATCAGACTACCAACAAGATTAAAATCAGAAATTGATACGTAAAGTTAACAAAGTTTTGAGTGCGTAAATGTTTAAGATCATTGCATTTTATATGATTATGAGTAATAGTTAATTCTGAGAAGAATTTGTGCTTCGTCGTGAGGGCAGCAGAATTAAAACATGCCTGGACGGTCCGTCTCTTGATTATTTTGCTTTTCAAAAAACATAGCATCAATCAAAAAGCAAGCACCCAAACATACTGCCTTCATTCTTACATCCAAATCCAATGGGAACGAAATTCCAAAAAAAGTCAGCATCCGTAAACATTTCGCGAACTAGGCCCGACCATTGTTTCGAGATTAGTCCCAACATTAATCAAACGTTTCTCCTCCGAGCGTTCTGTACACAGTTTTGAAACCGAGGTTTCAATCCATTTGCGCACAGCAAGACGCACTTGAATTTGAAGGATCGGTAGATGTTTTTCAAAAAAAAATATTTACGAAAATTAAAGTCTTATGAGATCATCGAAGGGTTTTTTTTTGGCAGGAATAGTATGTTCATTTCTTGTGGGATATGACATCTAAATTTTATTCATGGATAAACCTCGTCAATGAAGTTCAATTTCAACTTTAATGAGTTTTAAGGCCCTTCTCATTCGAAATATATTGAAAAAGATCTCCCGGTGGCAGATCCCTTTATCTGCACAAAGTAGGGAAAGACATAGACAAAAGAAACGACGTTACTTGGAAGGTCATTTCACGTTAACGATTGTAGAACATCCTGGCAACGACAGAAAGATTGTGGGTTCAAATCTTCCCCTCTCATCCACGTGGCTTTGAACTAAATTTATCTCAACGCACTCTTTGCTTAATTCATAAAAGACAGTAATATCGATTTATGCCTCATCACTTATGATTATTTCCGATACTATCGTCTTCACTATTCCTAATAATACTTAGCTGGGCAATTAGGATCCTCCATGTGTTTCACAGTGATTGTAACGAAGTCTTTTCGCTTTTTTTCGTCCCAGCTGGAGTAAACTGAAGGTGATGTAAAGATGAACTCTTCGGGATTGGTTGTTTTCACGCGAATATATTTCTGCAACAATTCATATTATCACGCCGCCATAGACATAAATGTGAGTTTTCCTTGTAGTTTTCATCCAAATCCTTCCTATACATGAACAGCTCAAATGGTTCACTCTTTCCAGGAATGTTTCGATCATCAGCTGTGAGCTGATCCAGCAGGAACTTTTTTGTTCGGCAGCAGACGATTGTCTTGGAGCGAAAAAGTCTTCTCGCCAGACAAGTTGAATGCTTGATGTTGTCTCAAAAAACTTTCCTTCAGTGTTTTCTGCGAAGTTAATCTAAGTTTGCGTTTCTTTCTGCGTGTCAGCAATCCAATTTATGGGGCGATGAGCTGCAAGCAAAACATGGTAAGGCATTCGTCGGTGTAAGCCGAAAAAAAAAAAATTACCTCTTAATAGTTTTAACCAAATCCAGGACCGCGCCAACATTCCGCCACCGACACCTACTTTTTCTCCATGTGGCTGTCAAATCCAACCGGCTGTCACATCGGACAAAACAGATGTGTGTGGAATGGCACGCCACATGGCGGCAATGTGCCTCTCCATTTGTCGCCAGTGGCATAGTTTTTCGATGGCCACGGTGGAGGGGCATTTCCAGATGGATATGTCTCGAAATGTGTCGGGGTTTGGATTAATTTTATATTTCGAATATTTATATCCACAGATCTAAATATTTGGAAAGAAAAGAAATATTTTCTGCGCAACGATATCCGCACGACAGATGAAGTCCGCCGGCACTTCGAGGACATATCCATCTGGCCGGTTGCAAGGGTTCGGGATCGGAATCACTTCGATTCCCGGGCGTAGGCGTCACATTACACATTCCCCCCCCAAAATCGAAGTGATTACGATCCCGCCTCCTATGTAAAAGGTCTTGGTCAGGGCCGTGGCGGGTCGAAGGTCGATTTCGAGGAATTAGGCTACAACAATTTAAGTGAAGACTCGACAGTGACTATATAGTAGGGAGTCAGGTGTTATTCGGAGGTCTTCGTCTAGGCAGAGATTTAGGTAAGCCAAGGTTTTTCGTGTGAAATAGATGTACTTCATCGTCTAAGGTCTTTTGCGTGGTAAATTCCCAGGGTTTTACCAGTCATGTCCGCGATGAGGTATCGGGTGGGGCTTATTACTTGTAGGACTCGACACTTCACGAATTTCTTGTCTAGTTTGGCATTGTAATGTCGGGTGGCATCGCTCTGTCGGAAGTTTCGACGATATATCTCGGCGCCTACCTTAAAGCCAGAAGGATGATATCGCAAGTTGTACCGCTCCTCTCCCAT
Organism: Odontomyia ornata; assembly: GCA_963969285.1. Classification (NCBI taxonomy): domain Eukaryota; kingdom Metazoa; phylum Arthropoda; class Insecta; order Diptera; family Stratiomyidae; genus Odontomyia; species Odontomyia ornata. Next base: position 302,383,916 of record OZ017739.1, on the reverse strand, counting down.
CCGTCGACTTTCTTCAATCTTCTCCCGCAGTTGCTCTCGCAGAAGTTGGAGCTTTTCGTGCGGTTCCAGAACCACGATTGGGTCCTCTAGCGATTTCAGTTGCCGCAATAGCCGGTAAGCGCTCCCATGACAGATCATGTACTGCCCGAACAATGCAAAATACGGCGAAATGCCGGTAGTGGCGTGGTACGACGAGCGTAGCGCACTAGTGATGGCGGACAATTTGCGATCCCAGTCCTTCTGATTCGGGTGGACATAGGCGCGGATGGCCGCTATGAGCGTACGATTCAGTCGTTCGGATGCGTTGGCTTGTGGTGAATAGACGGCAGTTCGTTGGTGGATGATGCCGTATTTGGACATTAGGTCTCGGAACTTGCTGGAGGTGAACTGGACCCCATTGTCGGAGACAAGTTTCTCCGGAACTCCAAACATGTGAAAGACTCGGTTCTCCAAGAAGCTGATTATAGGTCCAGTGTGCATGTTACGTAGTGGTTCTATGATAGGGAATTTAGAGAGCTGGTCCAGGACCACGACAGCTCCCGTGTGACCAGAAGCAGATCGAGGGTAAGGACCGATAAGATCAATGTACAAGCGCTGGAACACGCGTTCGGGGACCTCAACCTTACCCATGGGTGGTCGAAGAATGGTGTTGGGCGCTTTAGTGCACTTGCATAGCTCACAGGAGGCTACGTACGCTTTTATCTGTTGTGCCATCTTAGGCCAAAAGAAACAGGTTTTCAACCGCCTAAGTGTACGACCGTATCCGCCGTGCGCACTTGATGGGTGGTCATGAGCCCGTCTGATAAGATCAGTGGTTAATTCTTCGGGCACCCACAACTTCCACTGTTCTTCTTCTTGTATGGGGTCTCCGGATGCGTGTCCCATCCGCTTATAAATAAATCCATCCGTCAACCGCAGTTCAGGAAGCTGGGACAGTTGATTCTGGATAGTGTGAACCAGTTGGGTATAGCTGGCTGACTTGAAGGCAGGATGGTCCAGATCGATCAATTGGGGGCTGTCGTCCTCCTGGACCAACTCGGCTCCTTCAGGGGCGAACATTCTGGATAAGGTGTCGGGGACTACATGCTGGCTTCCTTTTCGGTGGCGGATTGTGAAGTCAAATGCCTGTAATTTCAGTGCCCACCTGGCCAATCTGCCGTTGAGATCAGTCTGGCTCATTAGCCATTTCAGAGAAGCGTGATCCGTAACGATTTCAAAGGTGTGTCCCTCCACATAGGCTCGGAAGCGTTTCACTGCCAACACCGCAGCTAGACATTCCTGCTCGGAGACCGTGTAATTTCGCTGGGCTGGGTTCAACTTGTGAGACATGAAGGCTATAGGTCTCTCCTCGCCGTCTTGTGCAACCTGGACTAAGACTGCTCCCACCCCATGCTGACTCGCGTCACAATAGATTGAGAACGGTTGGTCAAAGTCCGGGCTGTGCAGTACGGGGGCTGTAGTCAGACTCTTCTTTAGCTCTTCAAAGGCTCGCAAGCTGGGCTCCTCCCAGACGAATTTACGTCCCTTACGCAGCATGTCGGTCAAAGGAGTGGTTATGGTGGCATAGTCACGTACAAAACGCTGGTACCATCCGCATAAGCCTAAGAATCGGCGTAACTGTTTGGTGGTCTTGGGTAGTGGAAAAACGTCAATCGCTTGAGTCTTTTCCGGATCGGTCTTGATATGGCCATGCCCAATGATGTGACCTAAATACTTCACCTCCGTCATCACGAACTGACTCTTCCTTATGTTGATGGTTAATCTTGCCCTCCGGATGTGTAGAGCCACCTCCTGAAGCAGGTCGATGTGTTCGTCAAAGGTCTCGGTTATAAGCAACAGATCGTCCAAGTAAACGAAAACTTGGTGCCGCAAATGAGGTGGTATCACCTTATCCATAAGGCGCGTCATTGTTTGGGGGGCATTACACAATCCGAATGGCATGGTCACGAATTGATATAAGGGCCGACCTGGGACTGTGAAGGCTGTCTTCTCCTTTGAACCGGGGTCTAAAGGAATTTGCCAGAAGGCGTCCTTGAGATCTAAGCTCGTGATGAAGTGGGCTTTAGGCAATCGACTCAAAATGCCTTCAATCAACGGTAGAGGGTATGCGTCCTTGACTGTGACGGCGTTCAAGCGTCTGGCATCTAGGCATAACCGGACCTTGTTCGGCTTGACCACTAAGGTGACTGGGGAAGCCCACGCGCTCTGTGATTCTTCGATTACGCCTAGTGCTAGCATTCGATCCACTTCGGCATATAACGATTTTTCCTTCGCCGGAGATATGGCGAAATGTCTCTGTTTTATGGGTTTAGCATCCCCCACATCTATAGTGTGGAACACCAGGGCAGTCCGCCCGAGACCTTCTTTCTCATGCGATGGAAAAGCCGATATAGCCGAGTCGAGACGCAGTTGCTGATTTACATCCAGTGTATGTCGTAATGAGTTAGTGGGTTGAGATTGGTCAGGAGCTGTGGTGACGGACTCCAGGGTCGTACCGGAAAATAGTGCCGGGGCCAAGTTAAATTTTCGAATGAAATCCACTCCTAGGTAAAGATTCTGGGTTAATTGAGGTATGATGAAAAATTCCATGGGTTTAGTTACTCCTTTAAAGGTGACATCCGTCGTAATTTTTCCCACTACAGAGTGACGAGTTCCGTCCGCCGTGCTTAACCAGGAGGTGAAATGACGGATTTGGTCCGCGTGCCTTGCCAGTACCTCCCCTGCAAACTCGGCAGATATGCAATTCACACTGGCTCCCGTATCGACTAAGCCTGATACTCGTTTTTGCAGGAGGTGTACTGACGCATATGGCCGAACATCATCCCTCAATAATTCGTCCAAGTGTATGTCCTTCAATGCTTTCCTCGACTGCCTGACTTTTCTCCAGAAGCTCCGCATCCGACGCGTGGCTCGCTTGCTTCGCGGTGGGACATTTGTGGACAACTCCTCATGGAAGATGCGCTGTCGAGTAGCCAAGTAATTCCGCAGCCTGACATGAAAAGGTTTTACATGCCAAGGAACTTTCGCCTCGCTATCATTTCCCTGCGCGTTGGCCTCGGCGAAGGACGGCGTCGGTTGTGGAACTTCGGGAGAACGGTGTTTGGCGGTGCGAGTCAGCAGAGTTGGAGTCATGTTGGGAGCTGGGTCATAGCTAGTGATGGGGTCTGGATTGGTTCGTCCGGGGTTTAGGAGTGCCGACGGGTGGTCGCGGCACTCGGTGGCAAGTTTTTTCGCCCTTTGCAATTTGCACAGTCAGGTGCGTATGTGTCGGCCTTCCCGCATTGGTAGCAGAACAGCGTCGGCTCCGCTGGACATGCATAGAACCGATGTCCCGGTTGTCGGCAGTTCCAACAGACCGTCGGGCTTGTAATCGCTTCCAGGGAGGGACGATCAATCAATGCTGGGTCCTCAAGCTCCGGTGGTGCTCCGCTCCTCGGTATTGGTACTGGATCAGCAAGCAGGTGGTCCGCTGCCATCAACTCCGCGGTGTGATGATTTCGGGGATTTGTTCTCGTTATGCGAGGTTGTGGACGGAAGGTACCTCGCCACTCATCCAAGTGTTCTTGTCTACGGGCATGGAGGCGCAATCCCTGTATGGTGTTGATGGGAAAATGCAGAAGGCTGTTCTGGAGATCCCAGCGCATATTCTCTCTGATAATTTCTACCAGTTCGTCCTCGGGCATGGTATTTCGCAAGCGAGTGCTCAATCTCACTATATTTGTGTAGTACTGGTCGAACGGTTCGTGAGCGCCTTGTTTCCGTTTCTTTATTTGCTCCCTCAGCTCTCTCTCAGTGAAGCCATCCTCAAATCGATTGCGGAAGGCTGCACTGAAAGAGTGCCAAGTGGGACGTGGCGTTGATTCTTTAAAGCTCCAGTACCAGTCGGCAGCGTCGCCGCTGAACAAAAGATGTGCATGCCGGAGGAAGGCCGAGGAATCACCTCCCAGGGTGCTGTATACCAACGCCTGAATCCGGAAAAGGAACCGGTCCGCCGATATCAAATCGTTGAACCCTGTAAAGTTCAGGCGCCAACTCTCCATGATACGAGGCGTCGGGTCTCGAAAAAGTGTCAATGCGTTCCCGGGGGGAATCACATCCTCGATTGACCTGTTGTACTGAACGGCCTCGGGGGCTGGAGGTACCAACGGGGGTCCGGTACTGTGTCGTGGTCTATATTCGGGAGCTCTGGGATCCATTCCCGAGTTCCTTGGAGGTGGGACCCATTGCTCGGATTGTCGGGAGGGGGGCATTGCCACACTGGGATTGGGCTCCCAGCCAAGCGGAGTTCTCACGCGACTGGGTGGTTGGCTCATAGGGAGATTCTGGAGCTTTCCCCCCAGGTTGCCAATTCTCTCCGACATATCCCTCATCAACGCCACGAGGGTGTCAATGGAGTGAGCGGAAGGCATGGGTGTCACCTCGGACACGACACTTGCGGCCGGAACTTCACCGCCTACGGCTCCTTGCAGGTCTAAAAGTGGTTGGGACTGTTCGGCCTCTGGAACTCCTTTCGCCACTGCTCCAAGCGTTGGTAGGGGCGTTCCGAGGGGGACGTCTAGGGCAGACCGCTCGATGGGTCGCCGACATAATGGGCAACTCTCTGACGTGAGGAGGAGCTGTTGTACACAGGCACGATGGAATAGATGTCCACAATCCAATCGCACGCTGTGTACGCCCTCCACTACGTCTTCGAAGCAGATCCCGCAGTTAGCTGGTTGGACCGTTTTGGATCGGGTCCACCGCTTATCGGGGGTCCGCTTCGTTGCCATTTCATGTGGGTTAAATGTGGTGCTAAAATAAAAAAAAAATATATAGAATATACTTATTCCTACTATAAACTTATTACTAAATTAGTGGCCGTTAGTGGCGAGCTAGGTATAATAAGCAAGGGCAAAAAAAAATTTATTTGATACACTTTCCTTTTCAGTGGTCGACTCCTTCAACGGGAAAGGAGAGTGCGTGGTAATCTGCCGAAGAAAGGGTGCTTTTGGTCGATTTACGAAATTTACCCCATAACCCACATACATTACAAACCGTTTCTAATCTACGTTAAAGTGACTCGACGAGACAAGTGGTAGAGCTACCGTAACGATTTTGTACGCGGTCAAAATTCCCCGACGCGTGGAAGCATTCCGGGCTTCGCAACTCCAGCATACGCCACCGAACGTTGAACCGATACTACTCGTCTAACACGCATACGAAATAGTTAGAATCCTTCCGCGACATAAAGGCAAGGTAGCCTTCTATTTTCTTGAGAGTCCATGCTGATAGGTAAACCCATCAGACTGGCAGTTCCATCAAGAAAAAAAAAAGGTCCTTACAGGGGTTAACCTGGGACAACACATCGGAAGGATTCTGTCGCGAAAAAAAAAAAATCAAACAAAGGAGAGCGGAAGATACAACTCACGTGAAGCGACTTCTAGTGTGTATCACACAACTCCACTGCTCCTGATAGTGGGACTCGAGTACCAGAGTACCTTACATCCTCCGTAAAGGACCAACTCGTCAGAAGACGTGAAGTTCTTTCCCCCTTAGGATGTTTTAGGCCCCACGTTGGGCGCCATTTGTAATGATTTTAAACCTTTCTACGTTCGAACGCGGAACCGACCTCTCATCGGTTCTAGACGTTAAGTCTGAGTAGTGCCAACGGATGGTACCAACAGGTCAACCAATCCGTGCACCGTAACCCATTCACGCGGTGGCTGCTTGTCGGCCAGCTAGTTCGGAGAGGATTTCGGTCGCGGGTCTCCGAATGGGTTACGCTCATTTACAGTATTTTCAGCCACCTGAACACGCCCGTTTTCAAAACGCGTTACAAAAAACAAAACCATACGGAGAAGAAACCTACTTTACGTTACTCCGTATTTCTTCTTATCACCAGTCAAGAATACCAAAATCTAATTTCTATTTCACGTTCCCGAAGTTCCGACGCGGTACCGAAAAGTATACTACTCTAACTCAACCCGACGAAGACTACTCTAAATAAAATAACGAAACAATCAAAGGTACCGCGTACCGCGCGCGACGCGAAACAGACCTCAGCGGATTTGTCGAAACCCTACCCTCGCGACGGCATACCTACCCTACACTCTCTCTTCCCACTGAAAAAGAACGAGCCACTGAAAAGGAAAGTCGTGGTTAAAGTTTTAGCAATTCATGTTGGTTTTATTTAGTTCTCAAAAATCTATATATTTTTCTATTAATATTTATTCCACACTGGATATACTATTACTTTTTACTGTGAATGTAACCATACCATTTTTTTATATGCAGTATAAATTTTTAGATTTTTAATATGTATTAAAGCAATCTACTTATAATGAAGCATTACATATCTAGTGATTTATATTGTTTTTCAAAGTGTACACACATCTTTTACATATTGTTGATGTATTTCTACGTACTTTAAGATCTCTGTACAATGGTCAGTAATCGTTTCCTGGCTATACTCATCTCAAAATTAGATAAATCCTTTACAAAATCAATCTATCGTGATATTAACTAAGACATCAACCTTTTTTTTTCATCTCTAAAGAATTAAGTTTACAGGTTTACTTAAATATTATAGGATACCATTTCATTTATTATTCGTCATTGCATTATGTTTAGAGACCTTGTTAGAATTTAAACAATATTTTTAATTTAATATAATGTGCATATGAAAATGTAAAAAAAATTGAAATAATTCATTGGTTTTTTTATCGAAAAGTACTCGTTCAATCAATAAGTACGAATTCATTATTAATCAATTTTGTTACTACTACTAAACTCATATTAAGTCTAATGGTGTTTTCTTGATTTGATGACTCGTAATGAGTTTAAATACGTGAAAATGCAACTAAATATCTAAAGTAACCCTAGGGTTTTTCAAAGGTTTCTGTTTTCTTTTTCAAGCGCAAATTACAGCTCATCGATTGGAATAAACGATTTAGAATTAAATTTTTTTTTTCTACGTGAATTTCCTTGCATTAGTCACAATGTTCCCGTTTTGAATCTCTTTTTTCTTTTTGTTACTGTTTGACATATGTTTTTTATTGTATTATCTATATTAATTAAATAACTTCAGCTTAAAAAAGAACAAAATAAATTTCTTGTAAAAACTACTAATATATATATATAATATTACGTAAATCTTGCATTATGCAGAATATTAGTATCAACGCAAAATTGTAAACATCTTGTAAATCGAGTAAATATGTATTAATAGTCATTCCCTTTTTAATCATAAGATTTTGGATCCTTTTTGTCTTACAACAATTTCTTTTTTTTTTCATTCACAAGAAAGAGGCACATTAAAATACTTGCTAGGCGTTCTTTAGCATTAGTTGAATGAGTTAAAGACAATTTCTGGCTGTATTGAATGTCATGAACAAATGGATGCATATATGAATTTCGAATGTTTTATTGTAATTTCTTAATATTTTTGGCCGAATGACTAGGAGAAACTCTAATTTTCTTTAATTCTTATTTTTTTCAGATTTAACAAAAAACAAACAACAGCCCACAACACTCAACTTTCAATAAACATTTAGAACTCTATTAACTTGTTGTTAAAATATTTTTCTACAACTAACATTTCTGTATACTATTTAGGTATATGATGATGTTTCTACTAAGCATTCTGAATCGATGCAAACGGAATGCTTATTCGCATAAAATTTACTATACAATTAACAAAATTTGAGTTTATGTTCAAAATGATACCGACTGTGGTGCCATAACATGAAATTTCGCTTATATATATGACAAAATAATTAATTTAATTAATTTTTGATAGTTACCAAATTCGTTCAGCTTTATTTCATTAAGTTGTAAATATTCAAATGTACAAGCAAATCTTTTCTTAAAGCAAACCACCTTGATATCACGTTTAAATCTAGAATGTAAATATTGTGCAGTTTTATCTAACTATTTTTTTTTTTTTTTTTTTAAATGGAAACCAGCTGAATCTGAGATAAATCCTGATTTCATGTTATGACATCCAGAGTTTAAAAGTAGGTAACGAGTGATATTAGAAACTTTAATCTGAAAAGCACTGAATGTAAAATTCAATTCTAAATTTAACAATATTATCAGACTACCAACAAGATTAAAATCAGAAATTGATACGTAAAGTTAACAAAGTTTTGAGTGCGTAAATGTTTAAGATCATTGCATTTTATATGATTATGAGTAATAGTTAATTCTGAGAAGAATTTGTGCTTCGTCGTGAGGGCAGCAGAATTAAAACATGCCTGGACGGTCCGTCTCTTGATTATTTTGCTTTTCAAAAAACATAGCATCAATCAAAAAGCAAGCACCCAAACATACTGCCTTCATTCTTACATCCAAATCCAATGGGAACGAAATTCCAAAAAAAGTCAGCATCCGTAAACATTTCGCGAACTAGGCCCGACCATTGTTTCGAGATTAGTCCCAACATTAATCAAACGTTTCTCCTCCGAGCGTACTGTACACAGTTTTGAAACCGAGGTTTCAATCCATTTGCACACAGCAAGACGCACTTGAATTTGAAGGATCGGTAGATGTTTTTCAAAAAAAAATATTTACGAAAATTAAAGTCTTATGAGATCATCGAAGGGTTTTTTTTGGCAGGAATAGTATGTTCATTTCTTGTGGTATATGACATCTAAATTTTATTCATGGATAAACCTCGTCAATGAAGTTCAATTTCAACTTTAATGAGTTTTAAGGCCCTTCACATTCGAAATATATTGAAAAAGATCTCCCGGTGGCAGATCCCTTTATCTGCACAAAGTAGGGAAAGACATAGACAAAAGAAACGACGTTACTTGGAAGGTCATTTCACGTTAACGATTGTAGAACATCCTGGCAACGACAGAAAGATTGTGGGTTCAAATCTTCCCCTCTCATCCACGTGGCTTTGAACTAAATTTATCTCAACGCACTCTTTGCTTAATTCATAAAAGACAGTAATATCGATTTATGCCTCATCACTTATGATTATTTCCGATACTATCGTCTTCACTATTCCTAATAATACTTAGCTGGGCAATTAGGATCCTCCATGTGTTTCACAGTGATTGTAACGAAGTCTTTTCGCTTTTTTTCGTCCCAGCTGGAGTAAACTGAAGGTGATGTAAAGATGAACTCTTCGGGATTGGTTGTTTTCACGCGAATATATTTCTGCAACAATTCATATTATCACGCCGCCATAGACATAAGTGTGAGTTTTCCTTGTAGTTTTCATCCAAATCCTTCCTATACATGAACAGCTCAAATGGTTCACTCTTTCCAGGAATGTTTCGATCATCAGCTGTGAGCTGATCCAGCAGGAACTTTTTTGTTCGGCAGCAGACGATTGTCTTGGAGCGAAAAAGTCCTTCTCGCCAGACAAGTTGAATGCTTGATGTTGTCTCAAAAAACTTTCCTTCAGTGTTTTCTGCGAAGTTAATCTAAGTTTGCGTTTCTTTCTGCGTGTCAGCAATCCAATTTATGGGGCGATGAGCTGCAAGCAAAACATGGTAAGGCATTCGTCGGTGTAAGCCGAAAAAAAAAAATTACCTCTTAATAGTTTTAACCAAATCCAGGACCGCGCCAACATTCCGCCACCGACACTTCTACTTTTTCTCCATGTGGCTGTCAAATCCAACCGGCTATCACATCGGACAAAACAGATGTGTGTGGAATGGCACGCCACATGGCGGCAATGTGCCTCTCCATTTGTCACCAGTGGCATAGTTTTTCGATGGCCACGGTGGAGGGGCATTTCCAGATGGATATGTCTCGAAATGTGTCGGGGTTTGGATTAATTTTATATTTCGAATATTTATATCCACAGATCTAAATATTTGGAAAGAAAAGAAATATTTTCTGCGCAACGATATCCGCACGACAGATGAAGTCCGCCGGCACTTCGAGGACATATCCATCTGGCCGGTTGCAAGGGTTCGGGATCGGAATCACTTCGATTCCCGGGCGTAGGCGTCACATTACAGAAGGTTCAAATATAAATATGACGATCAAGTATATAATTTAATCGACATAAAAATAACTAAACTAAATATTTATGTTTGAATACGGGCAGCGACAAGGAAAGCGCCTTGTATACGAGTGTGCGTAAAGATTGACTGTCATGCCGTCAGTATTTATTGGAATCGTTGAATTGTTCTGTGAATACGGGCAGTGAATTAATAAAACAAGTCGGAATTAATTTCTTATTGTTTTCGTTTTCTGTTCTATTTACGGTAGTTTACAATGTACAAAGAGGACAGAGAAATACGGTTGGCATTTCAAGAGCGCGCATGTGTCACTTTTCGTGTAGAAGTGAACAGCAGTGTTACTTTTCCCCTTTAATGAACGGAGTGCTGTATTGTGGTTGCTGCGATTAAGGCAGGAATACCGCAATCGAAGTGTCCGAGTATGCTGCACTGCGGGGCAAATTCATCAGAAACTTTTGACTATTCCATATAAAGTTTCTTTACTAATAGCTCTTCAAAGTCGGTTAGCCTTGATGTAAATGGAGGCATGATGGGATGCATCGTAGTTACCGTCGCGCTTTCAACGAGAACTGGTGAGTGATCGCTTTTAATTCGATTTTGCTTTAGGATATCATTGGGAGAAGTCCTTAGCCGGAAACGTTCATATTCGAAATATTTAGTCCGGAAGCGCACCGCATTTTATTAATATCAACGTGATTGGATTGGCGTGCTTGACTAAGGAAATAAATCCGTATCAACGTCCCGTGGATTTTCCACGTCCGTAGCCCAAAATCGCTTCAGTTTCTTGCATTGCGATGAATGGTTTGTATTGTAGTTTTGGCTGAAGATAGGATTTTCTCAAAATCAAGCATGGCACAGCAACGCAATGAGTGAGGCGGGAGTAGTCAACCATATGTGTATAACCGTATCGAGTACAAGTATTAGAGCGAAGCATTTACTGGAGTTCATCACTATAACTAGCCTTCAATTTTATTACAATACCATTGTGATTTTGGTAAGGCGTGGTTGCTCAGTCCTCAGATACTGAAAGTGTGTATCTGCGTATATGTGATGGTGCCCGAATAAACTTATTAAATGAAACTTAGTGGCGTTAACACCACGGATTGCGAACATTTATATTTCAAATTGGTAAAAGTTATCTCTCAGGCCATGAATCGCTAATGATGCATTCGAATTTTATTTGTGTTCTCTGTTTGTCTACCACAGCATGAGAGGATCGAAGGAGTTAAATGCTCAACTACATAGAAATCAATGCACAGTACCACAAATATTTTTCAGTTTTCATTTTGATGTCATCATAAATGTCGAAAAAGTCATTGCTAGATTTTTTTTCTCTTCTCAAGTTTTATACATACAAGCAACCTTGGTTTTTTTGAAGACAAGATGCAGTTCGTCGAAAAAAAAACTTTTACGAGAAGTTTAGTATCAATTATCTTTTAAAAACACGCTTATGTATAACTGTTTGGCATCGGTATATAAAGAAAATACAATGAATTATTGAATTATACCCACGGTCTTTCCATTTCGTTCTACCTGACCGGGTATAGGACTCATATCTTTTGTAGTGGGTCCTTGTGCTGTGGAAAAGAACCCGCCCCATGGATCTGCGATCCAAATCCTCGAAATACAAACAAGGAAACGAAGTATATCAGTGCAACTTCCATCAGAGTGACGCGGCAGGACACTTTAACACGAAATTTTTTTTGAAAAGCAGGGTTTTAAAAGTTATAGGATTGGGACGTTATCTCTTGACGGATCTGTCTGGGTAAGAAATGGGTATATACCTCGTAACAGACTTGTACCGGTAACAACTAACTTGGTTGGCCTTTTGCCTTACTGTTTGTGTTCATACATGTTAGGTTTATTTTCTCATCTCAGTCGGTCAGCCCGTCTGTTTACTGGTATTCATTTGTCTGTCCGTCAGTCGGATATTTTTTCCCTTCCTCTCCTTTCTCTTTCACCTCGCTTGCTCTAACTCGTCCATCCGAGGGTGATTCCTTCAGCTACTTTTTCGCAATCCCCACTTGGCAAGGATTGTGAAAGATTAACTGCGCTGTAGTGTCGAGAAACTTCTTGAAATTCTTTGGCGAAATATGTTATTTTTCTCTTTTAAGCTTTACCCTATTTTTCAATTAAGCATTTTATTTTTAGGACTTCGAAAATATTGTAAAGCTATAATGTTGCATTGCTAGACGCTTGTAAATGTATTCAATGTGTAAAAGTAAATAAAATAAAGCAAACATGAACACGAAATATAATTTGGTAGTTTGGTACAGTAGTCCAACGTTTCAATACCGTTGAAATATTTTTGTTAGCCGATTAGTTTTCTTTTAGTCAGTTGCCATGATTACAACATGCATAACATACTCAAAGGACAAAAAATCGTAGCTTGTAAATGAATCCTTAAAAACACGAATGAAAATTAATGTTGAAGAAAGATAAATATTATATTAATGAGCACGATAAATATAGTCAATAATTTTATTTATTTGATATCCGCACGCCAATTCTCTTTTAAAGAAAAAAATAAATATTAATAGATTATCGCGACAACACGCATAACAGAAAACGGTTTAAATAAATCAGAAAAATACTACAGTCACAATAAAATATTCTCCAACATTATTAAGTTTACTTTCATATGTCTAAGTATCGTATTGACAAGACTGTTGATTTTTGCGTAGGGAAAAAATGATAAAATTCTTCAAAAAATTTAAAATCTAATAATTGTAATTATGCATAAGAGTATTATGCGAACGCTTAGAAATTTTATAAAAATGTGAGTTTGAAAACAACAAGAAGAAGAAAGAAAATTACGAAGTATCTCTTTTGTTTATGTAATTTTTGTATTCTCGTATAATTATTAAGTTTACGCTTAATTTATGATCAAAATATATTTATAGAATACGTCGAAGGTGAAAATGAAAAGCATTGAAATAGGTTGATTGATTGAAAAGTAATAAAGCTAAAAGCAAAAGAATTTTCAAACGGTTAAAAGCCAGTAATGAGCCTGCTGAGGCTATAAAGGGGTGTGCAGAAACCTATGCCAAGCATGATAGCTTGCAACATTCGTACCCAGCATGCACCATAGCCACCGCGAAAATGTGATCTCTGCAAAAAGAACTTCAAGATAAGTATAGTCTGAGAGAGCATATAAGAATATCGCATGAACAAAAAACCAACCAAGCCAAACAGTCAGCGCAAGACTCGATCGACCAGGTAAACTTTCATGATATGCGAGTTCCTCAAAAATCAGCCGGCTGAGACTTGTTCGAGCGGTGATTGCTTGGTGGTTTTCGGGAGTGGAGATTTGTCTGTTGGCCGCGGTAGATACGAATTTTGATGGTTGTGGAGTCAACACCGAGTTGCCCCATAGTAGTTTCGGTAATGGAAGTCTATACCATGAAAAAGGGATTGTAATCAAAACCGTTAGCACTTGAGTACGCATACTTTGCGCAACATGACACAATAGCTAGTTTGCTGTTGAAATATCGGTTGAGTGATTTTAAATAATATTGATACCATCCTTAAGTACGAGTGGACTGCAAAGCAACAATTGATGATGTTGATAGACAGCATATTAATCCCTTACATAAGAGAAGTTATTTAAGATGATGTTGATAAAAATGTTTAATTTTGTATCAACTGAAGATTTTTACGTTTGCTTCTGGTTCAATCAGTCATTTTTTTGAATTGAACTGTATACAAATGTGTATCAAACATTGAATAATCATTAAATATAGAAATTAACTAAAGGCTGTTTATGTCACTTTGTTTTGAAAATTGGAGCAACGTTTCAATTTATCTTGTTGAATATTCGATGTAATTGTTGCAATGGAAACAATCGCTAAAATTGTGAAGCTTTTTCGAACTCAGTGAAATGGTTAAGAAAGCATATTCCGTTTTGCCGGACTGTGTAGTGAAAGTAGGAAGATAATTATCCGTGAAGGACTGCAGCGATGGTCTGCTGCCTCAGCAGAAGAGGATGTTGAGATTCGCTGAGATTGGCCTTGTATGGGGACGCGTGAATGAGCTAGCAGACTAGCGTTGTGGTGTCTTGGGGCGGGTTCTTTTCCTCAGCACAAGGAACCACTACAAAGGAATTTCGCATCCACAAATTCCGGGGTCAAAGAAATATCGACCGAAATCGAAAAGGAGGTTACCAACTAAGGGTCTAAGGAAATTGCTGAATCAAAGGACAAACTGCACCTGGGGAAGACAGACGACTTAAGAGGACTTCGTCGTTACCGACGGTTCTTATGGCCCACAAATAAGAGTGGGGCATCCTGATCGTCGCGATGTCCCCTCGGACCCTCCCAACCGGATCAAGATCCAAACGTAGACTTCGCCATGTATTTCCCATTTGAGTGAAAAACTCATACAAAAGCACTTTGTATGACTCTTTCCCTCAAATGAGAAATACAAACGTAACCGATTTATGCTATAGTGGTATGCAATGAAATCACATAACTCTATATCATAAAAGGGCACGCGAGCCACTCTACCCGGCAAGACCCCCTGTTAAATGAAAGAAACGGAGGAGTGCACCCGATGGCTAGCCCATTCTAGTGGAGAAGCGTACCATCGATTCGAGTCCTATACTCGGTCAGGTCGAAATGAAATGGAAAGACCGACGGTGTAAATTTAGCAATTGATTTAATTTTTTTTTACTTTAGTATACAAAAAAATTTATTAACTCTTTTGTTTCAAAGTTTTTGACACTATCGTCAATTGGATACTATGTACAACATCATTAGCAATTATTTGGATTATAACGGACTTTGTCAATTAAAAATAAAACAAAAGAAAACATAAACTTATTTGTTGAAACTGGGGTATTTTTTAACTTGGCCAGATGTTAAGTTCTAATATTGCAATATTAGGATTATATAACTGTTGTTTGTTTTTCTTTGTGATCTTAGATTTAAAACAAATTACAATAACTATAAAAGTTATAGCATGATTTGTTTGTGATAATTGTTTTATGAGTGCAAAAAAACTATTGGTACTACTTGAAGATTTTGGGAACAAAAAATATTAGTTATCTTCCGAGTTATTTTTAATTTTGCAATAATACCTTTGCAGTGGACAAACCATTGAAAACCTTTCACTTCGCATCTTTCACCCATGTAGCCTTCCTTAATTAGCTGCGGTGCAATCACAACAACGTCCACCATGCCGCCAATACAACTCGTCAAATTCCTTTGAGCATTTCCGATGCAAAACACTCTTGGTTTATGTAGAATCTTTCTCGGACATCGATTAGCTGGAGTAAAGTGGTCGTTCTCCCGATGCAAGAAAAATCTGCTCGAACAACAATCGTGTACTAAATCCAGACACCTATTAAGTAAAAACTTAGATTTTGTTGCAGGATGCAAATGAAAACGACCACCAATCATTGTGATTGAATGATGTGTATTATGAATGATATGTATTTGACGATCTGTATATTGCGGTTCACCGTTTATTCCAACAATATCTTTTGGCAATTTCCAAAGTGCACTACTCTCTTCTAAACGATTTCTAGGAAAGTAGAGTGGTGTTAGCACCTCATAAATAGCCCGTTGATGTGGCTCTAAGCACAGTATCACAATTTCCGTTTTTGATTGCTCTAAGAATTTCCGTATAGTTCGTAATGCTATATGCGCTTCTAAGCCCGGTGGAAAATTTTGTTGGGTAGCACTTATTGTACATAAAGCGATTGTTTTTAAATTTAAATCTTTTGCTTTGCACAGCACGTTTCTATAGCAGGAATACACGGTATGTTCGGCAGCTGTTTCGTATGCGTACCAGGTTTTTAAACTTATTGACCTGTTCTTTTAGACCAATTGAACAGCTTTTGACAGTTCTCGCTGTGATGTCATGCTCGTTAATTGCTTTCCTTCTAGGCCTGAGTAAGCAGACGTTGATTGAGCCCAGGTTGGTAGAGAGCCCACGTGTAACGGGAACAAACGTTGACGGCAATCTAATCATGACAATCCATCATAATTAAATTGATGAAATGCTCATCGGGGGGGGGGGGGCTCTCGCGGGAAAGCATGCGCTTTAAAATACGGCTCGAATGAAGGAAACAATTTTATGATAACGAAAGCACTCTACACTGAATTTATATGAACGCATTTTATGATTACAACAACAAATTTTGTTGAAGTTTTGTTAATGGGTAGGTATTTTGAAATACTATCAAAGTAATCCACGACTACAGGGGAATTAAGTATTGTCGTGTTATATGTTTGCCGGTGAGGATTGCACCGCATTTGTTTTTTTAACCATGTCACTTTCAGTTTTTATCAAAAGGAACTCGGAGGCAACCACAAATTCAACTTCGAATTGATTTCATGAGTGGGGTGTCGAGATCCTATATGCGGGACGGAAGACAGATGGAGCCGCAAATTTTCACTTTCAAACGGTGCTCCTGAACACTTTAAGCAGTAAACAAATCAATTTTTACCTCTCACATGTACGTTTTATAAACTTTTAAACGATTTTAGGAATCTAATTCCCAAAATATTCCTGACTTTAAAACGCAGCCGAGAAAATATCGCAGTCGTTCTTCGCGTCCACGCTACGTCGCCGCCCAAGTAAAACTCCACGATCTGTCCAAATCCCAGCCGAATCTGCATGCCACAACGGTGGTTTTCTAGTGCCCAAGCAGATTTCCCTCTTCGCTTGTCCGTCGTCTACCGTATCGTCACGCCGCTACGGTGGATGAAGACGAGGCCTTTGCTCAGCCACTGTAGATTACATTTGCAATGCAATCCGTGGAATGCTGTAAATATATCAGTGTTCTCATGTTATAATTTTCAATTGCAGATTTGAGTTATTAAGTTAATAAAAAAAATAATATATAGAAAAGTTAAATTATAATGAAAAGATAAATCTCATGAAGAATGTCAATGTAGATAAAATGTACGTTTAATATATAAAAAATAATATAAATTTATATTTATAATAAAAATTTAAAATTTTTTTATAATTTACAAAAGTTTAACTTTGAGTAATTAAATTTTTCAAACCTGCAATAGAAATTTCGGGGCAGTGTTAGGCCGATTTTCGGGCAGTTTGCTTTGGTGACTGCTCGATTACTACAACTGCCCTGTTAAGATCTACTTAAAGCGATTTATTATTTATGTGCATTAACGTGAGCCTTAGGCATGAAATTGGATCTAATTTGAAATTAAAATGGACATTTAAGGGCATGCATTAATCGGTTTTAGCAGAATATTAGCAAACTATAGGCCCAAGTATCAGTTGCAAGTTCCTAGCTATTATGTTCAATGCAATTTGAACGCGTTGTCAATATCTTATGTGCTTTGATAAATGTAACTTGTTTTCGTGAAATTGAAATGTAATGGTGATAGTTCTCTTTAAGTTCAAAATAACAACGGAATGAATGCAGTTATAGCGGAAGGATTCATTTATTAAACTTCCATACCCGTTGACTGCATTGAATATACTTAAAGGTTACCGTATTGTGTTAAAATAATTGATAATAAATGAAACGAATTAATATCATCTAACAAAAATGTGTCAAACAATAATCATTATTTTCAACACCGTCTACCTCTCGAACGCTCGCACACCTACTTGAGTAACTGTTTTTTTATTCATTTTCTCATATTAGATAATTTTCTAAATAATTTCTATTCAATGTTTAATTTTGTATACTTACGTGAACTTTTAGTACATTTAACTTCCACTCTTAGTATCATTAATTTTCAATTCAGTATTCATCCAACGAATACATACAGTTTCTTCCATTTCACTGAATAATTGATTGATAATTTAGGAAATCTAAATTTCTAATAGTAGCGCGTGAACAATCTTGGTAGGAAAATTTTTAAAAACTAAACCACCAATCAAATAAAATCCCTGGGTGTAAGAAGAGTTAGAGGATAATTTCAGATAGCTTTCGTATAAGGGAATATCTTCTTTCAATATTTGAAGATGTTTTTAAAATCGTTTTGATGAAATGTTTAAATAAGATTGCAAAAATGTATTTTAATTGATTTTAAGATGAGAACCGAAATAAAATGAATTCTGCACCCCATATGATTACCCAAATTGTTCGTTGGTTTTGGGGGCTTTTACACTATGGGATGATAAGTCCCTGGAGTCATCAGGATTTCAATTTGAGTGGGAAGTGCCCAGTTTTTGAGCATTTGTTAGCTTTCCCGTTAAGAACGTGTTATCAGTAGAGCAGGAAGAGTTAATAGACACCCTTCGTTTTTCGTCAGGCCGAATTAGATCTTTAATTCGTACACATGATTTAATATTTTGTAGTGTACTTTCCGCTGGTGAAAAAAAACCCGGCCCATGACCAGAGCATATCTACTAAATAGCAGAATTTTAATTCTTACGGTACTTATGGAGTAGAGAGTAGTATATATGCTCTGCCATGACACCGTAGAAGCTAACTGCCAGCGTATGTACGCGTTGTCAAGCATAGTCATTCCAGGGATGTTCAAAATGTTAGCTGGCTGAGGCAGTTACTATCGCTGCTTTCCTGTACGGACTTTATAAATACACATAAATATTACATACTCCATCCAACAAAATATTTCGATCAATTTTTGTTATCTTTAGAAACTGACGCAAGCAAAAGCAGTGTATTTGGAAATCCAAGGCACCATGATTTTGTTTGAAATTAGACCTGGCCGACCTCAAACTGTAAAACTTTCAGAACGTATCGCAGCTGGGTGGACGGACACACGGCCAAAGCGTGATAATGATCATATCATCTTGTGGAGTGCCGATAATTCGATCATGACAATGAGATACTCTAACTACCTCTAAGCGAAGGCCCGAAAGGGGCTGTAGGGCTACAAAGAAGAAGAAGAAATGTCTGTCGATTCACTAAGAATTCATTTTGGGTTGGTTCTTCAAAATAAGCCTACAAAGAAGAAGAATATCAAATTGTGCGGGTAACAATAAAAGTTGAATGGCTCCGTCTGCTGACAACAAAGTTAAAAATGTGAGAACTGTAATCAACTCACCGATGCCTTTGACACAAATATCAGACTAAAGCAGGGAGATGGGCTGGCCCCATTGCTATTCAATTTAGTTTTGCAGTACGTCATAAGGAAGCTACCTGTCGATTTGCGTGGTACATTATTATACAAGTTGAGCCTATGCGCATGACATCAACATTATGTCACGGTCATTACCAACTGCCAAAGAACTTTTCCTGAAACTCAACAGCGAAGCAAAACTTGTATGGCTACAAATCAATGAAAATAAAACAAAGCTCATGACTCAGTCGAGGAAAAATACCTCAAATACACAAAATATCACACTTGGCGAATACAGTATAGAAAATGTGAGCAAATTTGTGTATTAAGGCGCCATAATAACAAAAATGGGCAATGAAAGCGACGAAATACGCTAAAGAATACAGCTTGCAAATAAAATATGAATCCAGGACTTATATTAGGCAGACTGCATAGGCAAGTTCACTAGAACGCATTTATTTTTGTAAATTCAATTCAACTATAGCATAGTGTTTGATAAAGTCAAGAAATCACAAAATGTTATTTTTAGTTACTATGTAACAGATGTATATATATATATATATATATATATATATATATATATATATATATATATATATATATATATATATATATATATATTTATATAAAGGCTTCATTAAGTACGATGTTTTATTGCAAAGAGTAGAATTGAGTCTACGTAAGTAAAAGCATCGGAAACTTTTTGCATTTAATAAAATTTTAAATACTTATAGAATATTTGGAAGATATATTTAGATTTAACATCATATCAAATTACTCGTATCAAAAATAACGAAGTAGATACATCCATTTTTTTTTGTATGTAAAAATTTATTTTTTGTTGAGTTTCTTAGTAGTGCTCTTATTCCATTTGATAGAAATAGAATTGTTGTCAATTGTAATTGTACGCCCTTTAAGAAGTCAAGAAAAATGCTAGAGGGAATGGAAATAAAAAAAATGTATTTTTAAATCAAACTAAGATTCAGTGTTCTTATTTCTCTGAGCATCAAGTATGAGACCTGACATGATTCTAGGCTTTTCTACTCTTGCGCTAGCTATTGGGCTGTTGCTTGTTTTATGAATTACAAGGGCTCTCGGCAGGATAAGTTGACTCGCACCATCGAGGTTTTCGGTCCAGTTAGGAAAAGTACAAGGGTTTCCAATTCTAATGGGATGCTTAGTCTTTTCTTTGAGCCCCAATTTTGCTAGTCAGTGATTAGGTCATTCCCTATCGCTTGCGGTACGGATATAGTAAGAGTAGGAGGTTTAATGAAAAGTTCTATATAATATAATGAATTCATACGCATGAAATTTTTTGGTAGTGTTCCTTGTGCGGAAAGAAGGATCCACATCGTAACATCACAGATAGGTAGCTGCCAGCACGTGTACGCGTTCCTAGGCATGGTCATTTCTACAAGTTTGGCTGTTATGGCTTGCTGAGACAGCATTTGATCACTGCTGTCCTTCATGAACTTTTAAAACTCATAAAAACACTCCAATCTATTTCTAAAAACAAAAACAAAACATCCATTATATTATCGTGGTACCATAGTTTGCCTGAAGGGTGTGTAACTGAAATCCAAATCAGAAGCTAATGGACTTGTGTGATATACTTGGAAACAGATGCAGTAGAATCAGTGGATAGTGATGTATTTTATGTTAACCTGAACTTTAAGATTTGTTTACGCTTGCCAGATTACTGTAGCGTCTTTCAAGCATAAGTGTTGGCGCTTCTTGGAGCGGCAAACCAGCTGTAGTGTTATCAGTTATTTGAAGTGAATATTTGTATTTCACGGAATTTACACTTCATTTTAATGAGATTTAGAAGTATTCGAATGGATAACTCTTTTGAATGTTAGGATATAATTACATTAAGAGAATCTTTTAATGAGAAGAGCTAGTAAAGTAGGCAAACGGTATTTTGTAGATTTTTTTCTGTGCCTCCATTCCATATAATTTTCTTCATTACTCCTTCATTTTTGCACAACGCTCGTGTGATCTACATTTACATTTCGCAATTTCATCAATTGTGCCTCCCAGATAATGTTCAATAGATTGGTATAAGTTGGCACACAAAATAATGTGAATTAATTCTTTCGTGTATGCTTTAATGATTTAACTCCGAGATTTCCCAAAGTTTGTCCGAGATTTTCCAAAGGAAATCTAAACCGACCTCTCATCGGTTAAAGACGTGACGCATGCCAATGGACTGTACCCTACAGGTCAACTGGTTCGGGTATCCTTAGTCTACTCCGAAGTGGATAGCTAGTTCGGAGAGAAATTTCGGTCACAGATCTTACGCGAGTAGACAAAGTGCAATTAGAATTTCTCAGCGACCAATTCAACGCGTTCAACAATTTCCCGAACAAAAATTTCACCTATACGGTACCACAATCCACAACCCAGTATAACAGAATCGAATGTGCATGCCCGATCTAAATGCCGATACGGTGCCAGACATCATGTAATAAATATAAGCAGTCGAGCAGCCCCATGGTGATCAGGAGTGGCTGCTCCTGAAGAGATAAGGTGGTCACCTCGTCAAAACTGCTAAGTTTATTGTTTTATGGGATTAAAATTAATAATTAATTAGTCAAAATACGCTTATAAAAAATGCCAAACACCAGTTATGATATTGTGTACCCGAACCGAATAACCGAACCGATCAGTCGCAGATTGTAAAAACCCTACCCTCTATGCGGCATACTTAGCTCCCACTCTATTTCCGGCTGAATAACTACACTACTGAAAGGAAAGAGAATGTCAGTTTAATAATTCGTTTTTAATCCTATAATGAGTTTGTTTGTGAAAAATTTCATCTACTAAATACAGTGACAAAATTTGACAGAGAAAGAAATTATGGAAATATTTGGTGAATATTTTATTGGTCAAAATATAATAATAAAAACTATTTAATCTATATATGAGAGATAATATAAAGTGGGAAGCAGCATATCTTTTTGTATTTAAACAACAAAATACAAAATAGAGACCTTTTTAAGCAGTTTAAAAAATGAAAAGAAACTGTTCTAGACACTACGAAAATACATTGGTCTGAAAATACAACGTTGTTAATTATATATGCATAGGAAGGATTGAATGAATACAATTGAAATTTTCTATATACACCCATGAAAAGTATTTTATTTTAAATAAAAATTACTTTCTGAGAACAGTTTTCAAATATTAATGGATGTTAATATTTTCAATAAATTTACATTTAAATAAATATTTTAAACCATTCTTCAAAGCTGGTTCCCATTTTTAATAATCATGCTTTTTTTTACAATACAGTACTTATGAAAATGAAAGAAGTGATTTCAAAAGTACACAAATACGCTATCAGGAAACTACGCCTCTTTTAACACACACCCTAAGTACATAAATAGGCAACAAATGTATGTCTCATTTGGTGAAAAATGGAAAAATTACGAAAACAATTCGCTATCACAAAATTGAAAATTGCCTCATATTGTGGTTAGGAGTATACATCATTCTAAATATTGCGTAAAACCATACCTAATTATTTAAGCACCCAACCATAAATCTTAAATAATTTATAGAATGTAATGCATTTCAATTAAACTGAATCCACATAGTAAATGTGTTACACCTGTATACTAATAAGGTGGTTGCAAGGTACAATTGCGGCCCAGCGATATGAAGAAGAAAGACTACTCCGAAAAGCGGGAGATGTTCTGAAAAGAATACAATCTGCATGCGACTCCCCAAAAACCAGCAAAGCAGCAAAGGAAGGGCTCCTTGAACTAGAGGAGAGGAGAAGGCTAAAGAGGCGCTTGGGGCGAAATCTAAAGGTGACACGCAGATAGCTCCACCATTAAACGTCAATAAAAGAATGGCGTCTAGCCCAATCGAAGGAGATCGGGATAAAAGAAGGAAGGAAGAGGCACTTGAAGGGCGTGGAGCACTAGATCAGGGGTTCCAGACAGTGCTTACAAAAGGAGCGAAGAAAGCTGCAAAGAAACTCCTTCAAAAAAAGCCAGAAAGTAAAGTTCGTACGGACGCCCAATTACAAAAAGGACCTGATGCAAAGCAGGAGAGGCAGAAGCCCCGAAGAAGACCCCGGCAGCAGGAACTGCTTGTAAAGCCCCAAGATGGCCGATCCTACGCGGAGGTGCTGCGGGACATCAGGGGAAACGTAAGGCCCGAAGACACCAATACTACCATTAAAGTAGTACGACCAACACGGTCGGGCCACATACTGGTGGAATTCGGAGCAGAGGCCGGCAATAAAGAAGCATTCTGTGACGCAGTAAAGAAAGTCCTCGGCAAAAGGGCAACTATAGCCCCGCTCGAGCCGATGGCAACGCTCGAAATACGAGACATAGACTGCGTGACGGATCTGGCTGAGGTAGAAGAGGCCATCAAAAAGGAGTTCCCTAGCAGGGGAAGGATCAAAGCGAGACTGACACCAGAAAACAACAGGGGACAACGCATGGCCATAGTTGACTGGACTGAAAAGGACGCCGAACAATTCCTAAACAAGGGCAAAGTACGAATCGGGTGGGTTGTCTGTAGGATACGGTGAAGAGCAACGCCTCTTCAATGTTTCAATTGACTTGGTTATGGTCACACCACACAAGTATGCAAAGGACCTGACAGGAGTTACCTATGTTACAAATGCGGTGAAATGGGACATAAAAGAAAAGAGTGTACGAAGGAGGCACACTGTATTCTTTGCAAGGATGCTGATCCTAAACTTGATTGTGGACACGTCTTGTGATCAAGAAAATGCTGGGTGTTCCAGGAAGCCCTAGCCAAGGCAAAATCAGAGCTCCGATCACCCGCATCCTGCAGCTAAACCTACACCGCAGTTCAACTGCCCAAAATCTGCTTGAGCAGTTTGTGAGGGACATGAAAGCCTACTTCTTGCTGCTGAGTGAGCAACACCATAATAAAAGTCCTGCATTATGGTACTCTGATGAAACTGGTACTGCCGCTATTTGGGTTCGGAACAGTGTGGATGGGGGGATGGTTTCGTGTGGGTTCGGTGCTCAGGGATCACCTTCTTTAGTGTGTACCTAACGCCTAATGAGTCGATATCATCTTTCCAAGCCAAGCTTAATGCTTTGGAGGGCGCTGTCTCAAACGCAGAGGGTAAAGTGCTCGTTGGGGGTGACTTCAATGCTAAAGCAATCGAATGGGGCATGCCTCAGACGGATCCACGGGGAAAACGAATCCTGGAAATGGCGGCCAGGACGGCCCTCGTCGTACTAAACTCCGGGAACACGCTTACTTTCCGCCGTATTGGGTGTGAGGGAACCATACCGGACGTGACATTTGCCTCGGAGTCCTTAGTATGAAGGATACACAACTGGAAAGTATTAGAGGACTACTCAGCCAGTGATCACCAGTGCATTCTGCTTGAGATAAGTGATGCTGTCTCCCGACGTCCGTGCTCTCGGCCTTCTACAACTAGATGGAACATTGGAAGAATGGACACCGAGAGGTTCGTCAAGGTTCTCACAGCAAGTGAGCCGCTGCAGGGAGCTTCGGAGGCGACGGAAGAACTGGCAGCTCAAGACGTGGTGAACTCTACTATGAGCATCATTACGACTGCTTGCTGCGCTTCTATGCCCCGTCGAAGACCCCCCAAAAGGCAGAGACATATAGTCGCACCAAGTCACCTGTTGGTGACACTCGACGTCAGGAATGCCTTCAACTCCGCTAGATGGGTGGATATTCTGGACACGCTGGAAAACTCTTTCCAAGTTCCAGAATATCTAATGCGGCTTTTGAGGAACTACCTAAAGGACCGAAGCCTGCTCTACGACACGATACAGTGCCAACGAAGGATGGAAATTACATCGGGTGTTGCCCAGGGATCTATCCTAGGTCCGGACCTGTGGAACGTGTCTTACGACGGGCTACTGAGACTTGAGATGCCAGATGAGTCGCGCTTGGTCGGCTATGTGAATGATGTTGCGGCTCTGGTTGCTGGACGCACCGTTGAATAAGCGCAGCTTAGGCTAGGTATGCTAATGCGCCGAGTGAGAGACTGGATGACTGCTCGTGGGCTGAGTTTATTACTGGAGAAAACCGAAGTGGTCATCTTGACAAAAAAGAGAATCCCTAGAGTAAGGATGATCAGTATTGGAGATATACAAATCGAATCGAAGCCAGCGGTAAAGTACCTGGGGCTACTGATCGACTCGAAGATGAGTTTCTCTGAGCAAATCAGGGCAACGGCTGAGAAGGCTGCTTCGGGAATATCGGCCCTGAGTCGACTTATGGCCAACGTAGGAGGACCCAGCCCATCAAGAAGACGCCTCTTGATGAGTGCTGTAGGGTCAGTGCTACTGTACGGAGCAGAGGTATGGGGCGACGCTCTCAGCAAGGAGGTATACCGAAAACGTTTGGCACAGGTACAGAGAAGAGGAGCACTGAGAATTGCATCTTCGTATCCAACAGTCTCCGACTCGGTGGTGAGAGTAATTGCAGGCGTGATACCTGTCGCTCTCCTTGCTAGAGAGCGCCGCGCTATTTACCTGCGCCAAAACGAGGCTGCGAGGGAGATAGTTGTCCGCGAGGAGAGACAGCGCTTGCTCAACGATTGGCAGCAGTTTTGGGTCAATTGCACGAGGGGAAGGTGGACTGCGCGCCTCATCCCGGATGTGAGACCGTGGCTAAATTGAAGGCATGGTGAGACTGACTTCTATCTGGCCCAGCTTTTGAGCGAGCACGGGTGTTTTCAGTCTTACCTGCACAAGATCGGTAAGTCACGGTCTCCCGATTGTCGGTTTTACCCAGGAGAGGAGGACAATGCCTGTCACACATTTTTTACGTGTACCAAATGGGCCAGGCTGCGAAGAGAACTCTACAGGGAGACGGGAGAGCTCACTCCGGATAATATAGTTGCGGTGATGCTCGAATCGGTTGACAAATGGAACCAGGTGGCACATTATGCTCGGGCAGTCCTAAAATATAAAAGGGACTCACAGCAGCCGGAGGCGCTAGGGCTGGGGGATCGCTCTTCGGGCATTTCCTCTTCCCCTCTCGCCTCCCGCTAGGAAAGGGACTCCCCAGCTTGAAGGCGCCTCACAACAAAACGAGACCTGGCCCGAAGTAATGTGTCAAACGGTTCCAGGCTAGGTTCTCAGATTGACAGGGGAGGTGTTTAGTGGGTAGTCCAGTCACGCATGGGAGTCCCACACTCTGTGCATAAATAGCATTCACCCCCCTACCACAAAAAAAATAAGGTGGTGTTAAGTAAAAGCTTTTTTTGCGATGCGTGAAAACTCTCGTACATTAGGGGAAACTCATACAATATACTATAAGTTTTTTGCTTGTCAGCTGTAAGATATATCATCAATTACGACAAATTCTACATGAAAATTTAATCAGAAAAACTGAAGGTTATAACAAAGTCTCTCAACAATTACCGCGTATAAATAGTTCAAATAAATACAGCAACCAAGATATGTTTGCGTTTTGTTTAACATATTTATATTACAAGAGCCTGAGGTATTTTTGACGCCTTTGTGCATCTTGGAACCAGCTTAAATCATTTCACAAAAAAAATTCTTTCAATAATTTTGTGCTCGAAATAAGAACAAGAAATCAGGATTGATTGAGTGTTGCAATACCAGTACACCCTATGTATAGTGGCACGCACTGGGAGCTTGATATGATGTGTGTCCTATCAAGACTCCCCGGGAGAGAAGGATATCTCTGTATACCACTTAGCTGCTACTTTATACTTGACAACCAGATCAGTAAGGAGGTGTTCGTTTATTTAATTACTTAATTTTTATTTAGTTCTTCGTTATGTTATTAAATTACACATTCAGCTTAATATATATTTTTAATATCATATTTTAACAATGAATTAATTTATAACAGAACAAGATAATGAGGACTTATGCCTACATAAGTATATATCTAGAATACAATATTAATGGAACAGTTAATTCCCACAATTTATGTTTAGTTTAAATACTTCTAAGACCAAATACATTATTTTCAAACAGAAGAACAAGGAAGACATTAACATTGATATAAGAATTAATAGCGAAAAACTGGAGAGAGTAGCGGAATTCAAATATCTTGGACTCATCATCGACCAACGAGTAACATGGCTGTCGCATATAAACAACTTAAGAAGATAAGATATGAAGGATTTCCAAGCAATATCAAGCAGATGGTGCTAAATGCATTCGTTCTGTCGAAACTACATTACGGAGTAGTAATCTGGAACCAATTATCAAAGCAACACCTTAATATTGTTACATGTACAAATAATTACATGTACAAATAATTCTGCGAGCTACTGTCGCAATTGTTTTCATCATCATTACTCGAACCCACGAGAATCCAACAAGCATGATCAACATCTGCAAGTGACGTCACTCGAACCTACCAGGTACCTTCGGTAGAACATTCGCCAATGTGCGAGAAATGGGTGAATAGGTAGAGACCCTATATAAAGGCGAGCTGAATGAATGGGGAGATCATCATTCATTCGACCGCGATAAGAAAACTGCGATATAGTGGAACGCGAAGTAAAGACAATTGATTGTTTGAGTGCAAAGTGTGTTTCGTAATAGTGAAGTAATTTAGAAGACAATTGCGATAAAAAAATTTATGGACAAGTGTTAGATTTTAATTTTAATAGTGAAAATTAAAATTAGTGAAAGTGTTAACGGATTATTGTGCATTTTAGTTAATTAAATAAACTCTTTTAACTTAAATTAAAAGACATTGCGTTTTCACTTTCCCGGAACATTAAAATTATAGGCCGCGAACCAAATAACACGCGACAGTGGTGTCAAGAAGTGCGAAAGAAAAATTTTGAAAGTGAAAATTTGAACAATTTTATAGTGCACAATAGTAAAATTTAAAGAAACATTAAAAATGCCACGAAGCTTAAACTTAAAAATTAATGAATTGACCATATTGGAGCTCAAGGAGGAGTTGGAACAGCGGAATCTGGCCACACAAGGTACAAAGGCCATACTGATTGCACGCTTGCGTGACGCGATCGAGTCGGAAGGCGTGAATCTGGATTCGGGTGAGCTCTCAGATGCGGAAAAAGGCGCAGAAGGTGGAGAAGTAGACACACCAAAACCAAAGGAACCAGAAAATGCGCTGATGCAAATGTTGATGCTGATGCAGCAAGAGCAGCGACAACAGTCATCCAATTTAACTGCGAAGCTCAATGAACAGTCATCCAATTTAACTGCGAAGCTCAATGAACAGTCATCCAACTTAACGACGAAGCTAGATGAACAATCAGCGAAGTTAAATGAACAATCAGCGAAGTTAAATGAACAATCAGCGAAGTTAAATGAACAATCAGTGAAGCTGGACCAACAAGCGATCGTAATCAAGGAAGTGCAAAAACAGTCAACCGAAATAAAAGTGGAGCTCGGTAGCCTGAACAATCAAATTAAATGCGTCGAGGAAAAGGTTTACCAGGTCGAGGAGAAGGTCAGCCAGGTTGAGGAGAAAATTAACTATGAGATCAGCCAGGTCGAAGCGAGAATGAACCATGAGATGGAAAAAGTGAAAAAAGAATTGGAAGTAGCAAAGGCAGTAGTAACCGCCCCACCAGCCCCGCTTGTAACCGCAGCGCAAAGCACATCCAGAAATGTGCCAGCACCAATATTCGATGGGCAAACGGTCTGGAGTATTTACAAGACTCAGTTTGAAGCTGCCGCAAGGGCAAATCACTGGAATGAGCAGGAACGAGCAACTGCACTGATTCTTGCTCTAAGAGGCCCAGCTGCCGAGCTTTTGCAGACGATCCCCGATGAATTGCACTCAAACCCGAATGCTATAATGAATGCGCTCGACATGCGTTATGGAGACGATCATCTAAAGCAGATTTATCGGTCACAGCTAAGGCATCGGGTGCAGAAGTCTGGTGAGACCCTACAGCAGCTAGCCCAAGACATTGAGCGACTAGCACTTTTGGCTTACCCAGCCTACGACCCAGAACATCGAGATGATGCAGCGACAGAGGCATTCATCAGCGCACTAAAGGACCCGGAATTGCAACAAGCCGTGCGTTTAGCTCAAAAGCAAACGGTTAAGGACGCATTGGCTTACAGTCTGAACTTTGAGGCAGCGAAAAATGTGACTCGTACCACTGCCCGGGTTCGTGAAGTAGTGACAGACGAGTGCAGGTGTGAACGCGTGGAAATTGAGCGAGACCCGCATGTAAATGGTGCGCCTAGATGCTGGAATTGCGGAGAGAAGGGGCACTTGCAAAGAGACTGCAAGAAGCGAAGAAAACCGAGCTATTGTCCAGGGTGTGCAGCTAGGAGGAGATCCAGACCGAGCCAGGAGCCCAGAATGGAAGCCCTTCAAACAGAGGGGTCGGGAAACATGTAAGAGCCAACTTCGTGGGGCAGAGGTTGGCTAGGAGGATCGACGTCCCCAGCACCACCATCACCGTGTCAAGACTACATCGTGGAGAAGCGGACTTATGCCTTCCGGGTCAAATTGACGGAGAACACTGCACCATAACAATCGACACTGGTGCAACCCGATCGATTATCCGACCAGACCTAGTTAGACAGCAACAACTTCACAAGGGCAGAATTTTCTCACTACGGACAGCTACGGGAGAAACTGCACCTGTTCATGGAGAGGTCAACCTCCAGATACAGTTGGGAGACCTTGTGTTCCGACATAATTTTCTGGTCGCGAACATTATGGATGACTGCATTCTCGGAATGGATTTTCTGCGACCACATGGAATCACGTTGGACTTGGGAAAACATGTCTTGAAATGGCAGAATGTCGAAGTTCTGATGGAGGATCCCAGCGTCCAAATCCCCAAGATGAATGTAGTGGTATGTACCGACACTGATGTACCGAATTCTTCCGAAAGCATTGTATGGGCCAAGCTTGATGGTGATTCTGGAGACCACCGATCTTACCTGATAGAGCCAACGAAGACGTCCGCATTGCGCAGTTTGATTGTAGGACGAAGCCTTGTAAGATCTTTAAGGAA
This sequence comes from Odontomyia ornata, assembly GCA_963969285.1. Lineage (NCBI taxonomy): Eukaryota > Metazoa > Arthropoda > Insecta > Diptera > Stratiomyidae > Odontomyia > Odontomyia ornata. The sequence goes on along the minus strand of OZ017739.1, from coordinate 302,353,962 downwards.
CGGATATGTGCCGGTTAGAGTCCTTAACACCGCAGATTCAACCACGAGCATCAAAGCGGGAGAAGTCATCGGCAGCTGCCAGCCTGTTTCCACCATCACCTCTTTGGAAGCTACTCACAACCATCATTGGAAAAGGAGGCAAGACACAGAAAAAGCCAGGGAATCCACGTCTGCAATATTGAAGCAAGTCAAATTGCCGGTGCAGCTATTCAAACGAGCCTCTGATCTGGTCACCAAGTACAGTGACATCTTCTCAACAAGCCCGGATGACCAAGGCCGAACGAGTTTGGTAACTCACGTCATAGACACACAGGGAGCCAAGCCAATTCGACAAGCACCAAGACGTCTCCCTATAGCCAAACAAGGAGAAGTGAGCGTGCTGATCTCGGACATGGAAAAACAAGGCATTATTGAACCTTCTGTAAGTCCATGGGCCGCGCCTGTAGTTCTAGTAAAGAAAAAGGATGGTAGCACTCGCTTTTGTGTCGACTATAGGCAGCTTAACGACGTCACCAAGAAAGATAGTTACCCGCTCCCACGCATCGATGACATCATGGACACTTTAGCCGACGCAAAATGGTTTTCTACACTCGATCTCAAGAGTGGCTACTGGCAGGTAGAAATTGACAAGAAGGACCGAGAGAAGACCGCATTTTCAGTTGGGACCGGATTGTGGCAATTTGTGGTGATGCCGTTTGGGCTTTGCAATGCCCCAGCCACTTTCGAACGCTTGATGGAATACGTGCTACGTGGTCTAACCTGGAAAACCTGCTTAGTGTACCTAGATGACATCATCGTCATCGGGAGAACGTTCGAAGAGCATGTGCGGAACTTAGAAGAGGTTTTCTCCCGACTGCGACTGGCAAATTTGAAACTTAGTCCCGACAAGTGTACCCTTTTCGCAGCTGAAGTAAAATACCTGGGACATGTCGTATCAGCAGAAGGGGTCAAAACAGACCCTGAGAAAATTGAAGCCGTGAAAAGCTGGCCAACACCAAACAACAAGCGCCAACTACGAAGTTTTCTGGGCCTGGCAACCTACTATCGAAGATTCGTCAAAGACTTTGCCAAAATAGCTAAGTGTCTTCATCAGCTAACCGAGAAAAATCGTCCGTATGTCTGGAATGAACAATGCCAGACAGCCTTTGAGACCCTGAAGGAAAAGCTATGTGAATCACCCGTACTGGCGTATCCAAAACCCGGAAAAATGTTTGTGGTTGACACCGATGCAAGCAACGGCGGTATTGGAGCTGTACTCTCCCAGCAGATCAATGGCGAAGAAAGAGTCCTCTCGTATTACAGTCGAGTTCTTTCAAAAAGTGAGAGGAACTACTGTGTGACCAGGAAGGAGCTATTGGCTATAATAGAGGCCACCAAGCAGTTCCACAAGTACCTATATGGCCAGAACTTTGTTCTTCGAACGGACCATGCATCATTGAGATGGCTACTTAACTTCAAAAACCCCGAGGGACAAGTTGCGAGATGGATCGAAAGATTGCAGTCATACGACTACGAAATTGTTCATCGGAAGGGCGGAGTTCATGGAAATGCTGACGCCCTATCTCGTCGCCCATGTCCAGCTAACTGCAAGCATTGCCAACGGATTGAGGAAAAGGAACCGCCCGTTGATCTGCGACTGATAACGGCCGAATTCGATGAAGCTTGGTCATCGGAGGAGATTCGAAATGCCCAGCTAGCCGATGAAGACATCGGACCATTGCTCGTATGGAAGGAGACGACTGGGCGACCTGAGTGGAAGGACGTTTCAACGCATGGCGCAACCCTGAAAAGCTATTGGGCACAATGGAACTCCCTTCAGGTGGAGGGTGGTGTACTCAAGCGGAAATGGGAAACGGCGGATGGCAGCTCCTACAGGATGCAAATTATACTACCCAAAAGCCGAATCCACGATGTGGTTAAGGAAATGCATGAAGGATCCTCGGGAGGCCATCTTGGTGTTAACAAAACCTTAGCGAAATTGCGGGAAAGATTCTACTGGCTCCACGCTCGAGAAGACGTAGAGGACTGGTGCCGCAGATGCACAATTTGCGCTTCCGTCAAAGGCCCAAAGCGACGACTGAGAGGACAAATGCAAACCTATAACGTAGGCGTGCCATTCGAAAGGATTGCTGTTGACATCGCTGGACCCTTTCCTGAATCTGAATGGGGAAATCGATACACGCTGGTTGTAGCTGATTATTTCAGCAAGTGGCCCGAGGTCTACCCCATTCCCAACCAGGAAGCAACTACTGTAGCCGAACAGCTAGTGTTAAATTGGGTCAGCAGGTACGGCGTGCCTTGTGAACTACATTCGGATCAAGGCCGAAACTTTGAGTCACTAGTTTTTAGCGAAATGTGCGAGTAGCTGGGAATACGGAAAACGAGGACAACACCGCTGCATCCCCAATCCGATGGAATGGTCGAACGTTTCAACGGCACGCTCAATAAACACTTGGCCAAAATGGTGGACGAGAACCAAAGGGACTGGGACCGACATATCCCACTATTTTTAATGGCGTATAGAGCCGCTGAACATGCATCGATGGGCCAAGCCCCAGCCAAAGTCATTTTTGGAAAGACTATTCGTTTGCCAGCCGATATAAAGTTCGGAACACCCCCTGAGAAACCCCAAACGGTCTCGGAGTACGCAAGTGATCTAAGACAACGGTTGAACCAGATACATCGGACAGTGCGAAAACACCTCGAATCGGCTACTGACCGCATGAAGACCAGGTATGATCTAAAGGCTAATTCTACTGGTTTCCAGCAAGATGACTTGGTGTGGCTTTATAACCCGCAACGGCGAAAGGGTAGGTCTCCAAAGTTGCAACATAATTGGGAGGGACCATACCGAGTTACAAAGCGAATCAACGACGTCGTTTACCGAATACAGGAACATCGTAAGCCGAAAGCTAAGATGAAAATCGTGCATCTGGACCGTCTTGCCCCATATTACACCCAGGGAGAATTGACTACAAATAGCGACACATCTTTTCGGGGCGAAAAGAACTGAGGTGGGGGCAGTGTTACATGTACAAATAATTACATGTACAAATAATTCTGCGAGCTACTGTCGCAATTGTTTTCATCATCATTACTCGAACCCACGAGAATCCAACAAGCATGATCAACATCTGCAAGTGACGTCACTCGAACCTACCAGGTACCTTCGGTAGAACATTCGCCAATGTGCGAGAAATGGGTGAATAGGTAGAGACCCTATATAAAGGCGAGCTGAATTAATGGGGAGATCATCATTCATTCGACCGCGATAAGAAAACTGCGATATAGTGGAACGCGAAGTAAAGACAATTGATTGTTTGAGTGCAAAGTGTGTTTCGTAATAGTGAAGTAATTTAGAAGACAATTGCGATAAAAAAATTTATGGACAAGTGTTAGATTTTAATTTTAATAGTGAAAATTAAAATTAGTGAAAGTGTTAACGGATTATTGTGCATTTTAGTTAATTAAATAAACTCTTTTAACTTAAATTAAAAGACATTGCGTTTTCACTTTCCCGGAACATTAAAATTATAGGCCGCGAACCAAATAACACGCGATAATATCATCTCCAGGTTGCTTACCAAGGCTTATAAAAATATGCTAAATCTACCAATACGTACACCAACCAGATTTGTGTACCAATCAGCGAAAGCATTAACATTTACTCAAATCGTTGAAGCAGAGAAAGCCTTGCTTGAATTCAAATTCTTCGTCATATATTCAATTTATGAAAGTATCGCAGAAAAATCATTAGAATGTTAGGAACGCAAACCAATTCATAATACCTTTTGCAAGAACGGATCGTCTAAAGAATGACGCTACGAATGATGCCTTGCGTATATACAACAATCTCCCAGATTCAGTTAAGGATGCAAACTCACTTATAGTTTTTAAAAAAAGGCTTAAAGAATATTTATTTAACAACGATTGAATCTCAGTGCAATAAACTTCTACATCGCATCTTAGGGACTTTCTTGACCCTATCGTCGAGATTGTATAGCAGAAAGATATTATTATGGAGAATCTCAGTCCAATAAATTTCAACATAGCATCTAAGGGCACTTTAAACCCTATCGTCGAGATGCTTGAAATGACAGCTAACTTTATAACTCAGAGTTTTTTTTCCCACGGCGTATTACAAAGTTTTTTTTTATCTCTGAGAGCTGATCACGAAATGTACAAGATGAGATTAATAGGATAAATTCACATAATTTGTGTGCCCCCTTATACCGATGGCCTATTCATTGTCTGGGTGGCACACCTGAAGAAACGTTGTGCAACGAAGAAAGTATGATGGAGAGAGTGGAAGGGAATGGAGGTATTAAAAAAAAATGTCAGCGATAGATCGACTTGTTTATAAGCTCATAAAGCTACAATTATTAGTTTTTCTTTCGCAATATTCATAAAATAAAAATTATGGGTCATTAATTAAAAATTGCTCCTTCTCGAATACATTTCATAACATATGCTTTCACAGAGTTTGTTTTGGTGATTATTGCAGAAAGATTGTTTTCATTAATAACTGAAATTAAGTCACTTTTTGGTGACTAGAGAAGAACGGTCGGGTTAAAGTATCATTTCTCTTTGGTAAGGTTATTTAATAAATTTTGATTGCCTTCATAATCACCTTTGAGTTTAGTCAGCACGTTTTCAAGCTCTATGAGATTTTTCGAAATAAATTCAAATTCTTTTTGCAGGCTTTCATAGTCAACCTTGTATTTCATCAATTGTTCATTTTGACTGTTGAACTTTATAATAATTTTAAACTGGATTCATCATTTTGTTTAATCTTTTCATCAAGATCTTGTTTGCCTCGGCTTCTTGCTCTTTGTGAACAATTTCCGATTAAATTATTCATAAAAAGAGAAATCAATGTTTAAAATCCCAGAAATGCTTAATTGAAATGCTAAAACACTCTTCTTGGTTAATCAATACTAACTGCGAATGGCGAATATGAAAATGCAACCCTTCCAGGAAGCTCGTTTTCTTCATCTTTAACTATTTCCCGGCTTTTCGACTACGCTTTTCCACCTTTTACGGTCCTGTCAAGACTCAAATGGAACCTGATGTGAAATTTCCCTATTAAGCTTGGAGACTCATGTAGTCTTAAGATTCACATATAGATTTAATGACTACAGTAAAATATAGTTACCGTTAACAATGTCTAAAAACGGTATAAATAAATTGAAAAAACTATGCATGCCAACTGCTATGAGCACAGATCAGCAGCACCATTACCCATTTGACTTCTGATAAATCAATTAAAAGTTGAAACTTAAACTTAACTAAAAATAATTTCAACCATGTGTAGTGATATGGGTGTGTATATAATGTCCGTAAAGGACTGCAGCGATGATTTGCTGCCTCGGCAAAAGAGGATGGTGGGATCCACTGAGATTGGCTTTGCCTGAGGACGCATGAATGCGCTGGCAGGCTAGCGCTACGATGTCGATTTTTGCTTTTTCTCGGTTAAAATAGAAATAAATGCTCTATATTTGTTTACGAATAGTCTGTGTTTTCTAGTGGTTAGAACATAAACGTATAAACCGAAGGTTCCAGGTTCAAATCTCGTTGGGAGCAACGTGATTTAGTTCAGGGGATTTTTTGGACAGACTATGAGTATTCACTCAGTGGTGATATGTACTGATTTAATCAGATCATATCATACCTGAGCAGGCACACGGGAGCATGGTACTGACCAAATCAACTTCCGAAAAAATCAATACGGTCATGAAAATGAGATACTCTAATCATCTCTAAGTGAAGCGCCGAGAGGGGCTGTAGTGCTACAAAGAAGAAGAAGATTTGTTTACGAAATTGTATCTCGTTTAACGTATTGATATTATTTAAGGGAGATAAATATAAATATTTGATAAAAATATGAAGAAAGGGACGCAAAATGAATATACACAATAGTTCATACGCAAAGCAACTAAAAAAATATACATAAACAAGTTGAGTAAGCAGGAGAGTGCTCCTACCAGGAGGTCTTTGTAAACATCCTAGGGTTAGAAGCAAGTTTTCTAATGGCGTGAATCGATAACTTGAATTATTCATCCAATACTTGCATATGAAATCGTTCAAATTTATACAAAAGATGCACAGTTTCTTTCATAAGCACAGTGCAGCCGCCATTTTAATCTAGCTTAAATGATTTTTCTGAATGCTCGGCCGATCGAACATGTTCAAGTTAAACACTATTCCTTAAATTTTCATGATAATTGAAAGAAAATAAAAGTACCTAAGTCAATTTTAAATATATATAGGGTTTTCCAATAAGAGGTGTTATTTTGAATAGATCTTCTTATTTAACACCTTGCGACTTCTTCCTTTGGAGCCACGTGATAAAGGAGGCCTATGCCAATAGCCCAGCATCAATTCAAGATCTCAAAGATGAAATTCGTGAGGCTATCGAGGACATAGGGCAGCCACTTTGCGATTTGGTTATGGAAAATTTCATGAAGAGGATATGGTCCTGTAAGCGTGTCGTGGTGGTTATTTGCCCAATGTTAATCATCACTATTAACGGCATATCTTCTTCTTTATAATGAACTAAACATCCGATCATTTATTTAAAAAAATGGCATTTTTCTTTTAATATTAAAATAACACCTCTTATTGGAAAACCCTATATGAACCATGAACACGTGTTATCGTTGTTGTAATTCCATATAATTGAAATGGCTATAACTCACTTGATTATGATTCGATCTCAATTAAATTTTGTGAACATATATATCTTATGTCAGTCTATATAATTGCAAAATTTCAAGAAGTTTAAAGTTACCGTTTTGATTTTATGGGCAAAAATGTAAAATCTATAAATCATACTATTATTAACAAAGTTGAGCGAATTTCGATTTCTAAGGTATTTGTTGCCCTTGTACTCATAAAGGTCCACATTCGTGATAATTTTCAGATTTTTCGGCTGAAAGGTGTCCAATCGCGAGGGGGGGGGACACAAATTTTGGGTACATTTTGCCTTGCCGTGGACCCCCTAATTCATGAAATGATCTTTTTATTTCAGATTCTAAAAGTTCTAATCAAGACCTTTCATTTGATACCCCACTCGACTACCTTTGATTAAAAAAAATTTTTAAGGGCCAATTCGTTATTAGGGGGGACCCCCCTTAAACATTTTTTAAATTTTTGTCAAGGCCTTAACTTTTGAGAGATCATCACTTCTGACCTTTTCACAAAGTTTGAGCATTCTAGCTTCTATAGTTTCTGAGGAAATCAGCTGTGACGCACGGACAGACGGACAGACGGACAGACGGACAGACGGACAGACGGACGGACGGACAGACGGACGGACAGACGGACAGACAGGTCGCGAAACTAGTAGGTCTTTGTAAAAAAATTTTTTACAAAGACCTAAAAAATGATATGCAAAGAAAATATGTTATACAAACGGGTACTTTCCCAACATCCTCGCCAGGTGCCCACTGATGAATGTTGGTGATACAATATGGCTGAAATAACATTTACGTTATGCTCCTTTTTGAATACAACTCATTTATCCCTACAACTTAAACTTTTGATAAATATTACTCGACAATCAGAAATCTGGCCCCATGAATTTTCTAATCCAAAATTTATATCATGTATTTTGTATATAATATACTGTACCACGAGAAAGTAAATTAATGTTCAAGCTAAGGGTCTTGCATCGAAAGCCAATTCATCGACCACCCAAGCCACACTCAACTGCCCACAATAGTTCGCGAATCAAATGCTAATCAATCCATTAGCCCACCAAGACATTACTCCACAATTTCGATTCAAGGAAATTGAACGTTCACCCCACGCGACGACCTTCTTCTCCCTTGTCTTTTCTGTCCGTTATCCACTTGTCAATGTCGCCACGGTCTATCAGATGAGCCTCTAGCTCAGCCAAGTAAGATTTCATTCGGCAATGCCATACATGGATAGGATGCATTATGGCAGTGTTCTCAGGTCCGAATTTTCAATTACAGATTTGTATTTTTAAATTAATAGAAGTTAATGATGAAAAAAAATTTAAATAATAATAAAAAGATAAATATCATAAAGAATATAATTATAATGAAAAATTAAAATTTAATATAGAGAAAAAAGATAACTTAAAATTTATATTTATAATAAAAAAAGTATTTTATAATTTATTAACTATAAATTGAAATGATTAAATTTTCAAATCTGCAATTAAAATTCGGATCACGGTATGCCGGTTCGCGAGCAGTTTACTTAGGTGACTGCTCGATTATTACACATGACCGTAGGCTAAATCGAAACTCGCACTACCACTTATTACAAGATTTACCATATGGATGATCTATCCTGATCCCGGACAGAGACCTGGATTACAACTAACATCACAAGAAAAACGCCAAAAGGATATGGCCGGATTACAGGTTGTTTTGCAAAAACTCATTTCTCTTGTGGCACAATTTATTTATTTATTTTCATTTATTTTTTTTACAATGTCTAATCTAATTCATGATCAGCTCTCAGAAACCAAAAAAAAAATCATACAATTTGACACATCAAAAAATACACTGAGCAACTGTCTCTTCAAGTATCTCGCCGATAGGGTCAAAAAATCATCTAAGATACTGGCTTGAAAAATCTTCAGGGTCACGCTTCAATCATTATTTATTAGATGAATCTTAAGTCTTTTCTTAACTTTCGCACTAGTTTGGCCGAAAAATCTTCAGCAAATTTGAGGAGGATCACTCAGTTTGTTAAAAGCTTAGGGTGGTTCTCATAAAAAAGGTAGTGTCTGATTATCTTCAGTATCACAATGTGTCTGTTCACAGGAGTGTATTTGCGGAGACTTCCACTTAATTCAACTATCTACTTTCAGGTTCAATAGTTCTCCTATACTGTTCGAACCTAGTAGAATCAAATTATTAATCATCTCATATCTTTACATTCACCCGGCTCATTTGAAAAGTACTCCAAAGATTGTATTCAGTAAAGAATATTTAGATTTAAGTAAGATTCTTCATTTTTATGGTTCCATACATCCAAAAACAAAAATGAAGCCCTAATAGGATCACTAATGTGTCTATTCGTCCATCTGTCGCCGCAAATATGCTTCAAATTTACTTCACCGATTAAGTTCAAAGTTAGTGCAAATAAGAATATCTGTGATGCAAATACGCACGTGTAACTTAAATAAATAAAGAACTTTTCCTGAAACTCGATAGCGAAGCAAAACAAGTAAAGCTACAAATTAATGAGAATAAAACAAAAATCATGACGCAGTCGAAGAAAAATACCTCAAATACACAAAATATTACAAATTTGCAAATTTGTGTATAAACGCGCAAAAAATATTGATAATCACTAATGAAAGAGATGAAGAATGCCAAAGAATACAGCTCACAAATAAAATGTTTTATTCAGTTTTCACAATCTTAAAGACCAGCTTCATACACAGGAAAATAAAGCTCCAAGCATACAAATCTGTCATGAGACCTGTGCTATGCTATGGATGTGAAACATGGGCCCTAACCCAAGCATCCGCAAACATATTGAACGCCTTTGGGAGACGGGTCCTGAGGCGAATAATCGGAGCTAAGCTAGACGAGAACCAATGGTGAGCTTGTACATTTTTGACGAGCCGAAGATCTAAACTATTGTAAGACTGCGGAAGCTGCAATGGGCTAGCCACGTGAATCGTATCGACGATCGACAGATATCCACAAATGTATTCGTTAGGATAACTGAAGGGCGGAGACTAGTGGGAAAGCCGTAGAAAAGCTGGTCTGACTCGGTTGACGAAGACAGTTCATCGCTGCTCGGATTTTGAAATTGGAGGACGCATTTAATGGACCTAGATAGTTGGAGGTGGTATTTGTAGGAAGCGGAGGCCCGAGAGGGACTGTAGCTCTACGAAGAAAAAGAAAAAAACTTAAATAAATGAGTTCGTAAAATGACGGTCACTTTTCGGGAGGGGATAAAAACGACGCTTTATAAAGTGTATCATTTGACACATTAGATGAGAAGTATTGATGTGAGGTTCTAAATATATTTTTGATATCGATCATGTCGTGTTTGTTGTCGGCGGTTTTCAAGTTATTTAAGAAAATCGTTAAAATTTGATCACTCCCTTCCTTATCTTCAAAATTACTGAGTCTAAAATTTTGAAAAAAAACAGAAAATAATTCTATACCCATAGAATATAGGAACATTTGTAAGGAGTCCATCGTCTCAACATAACCTAGTAATTAAATGGTAGGTAAACCCTTACGCCTCAAATTATCTGGTGCTTAATTCTTAACCATATATAAATCTCTAAAATTTCTTCCAAAAATTGCATTCGCATGTAGAGCCAAAAAACGATTATTATAGCAGGAGACATCAATATTTCAAAGAAACATGAGAAAAAGAAGAATCAGCTTACCTTTTAGCAATCAGCTTACTACATCTATTCACAAAGATACATGACAGAATTCAGTGATAGATATTATATCCAGCGATTCCCCTCTACAATCCCGTACCATGCATGTTTTTCTACCTTAAAAATTGCGTCATTTGTATAGAGCGTCTGGGTTTTTGTATAATTATGTGTACATAAAAAGTTGGACGTGAATAAATCATTAACAATGAGTAATAAAATTATTTTATAAACCTTATCTGTTGCGAATGACTGGCCACTTAAATCTTAAATAAATTGGTTTTTGGAGGCAAAATAACTTTAATATTCAAACAATCTTCCTATTTAAGGATCACTCTTCATCTCCAACTGTAATTGCACATTTTTTGCACGCCACTGGTTTTCTCTCACAAACACAGTTACGTAACTCTCTTTCAATCCCATATGTGACTCCAGTAAGAGTTCTGTGCTAGTCGGCTTCTCGTAGTTTGTTTGGAGCTTGGTTGCTCTGTCGGATAAGACTGGGTGCTATGTTAGTGGTGGTGCATCTATTGATTAATTTGAGTGTACATGATGAAGCCGTGCCGTGCAGGGAAGCTAGGAAGTTAGTTGGACGAACAGTGCAGCATCTTTGAGAGGTTCGCGAAGAAAAATCGTGGAATCGCGACTAATTCTTCAAATATATAAAGTAGTTTTTGTCTTGAAGAAAATTTTGTCCTTCAACAGGACAACACGATTTGAAAGCGGTGGATTATTGTTTTGCATTTTGCTAAGAGTTCGGGCCGGTTGTGAAGGGTGTGTAAGCGTGGGCCGGGGCCACGGATAGATACGGCGAGAACACAAAGAAACCGAGCGGCATTGCGGTGTGGTGATTTCGCGAACAGAATTATCTTGTGGATTTCTAGTTGTTTGTGAAAGAAAGTTGAAGTAATTTCCAGTTGGCGCAGTGCAGAGCGAACATAGTTGAAAGAAAGTTGTAGGTGATTAAGTCGCGGTTGAAGTGAGAACTGGCAGATTGCGGCTAAGTGGAGGCGTTGGCGGAGAGACTTGCGAACTTTCTGCATTGGATGCACAACAGGAAAACTTAAGTGGACCGCTAAGAAAAGTAGTTGAGTGCGGGTAAGTAAATTTCTAGTTACGGGGTCAGATTGCATTGATTCGATGAGTTGTGTTGTGAATGATCGCAGCGCAGAAATATTTCACGTTAACGTTATCGATGAGTGTCTCCAAAGATAGAGATAATCGCTGTCAAGATAGCCAGTCGCCCGGGCGGAGTATGTGTCCATGAAAAGCATAATCTCGGCCGGAAACATGTCTACTAGTTATGCACTCCTGAATCGACGATAGTCGTCGAACGCTGATAAAAAAAGGTTCCATGTGTTCCCTTGCTAAAATTTCATGTTTTCAGAGTGGCCTGGATGGATAATTAGTTTTGAAATGATTTCATTGGCCTTGCAATGCTGAGGCCAAAGATGCCGTGCATTTCCGTGCACTCAACCACGCATGAACTTAACCGTGAATGTGTGCAACTGTGTGAGTCAGATGTTTGACAAGTGAATTTTTGACACATGCACAACGAGAGAGAATTTCGGATAATCTCGCGGAGAGAGATGAAATGTCAAAATGAAATTAGGATGTTTTGTTTGAGTGTTTTTGTTTTGAAAATGAAATAAAATCAGGTGATTTGGGGTAGACCGTATTGTAATTCGAACATGAAATTTTAAAATCTTAACATCTTAATTCTAACTAGTATATTTATCATTTTAAAGTAGCCCCATATTGGTAATGAATTTTTAAGTTAATTTTGTTGAATTTATTACAAGGCGCAATGTTTTTCGGGGTTTTGTACTTCTTACAAGACTGTCTGTATGTCACAGCAGTTTTTCTCCTAAACTCTAGCAGCGACAAACACCAAACTCGGTACGTACATCAGAAGTCATGACCACTTGAAACATAAAATATAAGAAAAAAAATCAACGGAATGGGACCCTTAATATTTTTTTACCGAACATATTCGTGTTGGGTGCCAAATGAAAGGTCTTGAGGAGAGTTTTCCAAACCAGGCATTTTAACAGTTTTTTCAGCATCATCGCATGCGGGGGGGTTGTACGAAAAACGGGTGTCCCTTTTCACGATTGGGCACCTTTATTCAGAAAAGTCTGAAACAAGTTATGAAGGTAGGTCTTTATGTGCACAACAACAACAAATATCTTAGTAGTCGAAATTCGCTCAACTGTTAATACTAGTATAGTTTCCAAATTTCACATTTTCCCCAATAAATTATTGTAGGTAGCCTTAAATTCACTGAAATTTGATATTTAAGTAGTCGTATAGACAGTCCTAAAATCAATTTTCAACATAAAAAAAACGAGCTGATACTCAAAAACTAAGCAACGTAAAACACAAAAAATAACCACCAATAATTTAGACATTATCATTGGGCCACCAATACCTAGATTGCTCCGTCCCAGGAGGAATGAAGCCAGGAGTGGACACGTCTCAATATACCCGTCCCTAGGGTGTAACGGCTGTGAAATCCTGGGGTTTTCGCTCACAGTTACAGATCTTGCAATATGATTCCGAAGAAACCTCAATATGAAGATATCGACTCTCGTCTCTTTTGCAGTTTAATGAATTTTTCTATTTGATATATAGTGGTTCCAATCCGCCTCAGGCTTTCTGTATAAACAAGTACATGCTAGAAGACATTTCCTTTCGAATACTCTTAATCTTTCCATAGTATTAGCACTCTGGTTGTACCAGATCTGATACATATGTCAAAATTGGTCTAACCAGGGTCTTGTAACATATAACTTTGACCTTTTGATCAATGTATCTGGAATGAAAGAGTCTTCGAAGGATCATGATTACTTTTTGTACATTACTGAGTATGATTTTGACATGTTCAGTACAGTACAGATACTGATCGAGATGAACACGAGGTATTGAACACAGGATTTATGTGAAACTCGTTCTAAACTACCCTCACCGCGCATAATGTGGAAATCCTTCCAATAACGTTTCAGGTCTTGACTGGCCCCCTGCAGCGTAGTCCAAAAGAAAATTTTTTCACGCTTCTGCGTATTCATTCGCCAATTGTCGGTGTAGAGCTGTATATAATGAAACATTTTTTGTAGATTGCTCTGAACTATTGTAGCTTTTCGGTCTGCCGTATAGATGATCAGATCATCAGCAAACACTACTAATGATCGCGTTGACGAGACGTTAAAATCAAAGCCATTCAATAGCTTGCGAATGAATATTGAGAAAAGTAGAGACGCGGTAACTGTTCCCTGCTGTAGATCGGTGAAGACCTTGAAGTCGTGTTTTGTCATTAGATTTTCATCAGTAACAACAAATGATTTCCCATACAACATATTGCACATCATGGCGACAAGGTGTCTGGGGAACCTAACCTGAAGGAGTTTAAAAATTACTCCCTCTAACCACACCGTATCGAAGACTTTCTCCATATCAATGATACGCGCTCCAACACATTCTCTATTGTTTAATTTCCAACAGATGTCTGAGGTGACTTTCGTTATCGCATGTATGGTCGAATGGCTGGCACGAAAACTAAATTTGCAATTAGGCATCAGCTTATATTTCCCAATGTGGGCGTTTAATGCTTTGGTTAGTATCACTTCTAACACCTTGCTGATGTTAGGCAGCTGATTGGGCGATAGCTTTTTGGGCCCGAAGATTCTTTTACTCTCTCCAAGACGGAAATACCTTTTTCCTCTCATTTGGGAAATATGAATTGCTCAACATGTTGTTGAACAATATGCAAATAATTCCTAATGGCAACCTCAGGCAAATGTCGGAGAACTATATTGGGAGCACCGTCAATACAACATACATTTTTATTGTTTATCCTGCCAAATATGAAACGCAAGTCTTCATAGCTGAGGTCAGATGTTAATGAAGAACTGATTCGCCGTTCAGGCTTGATTTGAAGCCCGAAACTTTTGCTTCAACTCTGAAAGTATTTGATTCCCTCTCTCAGGGTTCGGTAGATGAACTAACTCAAAATGAGTTCCAATCAGGGCAAGTTTATAGAAACCATCACAATTTAATCCTGTTTCCACTTCTATCCGAAGTCGTACTATCAATTTGGATACCAGTCCTATCGAGAAGATTTATCTCATCACTAACGACTTCAAGATTCGATATCTGCACTCGAGATTTCTTACGTAATAAATTAATCACTTTCATGAAACGCCATCTGGGTCCTGTGGGCTAGTACCCCTCAGTTTTTCCTCGCATTGATTGCTGACCTCACTCCTGAAGTAAGAACGAATTAAGTTCCAGACGTTCTTCAAGTGTAATTTCAACAAAGCCAACGAGGGATGGTTGTAGTCCAAAAATCGCCGATAAGTATTGTTGGCGCGTGTGAGAAGAAGGCTTTTCAATCTTTTTAACCTTGCAATGGTTGGTGTTTCATATCCTTCCATAATTTTTCGATGTTTAATCTTGGGAACCATTGTAGATGGTAGTCCTTATTCCGCTAAAATATATTTAAAAAATTAATAAAATGTTCACCGAGTGAAGCCAGGAAATTCTGTTTTTTGTTTTTGTTAATAAATGCCTAATACGTCTTACTCCTTCTTTTAACTAGTTTTATTTTCGTATGTGATTCTCATACAATAGTTATATAGCGCAAACTTCTAGTTTTTAACACTTTTTACTTTTTACACAAATCTCTAACGACGTAGTCTTAAGAAACAACTTTACTGTTTGACATAGGCCAATTGAAAAGTCCCTGGTCTTAAACACAGATAGCGGTGCTAGTATTAAATCCATATGATTTTTAGTTAGTACCAAGCTTCAAACGATACGTGTCAAAATTTGACAGCAGTCCGACCATTAGTTTGTGAGATATTGCGTTGTGAGTGTAGCTACTTTTGCTATTTGAATAATAGATGGAAAAAAATAATTTCGTGTGCTGATAAAATATTGCTTTTTGAAGGGAAAAAATACAGTTGAAGTAAAATCTTGGCCTGATTAAGAGTTTCCGGGGTCTGCACTAGGAAAATCAACCATCATTGATTGGTATGCTAAGTTTAAACGTGGTGAAATGAGCACCGAAGACGGCGAACGCAGTGGACGCCCAAAAGAGGCTGTCACCGACAAAAACATCAACAAAGTTCACAAAATAATCTTGAATGACCGTAAAGTGAAGTTGATCGAGATAGCAGACATTGTGAAGATATCATCTGAACTTGTACATCATATCATTCACGAATATTTTTACATGAGAAAGCTGTGTGCAAAATGGGTGCCGCGTGAGCTCACAATCGATCAAAAGCAACGACGTGTTAATGATTCTGAGTAGTGTTTAAGGGCAGTAAACCTGAGTTTTTGCGTCGATATGCGACAATGGATGAAACATGGCTCCATCATTTCACTCCGAAGTCCAATCGACAGTCAGCTGCGTGGACTGCACACGATGAACCGATCCAAAGCAAGGAAAAACACAACAGTCAGCTGGCAAGGTTATGGCATCAGTATTCTGGGAAGCGCAAGGTATAATATTCGTTGATAACCTCCAAAAGGGCCAGACCATCAACAGAGATATATAGCGTTATTGGATCGTTTAAAGGATGAAATCGTTAAAAAACGGCCCCATTTGACCGGGGACTTTTCAATTGGCCTGTTAGTTTTATGAATTAAAAAATATTTTTTTATTTTTTCTTCACTACTATTTCTTTTTGTGTGAATTTTATGAAAATGTAGAATTTAATTTATAAGTAATGTAGAATACGCTACAATACTCACTTCTCAGCGTTAGCGTTGTAAAAGAAAAGTAATCATATATTTAATCGTTATTAATTATTAAATTGTTATTAACTCTGAACTCTGGTTTGAGTCTTTCAATAGGAATGGTTTAAACTTCTCCGTTAATTTGAACAAGTAAATTCTTAAGGTTCCTTTTAATAACTTTATAAGGTCCTTGATAAGGTGAAGACAAAGATGATTTTTTATTAACTAGTTTAATAAAAACTCTTTCGCAATCATCAAGGGACTTAGACATATGAATTTTGACTTTTTTCGCTTTCGTTTCTTTACTAGTTAATGTTTTGAAATGATCTCTGCGAATCGATAAAAAAATTTCTGAATCTAAATTATTTGATTTCGTATCTTAGTTAAAGAAACTGGCTGGAATTTTAATATTTTCACCATATAGCATTTCAGCAGGGGTAGTGTTGATTGATTCCTTCCATGAGGATCTAATCCCTAAAAGAATGATAGGGAGTTCATTGAACCAATTAAATCTTTCAATCATTCAATTTGCTTGTGGATGATACGCTGATGTATGGATTCTATGCGAGCCAAGAAGTTGTAACAATTCTTTGAATAAATTTGACTCGAATTGAGCACCTTGATCGGTCGTAATTTCCAAGGGTGAACCAAATCTCAAAAAATATCCACGCCATAAAGTATTTACAATTGTTTTTGTTGATATATCCTTCAATGGATAGTCTTAAGAAACAACTTTACTGTTTGACATAGGCCAATTGAAAAGTCCCTGGTCTTAAACACAGATAGCGGTGCTAGTATTAAATCCGTATGATTTTTAGTTAGTACCAAGCTTCAAACGATACGTGTCAAAATTTGACAGCAGTCCGACCATTAGTTTGTGAGATATTGCGTTGTGAGTGTAGCTACTTTTGCTATTTGAATAATAGATGGAAAAAAATAATTTCGTGTGCTGATAAAATATTGCTTTTTGAAGGGAAAAAATACAGTTGAAGTAAAATCTTGGCCTGATTAAGAGTTTCCGGGGTCTGCACTAGGAAAATCAACCATCATTGATTGGTATGCTAAGTTTAAACGTGGTGAAATGAGCACCGAAGACGGCGAACGCAGTGGACGCCCAAAAGAGGCTGTCACCGACAAAAACATCAACAAAGTTCACAAAATAATCTTGAATGACCGTAAAGTGAAGTTGATCGAGATAGCAGACATTGTGAAGATATCATCTGAACTTGTACATCATATCATTCACGAATATTTTTACATGAGAAAGCTGTGTGCAAAATGGGTGCCGCGTGAGCTCACAATCGATCAAAAGCAACGACGTGTTAATGATTCTGAGTAGTGTTTAAGGGCAGTAAACCTGAGTTTTTGCGTCGATATGCGACAATGGATGAAACATGGCTCCATCATTTCACTCCGAAGTCCAATCGACAGTCAGCTGCGTGGACTGCACACGATGAACCGATCCAAAGCAAGGAAAAACACAACAGTCAGCTGGCAAGGTTATGGCATCAGTATTCTGGGAAGCGCAAGGTATAATATTCGTTGATAACCTCCAAAAGGGCCAGACCATCAACAGAGATATATAGCGTTATTGGATCGTTTAAAGGATGAAATCGTTAAAAAACGGCCCCATTTGACCGGGGACTTTTCAATTGGCCTGTTAGTTTTATGAATTAAAAAATATTTTTTTATTTTTTCTTCACTACTATTTCTTTTTGTGTGAATTTTATGAAAATGTAGAATTTAATTTATAAGTAATGTAGAATACGCTACAATACTCACTTCTCAGCGTTAGCGTTGTAAAAGAAAAGTAATCATATATTTAATCGTTATTAATTATTAAATTGTTATTAACTCTGAACTCTGGTTTGAGTCTTTCAATAGGAATGGTTTAAACTTCTCCGTTAATTTGAACAAGTAAATTCTTAAGGTTCCTTTTAATAACTTTATAAGGTCCTTGATAAGGTGAAGACAAAGATGATTTTTTATTAACTAGTTTAATAAAAACTCTTTCGCAATCATCAAGGGACTTAGACATATGAATTTTGACTTTTTTCGCTTTCGTTTCTTTACTAGTTAATGTTTTGAAATGATCTCTGCGAATCGATAAAAAAATTTCTGAATCTAAATTATTTGATTTCGTATCTTAGTTAAAGAAACTGGCTGGAATTTTAATATTTTCACCATATAGCATTTCAGCAGGGGTAGTGTTGATTGATTCCTTCCATGAGGATCTAATCCCTAAAAGAATGATAGGGAGTTCATTGAACCAATTAAATCTTTCAATCATTCAATTTGCTTGTGGATGATACGCTGATGTATGGATTCTATGCGAGCCAAGAAGTTGTAACAATTCTTTGAATAAATTTGACTCGAATTGAGCACCTTGATCGGTCGTAATTTCCAAGGGTGAACCAAATCTCAAAAAATATCCACGCCATAAAGTATTTACAATTGTTTTTGTTGATATATCCTTCAATGGATAACATTTTGGCCATCGAGAAAAACGATCAATAACTGTAAGAAGAAAGGAATATCCTTGAGAAGGGGCTAATGGTCCTACAATATCTAAATGAATATGTTGAAATCGTTTTGGAGGTATCGGTATTTGGTCTATTTGTGTTTTATTGTATTTATGTATTTTGTTCTTTTGACAAGCGTCACATGCTTGTGTCCAATTGTTAATGTCTTCATTCATTTTAGGCCAAAAGTAATCTTTTGTGATAATTTTTCTGGTGGAATTTATACCAGAATGTGAAAGGTTATGATATGAGTTGAATATAATACGTCGTAAATTAATAGGAAAGAAGGTCTTAACGTGTTCAAATTTTTATTACACCATAGACTTGATGTCTTATCAGAAATTTTAATTTGGACTAATTTAGTTTTAGAATTAAATTTAGAAGGATCTTCTAGGATTTTAAGTTCCGGGTCCTTTTGATGCTCCTCTGCTAAAAATTTTAAGTCGATTTCTTTTAAATTAATAACGTCTGTGTCTAGACGAGATAAAGTATCTGATACTGTATTAGCTGATCCTTTGATGTATCGAATATCCGTCGTAAATTGAGAAATATAATCAATGTACTCTCCTGACGGGGATTCTTTTCAGATTTTGATGTAAAAATACTAATCAAAGGTTTATGATCGGTTAAAATTGTAAAATTTCTTCCTTCTACAAAGTACCTAAAATGTTTTATAACTAAATATATGGCTAATAGTTCACGATCAAAAGTAGGGTATTTTTTTTGTGCTGGAATTATTTTTTTTGCTAAAGAAGGCTAAAGGTTGCCAATTCCCATTTAAGAACTGTTGTAGAACTGCTCCAACACTGAAGCATCAGTTCCGATTGAAATGGGTAAATTATTATTCGGATAAGTTAATAAGGTGGCGTTAGCTAGACAATCTTTTGCTTTCTCAAATGCTACTTGGCAAATAGTAGACCAATAAAAATTCTTATTAGATTTACCTTGTTTCTGTAGCAAAGTTAAATGATCATAAATTGGAGTAACAATATTAGCTAAATTCGGAATGAAACGGTGATAATTTATCATTCCCAAAAATCTTTGAGTTGATTTAATTGAACATGGTGGTGGAAATTTAATAATTGTTTCTACTTTTGTGTTTGAAGGTTTGATACCTTCTGACGAAATACCATGACACAAAAATGTTAATTCGGGAACACCGAAAATACATTTTTCCATTTTCCATCAAACCAACCACTAAGCTTTGATTTGATCTTCGTAAATTTTCAGAAAAGATGAAGAACAATATTCTTAAGGATTTATGGTGAATGATAATATTAGAACAAAATGGCAGCGGGTGAAAATGGAGTAAGAATGGTTTTTTCTTTTGAACATGTACGAGGTGTGACAATTAAATAAAGAGACTGATTCCATGAAAACCGTATATTTAAAAGTTATTCTACAACTCTGCCATTCCCTTCAAAGTAGTTCCCTTGGGCAGCTATACAACGATTCCAGCAAGTTTTCCATGCTTCGTAACATTTCTGGAACGCTTCGACTGGGATGTCCGCGAGTACCCTCGTCACGGCCGCCTGGATATCTGGAATCAACTCAAAATGGGTTCCTTTGACCACCGATTTTATTCTAGGGAACAAAAAAAAGTCACAGGGTGACATATCGGGCGATTAAGGCGGCTGTTGCAAAACGGCGGTACCTCTAGAGGCCAAATACTGGGACGCGCTGAGGGCGGTGTGGCATGGCGCTTTGTCGTCGTGAAGGATCCAGTGACGAGCGATGTCTGGGCACGCCCTGTTGTCTCATTTTCACAATCTTTCGAGTACTTGGCGATAGTAGACTTGATATACGGTTTGCCCCGATGGAACAAATTCTTTGTGGATGATTGATCTCCCGCTCCTCGCCTCGTCTTCCACGCTTTCACGCCTCTCCTTAAACTGTTTATGCCATCGAAACACTTGGGCACGAATAAGAGTACTATCACCATGCACTTTCACAATTTTAGCGTACATTTTCGAAGCTGTTTCGCCCAATCTGGCGCAAAATTTTATCGCGAAGTGTTGCTCTTGACTTCGTTTCTCCATTTTCGTGACGAGCACCACCAACACACGTCTACTCAGCACCATAGTATACTCGACTAGTAACCACACTCCATCAACCCTCCGGAAAAATCTGAACACAAGCCGAACAGCGAGCCATAAATCTTCGGTAGCAGGTAGGTAGGTAAATGCTGACGCGAGGATTGGCGCGAATATAAAGATATGCTTCGATGAGAGATTTCAGGGCTACCATATCTGAAAAAATCAATAACTTTGCAGAAAAACAAATTCGTTCCATGCAATCTTTTAGTTTTTTATTAGGATCTGGCAGCACTCCTATGTTCTGAAATGCGTAAAAGAACACGTGCGTCGGAAATTTTATTTGCATTTTGCTTTGTTTCTTGAGCGCGCGAAACATGGGATCAGCTGTCATGCCCCGGATCATCTGGCGTGTCCCTGGGAAAATTCAAAAAGTGTGCAACACAGGGTAAATGAAAGGTGTGGGTACTAGTTGAGTACACTATGCTCAACACGACACAGCAGGCGAACTAAACAAGCTAGAGCAATGGTAAATATATCTATATATGCCGGGGAAGGGGAAGGGAATTTCAAGGTCGCATGTTTACCACAAGCGCGGCAATAAAATCAGTCTCATTACTTAATTGTCAAACATCGTATGTCTCACTGAAGCATTTCTTGCCTTTATTCATTGTTGGCGTCTGCGTATTGTAGCTTGAGTACAAAACCCTTCTGATACGAGCATACTTCTGTCTACCCAACTTGTTATGGTTCCACATGGTGTTCTGATAGGAAGCCTGTAAGCATTGATTTATCCCTTACTCCAGATTATTTTTGTCAATTTAAAGAGTTTATATTTGCTATTTAAGTAGTCCGCGTGGTGTAGGTGTTCGAGCACTCACCCCGTAAGCCGAAGGTCTCTGGTTCGAGTCTTGTTGGCGACAACAGGTTTTCTTCGAGTGATTCTTCGGACGAACCAATCAATTATGACATGTTCTGGTTTAACGTATCGTAGTTGGGTGGACGGACACACGGCCAAGCATGGTACTGACCATATCACCTTTCCCAGTGCCAATACATTCGATCAAGATAATGATATACTCTAACTATCTCTAAGCGAAGGCCCGAAAGGGGCTGTAGTGTTAAAACAATTTGCTATTAAAACAGATAATACCATCCAAATAAATGTTTTCTTATTATTAGCAAAAATATCATCCCCCTTGTTCGAGAAACAAAAAAAAAAAAGCGATATTAATGTGACCTTAATAAAAAAATCTGGAAATTTTAATGACCAATTTTCGGTCAGTTTATGACAATACATGCAGCAATGTTGAATGTAAACCAGTTTCAAAGATTTTGAACATTGGAATGTACATATTTTGGCATCCTTTCTAGGACATTATTAAAAAAACCAACATTTTACTACGGGCCGAGCAATTTTCTCAAGTCTTTTTGTTGTTCTAACGACTACCATTTGGGAAGGATGGAATTTTTGATTGTATTTAGCAAGTTCTATTGCTAATTTCTTGAAGAATATGTATAAAACATGAATATACACTTTGTCAGCGCTCGTCTCAAATTAAGCGTTTATTCAAGATATCTACATTCAAAAAATGAAAAACTATATACAAATTCACCATTGAGCTCAGAACAGGTCATCGTAGTATGCATCACTTTTGTTAGCATTATATGTTATTATTTCGGGTATTTACACATATACATAATCAGTAGTTTGTATCAATTGCTCGAGCATAATGAAAGCAACATAACTGCCTTTTTCGAGGCCCTACAAAATTAGGTTATTGGTTAGTTGTTAAATTCAAAATGCAAAAAGGAAACTGAACTGGTGCTCGCTTTTATTTAATAAAAATTCTTTTGAAATATCGTGCTTTATTTTTTACTCAACGTTCTTACGAAAGTAAGTTTTTACTCATTTGTCAGCACTTTTTTTCCTTTCTTATTACAATAAAAAAACATAAAATCATGCATAAAAATAATAAAAGAATCAAACTTACGTAACCGGTCACATGGGGTCGCGATACCAAAGGGGAGAGACACATGCGTTCGGGTTGACTTCCTACTTGGGTCAGATTTGAAGTTGTAGAGGTGTAGCGAAATTTGAACGTTTGGTCAGGGAACAGTTAAAATAGTTGAGCTCGAGCTGACTACCTTCGCTTTACAACCGTGTACGCGCGCTTGTCGGCTAGCTATTTGCGGGATCACATTGGGCGGATTCTTTGTCGCGCCACGAAGCTGTACTTCTTCTTAGCACTACAGCCCCTCTCGGGCCCTCCAGCAAAAAATCTGGGTCCATCGACCGCGTCCTCCAATTTCGAAATATAAGAAGCGATGATCTATCTTCGTCGACCGAGTCAGACCAGCGTTTCCTCGGTTTCCCCGCCGGCCTCCGTCCTGCAGTTCTCCAAACGAATACCTTTTTGGGTATTGTTCGTTCATACGATTCATGTGGCCAGCCAATTGCAGCTTCCGCAGTCATACAATCGAGATCTCCGGCTCGCCAAAAATGTCAAACAGCTCATGGTTGTATCAAATTTGCCATTGGTCCTCGTCTAGCTTCGCTCCGATTATACACCTCAGGACCCGCCTTTCGAAGGTGTAGCATAATGCAGGTCTTGGCATAGATTTGTATATTTGCGGCTTTGTTTTCCTGTGTATGCAGCTGGTCTTCAAGCTCGTCAAAACGGAATCAAATATTTTATTTGTGATCTGTATTCTTTGGCGTATTTCGTCTCTTTCATTTCTTGTTCTAGTTATTTTGTTGCTTAAATACACAAATTAGTCCACATTTTCCATACTGTATTCGCGAAGTCTGATATTTTGTGTATTTAAGGTATTTTTCCTAGACTACGTCATGAGCCTTGTTTTATTCTCATTGATTTGAAGCCTTACTAGTTTTGCTGCGTTTTCGAGTTTCAGGAAGAGTTCTTCGGCAGTTGTTAACGACCGTGACAAAATGTTGATGTTGTCCGCAAAGGCTAGCACTTGGCTCGACTTGTACAATAATGTACCTCTTGTATCGACAGATAGCTTTCGTATTCCAGAGCCTAAGTGAATAGCAATGGGGCTAGCCCATTTCCCTGCATTGGTGAGTTGGTTATTGATGCGGACTTGGGAGGTCGTCGACGTCATTGTCATTTTGGTAAGACGGACTAATTTGGCAGGGATACCAAAGCAAAGCATTATTTAGTACAATAAATTACGGTCAATACTGTCGTATGCTTGCTTAAAGTCGACGAAAATTTGTTGTACGGCTATATTGAACTCCCAGCATTTCTCAAGTACCTGCTTGAATGTAACCAATTGCTCTATCGTCGATCTACCTGCACTAAAACCACCTGGACACTCCCCCATCACACTGTTGGCATATGATCCGATTTTATTTTCTATGATCTTTGAAAATATTTTGTGCGCCCTAAAAAGTAGTGATATGTCACCTTTTTTGATAATATTGAATATAATTGATTGACTCCACTCGTTCAGCATATGCTCTTGTTGCCAAATGTGCTGGATGACTTTGTGGATGGCTTTCTGGATATTGCCGCCACCATATTGAGCCCCACTGGAATCACCAATGCTCGGCTCTTTATTGTTCTTTCGAGCTTTGATGGTGGAACAAACTTCCAATCGAAGTTCTCCGGGAATATCTATAGGCTCCGACGTTCTCGAGCTATGCGGAGAATTAAGGAGATTCTTGAAATATGATGCCCATCATTCCTTAATCCTCTTTCAATCAGCGATAGTGTGGCCGATGTCATCACAGCGGAGCATGGTCTCGGCCTGATAACCTCGTTTCAGGCTCTTCACTCCTTTATATGCTTGTCTTGTTGCTCGCTAGACTTACAATATAGTATATCGATGCATCTCAATTGGAGATTTGGAGATTTTCATAATATTCTCTCCTCGTCCTAGTTTTCCTACCTCAGTGAGTTGGTTATTATGCGGACTTGGGAGGTTGTCGACGTCATTGTCATTTTAGTATGACTGACTAATTTGGCTGGGATAGTAATCATTATTTGGTACAGTACGTTACGATCAATGCTATCGTATGCTTGCTTGGTCTTTTCTTTTCTCAAGTACCTGCTTGGCTGTATACAATTGGTCTATTGTCGATCTACCTGCTCTAAAACCATCTTGATACTCCCCAAGAATACTATTGGCGTATGATCTGATTTTATTTTCTAAGTTTTTTGAAATTATTTTGTGCGCCGTACAAAGTAGTGATATGCCCCTATAGTTTTCGCTCTGTAGCTTGTCACCTTTTTTGTGGATAGTGACGATATTTTTTATTACTTTTACAAATTTTCTATTAAGTCTCAATTAAGCTATTCTACAGTAATTCAAAAATTTTTTCTCGTGAAAGTTAGCAGACACGAACACACACATTGTACAAAAAGTAATCGTTACTTTGAATGAGCAAGGGGAGTGTCAAACTTAAATACATTAAAGTGGCTGAAGTGAACCACTCCTTCTTCTTTATAGCACTACAGCCCCTCTCGGGCCTTCGCTTAGAGATAGAGTATCTCATTTTCATGATCGTATTGATCTCTGCCAAAATGATGGAAACTTGACGGGTGTAGTTGACAATAACCTAGTAAAACATTTAATGATTTTCCTGGATCCGCTCGTCCGAGATTTCCCGAAGGCAATCTAAACCGACCGCTCATCGGCTAAAGACGTGAGGTCTCGCTATGTGCCAACGAACTGTACCCTACAGGTCAACTGGTCCGGGCAACTTCAATCTACTTCGAGGTGGTTGCTTGCAGGCTAGCTAGTTTCGGAGAGGAATTTCGGTCTTACACAAGTAGACTAAGCCCAATTACAATCTTTCAGCCATCGATTCAAATGCCCGCTTAAAACGCTTTCAACAATTTTCTGAAGAAAAATTTCGCTATTACGTTACCACAGCCCATGCAAGGCTTCCAGCCACGCGTTCCTGATCTAAATACTGACGCGGTGCCAGACACAAGCTACTCTAATGCTAATCGACATATCCTACGCTAATGAAAACACCGAACACAAATGATGGCCCCGCGTGCCCAAACTGAATAACCGAACCGATCAGTCGTGCCTCTAGGCGGCATACTTACCTCCCGCTTCTATTTCCCGCTGAAGATTAACCTATCTAAAGGAAAGACAATGTTTAATTTAATAATTCATTTTTTTTATTTTATACTAAAATACGTCCGTCTGTATGTCACAGCAGTTTTTCTCCGAAACTATAGAAGCTACAGCCATGAAACTCTGTGAAAATGTTGGAAATTGCGACTTCTTTAAAGTTTTGGAGTAAACTAAATTTTCAAAGAGTTTTAAGGGGATCAAAGGTGGTCAAGTGGGGTATCATATGAAAGGTGTCAATAAGATCTTTTCAAAACAGGTCTTAAAATTACTTTATCGTATCGAAGGATGCAGGAGAAGGGGAAATGCACGAGATTTAGGACAACCAATCACTACACTTTTGATTGTATTTTCTCGAAATATATAATATTTATAACAAAAAGACATTTAAGATTCGGCTTAGTCAATGATTTTAACATTATTGCAATAAAATCTTGGCCAGTTAAAATGGAGAACAACGGATACCCAAGAAGGTATTCGTTGGGAGAACTGAAGGCCGGAGGCCAGTGGGGAAACCGAGGAAACGCTGGTCTGACTCGGTCGACGAAGACAGTTTATCGCTGCTCGGATTTCGGAATTGGAAATCGCGGTCAATGGACCGAGACAGTTGGAGGCACTGTTTGCAGGAAGCGAAGGCCCGAGAGGGGCTGTAGTGCTAAGAAGAAGAAGAAGAAGAAAATGGAATAGCACTGGTGTTTCATTTAAAGCAAAAATATATTTGCTGTGCATGTCATTAATGTTTTTCTTGAATTAAATCATTCTATAATCGTATTTCTGTATATCATATGTTAAGTACAAAACCCTTCTGACACGAGCGTAGTTCTGTATGTTTATATTTTTCAAGCTTATTTTACTTTATTTTCTCATATACGGAAAATCATAAATACAACCCTTACTTGCAACTGAACAGGAAATAAAAATATTTCTCTAATTTTAATGCACATAAATTTCATGCATTTGAATTGACCGAAATTTATTTATCTATTTTGAATGATTCGGTAGAAGAGAAAAAAAGTAGATCAAATGATCCAAGTGCAGCCAGCGAACAGTATTAATCTAATTACATTTTCAATTTGTTTTCGTCATTCTCTCATATAAATTATTCAATCATCAATAACCATGTACTTTTCCATTTTTCTTCCGAAAGTACAGTGTTATCATCAGCATCGCATCATGATTACTATTATTAGCTTAAGATCGTAAATATTATAAAAGTATTTATTTCTTTGTTTTTTTTTTGGTTTCTTGCATCATTTTTCATTGTTTCTATCAATTCGGTTGATTTGCGGGGTTTAATATGATCAGATTAAATTACTTCTTCAAAATAACTAACATTTCAAGTCAAGACATACAAACATGGATTTTGGTTATAAAACATATTTTTCTAAAAAATCAAAGATTGACCACCTCGATAATACTCGAACTTCATTCTATCACTCAAAATGGATAGAAAGCACCTAATATTATGCTTAACTTGTATATACAAATTTTAGCAAATAGAAATTATTGTACAATACATAGACTGTTCTCAATAAGCATTGTAAATTTTCTTTTAATATTATTTTCAGATTAATTTTCAAGCTTCTGTTAATAATATTTTTAGCGTTCTAAGCGCATTGTTGACAGCAAAAATGTTTGTGAAAACAGAAATTATTGGAATACAAAAAGGACGAAGATTATAGGATATTGCAAAAAAAGTAATGACATGCAAACAGAAAGACAAATCACAATTAAAAGATAGTCTGGACTCCATATAATCGCACAATGATTAACTTTAACGTATAACTTTGGAATGTATTATTTTTCAATTATTTAATCAGTAATCTAGTAACGTTCCAAAATGCTTATATATACATGCGAACTTCAAAATTATAATTTTCAAACTCACAATTAGCTGTAAAGATTTTTTTTCGTCTGAATCCGTGTAGGACATTGGTGTCGATTGTTTGGCGCAACTGTCAGCGAGCTATAAAGAAGACCGAGCTCAGCTGCCTAGCTTCGCTTGACGATCGCGTACGCTATATGCGGGATCATATAAGGCGAGTACTTGTCGCGCCACGAAGCTACACTATAAAATATTTATCACACGTACTTTACTCTACAAGACATTCCGATAAATTATTACTATCTTTAGAAATGTTCTATTATGTGTCAATTAAGCTAGTCTATAGTAATTCAAAACTTTTTTGTTTCTTTAACGTTAGCGGCCACGGAGCCTTGAGGCGAACGTAAACCTTGTACAAAAAGCAACCGTTACTTTTGCTGAAGAAGGTCGTTGCATTACAAGGAAATGTCAAACCTAAAGATGTTAAAGTGGCTGAAGTAAATCACTCATCCCTGCCTGAAGGATAGAAAGTTGACGGGTGTAGTTAACTTAAACCTAGTAAAACAACAAACTAAGCGGAGCCGACGAGGTGACCAGCTTTGCTCCTCAGGAGCAGCCACTCCTGATCACCACGGGGCTGCGCGACTGCTTATGTTTATTACAGGGCACTCTCTTTGATGCAGACCCAGGCAGTATGTAAATGTACATATTGAACGCCTTCGAGCCCTGAGACGAATAATCGGATTGAAGCTAGACGGCGACCAATGGCGAATTCGATACAGCCATAAGTTGTATGAAATTTTTGACGAGCCGGAGATCTCAACGATTGTAAGACTGCGGAAGCTGCAATGTGCTGGCCACATCAATCGTATGGACGAAGAACGATACCCAAACAGGTTTTCGTTGGAAAACTGAAGGTCAGAGGCCGGTGGGGAAACCCAGGAAACGCTGGTCTGACTCGGTCGACGTAGACAGTTCATCGCTGCTCGGATTTCGAAATTGGAGGACGCGGTCGATGGATCGAGACAGTTAGAAGCCCTTTTTGCAGGAAGCGAAGGCCCGAGAGGAGCTGTTTGTCTTACTAAGAAAATGAATCCGAAATTATTTGTTCATAAGTTAGAAAGAACGTTTAAGAGCTTGTAACTATTGTCTGCCATAAAGACGGTAAATCCAATTATCCCGGAAGTCTCCCTCTCTGTGATTAAATAAGTTGGCGACGTCATAACTTATAAATTTTCATTGATATTTGGTCGGTGTGCGGCCAGACTGAACTATGGGACACAAAGTTGTTTCTGAAATATTTAATGTTAAAGTTTAACGCTCCCTATAAGGGCTCTTATAAACTCCGCTCACAATTTTTACTAGGGTATGTACCGGAGTAAGCTATCACTTGTTTCGCTTGACAGATAATAAAATATTTAAATTTTTTTCCAATCCTCTGATATGAAAATCTCGATTTTTCCAATTATCGCGCTTGTTCCAATCTCGTCGCACACCGACCATTTAAGTGCCAATTAATCTAGTCAGCTGATTAGTCAATAGATATATTCTCCGTCGCTCAAAGGCGTTCAATATATTTGCGGATGCTTGGGTTAGGGCCCATGTTTGACACCCATAGCATAACAAAGGTCTTATCACAGATTTGTATACTTGGAGCTTTGTTTTCCTGTGCATTCAGCTGGTCTTCAAGATCTTCAAAACTGAAACAAAATATTTTATTTGCGTGCTGTATTCTTCGGCGTATTTCGTCTCGTTCAGTTTCTGTTCAATAGTGCTCGGCCTTATAGTACAGAAGCAATGTTCATATATGTGCAAACAAACACTACAATACTAGCACATCCATGTCGGAAAACTTGAAGTTCACAAATTGATTAAGGATCTCAAGGCTTTTAGATAATTACAAATAAAGATCAATTATTTAAATGAGCAATGAATAATTCTTCAATAAATAAATTCTACGCCAATATAAGTAGCATTCAGAAATAAGTTTTATGAACTTGAGTCTCATCGGTATCTGGGTGTTATTCTGTTCAATGAAACATTGGGTAACAGTGAAGAGATTGAACAAATTAAATTCATTTACATAGTATTTCAACCGTAGGAATCATTTTCAAGGAGGTGGAACAGCTTTATACTTTCTCAACTCGTAGAACTACAGCGCCTCCCGGACCTACGCTTCCTTGAAATAGTTTCTCCAACTGCCACGCTCCATCGACCGTGTCTTCCAATTTCGAAATTCGAGCAGCGATGAACTGTCTTCGTCGACTGAGTCAGAACATCGTTTCCTCGGTTTTCTTACTGGTATCTGCCCTATAGTTCTCCCAACGAATACTTTGTAAGTATTCGTACGATTCACGCTTACCCATCGCTGCTTCCGCAGTCATAATTGCTGAGACCTTCGGCTCGTCAACAATTTCACACAGCTCGTGGTTGTATCGAATTCACTATTAGTTTTCTTCTAGCTTCTAAGGCCTCGCCTACGGGACGGGGTTTTCCCGGTACGATGGAAGGTGGCGAGGCTCGTGCTGATCAGCAAGGGGAAGGGAAATCCCGAATCGCCGTCTGCATACCGCCCGTTATGCATGCTAGACACGGCTGGGAAAGTGCTAGAGAAACTCATCAAGGGAAGACTCACTGACGCGATTCGTGCTGCTGGGAACCTATCTCCTCGGCAGTACGGCTTTAGAGCAGGACGTTCTACCATCGATGCGATTGCAGAGGTGGTGAACGCGGTCCAAAAGGCAGAGGCATATAGTCGCACCAAGCGACGGATCGTCCTGTTGGTGACACTCGACGTCAGGAATGCCTTCAACTCCGCTAGATGGGTGGATATTCTGGACACGCTGGAAAACTCTTTTCAAGTTCCAGAATATCTAATGCGGCTTTTGAGGAACTGCCTAAAGGACCGAAGCCTGCTCTACGACACGACACAGGGCCAACGAAGGATGGAAATTACATCGGGTGTTGCCCAGGGATCTATCCTTGGTCCGGACCTGTGGAACGTGTCTTACGACGGGCTACTGAGACTTGAGATGCCAGATGAGTCGCGCTTGGTCGGCTATGCGGATGATGTTGCGGCTCTGGTCGCCCGACGCACCGTTGAACAAGCGCAACTTAGGCTAGGTATGCTAATGCGCCGAGTGAGGGACTGGATGACTGCTCGCGGGCTCAGTTTAGCACTGGAGAAAACCGAGGTGGTCATCTTGACAAAAAAGAGAATCCCTAGAGTAAGGATGATCAGTATTGGAGATATACAGATCGAATCGAAGCCAGCGGTGAAGTACCTGGGGCTACTGATCGACTCGAAGATGAGTTTCTCTGAGCAAATCAGGGCAACGGCTGAGAAGGCTGCTTCGGGAATATCGACCCTGAGTCGACTTATGGCCAACGTAGGGGGACCCAGCCCATCAAGAAGACGCCTCTTGATGAGTGCTGTAGGGTCAGTGCTACTGTACGGAGCAGAGGTATGAGGCGACGCTCTCAGCAAGGAGGTATACCGAAAACGATTGGCACAGGTACAGAGAAGAGGAGCACTGAGAATTGCATCTTCGTATCCAACAGTCTCCGACTCGGCGGTGAGAGTGATTGCAGGCGTGATACCTGTCAGCTTTATACTTTCTCAACTCGTAGAACTACAGCGCCTCCCGGACCTACGCTTCCTTGAAATAGTTTCTCCAACTGCCACGCTCCATCGACCGTGTCTTCCAATTTCGAAATTCGAGCAGCGATGAACTGTCTTCGTCGACTGAGTCAGAACATCGTTTCCTCGGTTTTCTTACTGGTATCTGCCCTATAGTTCTCCCAACGAATACTTTGTAAGTATTCGTACGATTCACGCTTACCCATCGCTGCTTCCGCAGTCATAATTGCTGAGACCTTCGGCTCGTCAACAATTTCACACAGCTCGTGGTTGTATCGAATTCACTATTAGTTTTCTTCTAGCTTCTAAGGCCTCGCCTACGGGACGGGGTTTTCCCGGTACGATGGAAGGTGGCGAGGCTCGTGCTGATCAGCAAGGGGAAGGGAAATCCCGAATCGCCGTCTGCATACCGCCCGTTATGCATGCTAGACACGGCTGGGAAAGTGCTAGAGAAACTCATCAAGGGAAGACTCACTGACGCGATTCGTGCTGCTGGGAACCTATCTCCTCGGCAGTACGGCTTTAGAGCAGGACGTTCTACCATCGATGCGATTGCAGAGGTGGTGAACGCGGTCCAAAAGGCAGAGGCATATAGTCGCACCAAGCGACGGATCGTCCTGTTGGTGACACTCGACGTCAGGAATGCCTTCAACTCCGCTAGATGGGTGGATATTCTGGACACGCTGGAAAACTCTTTTCAAGTTCCAGAATATCTAATGCGGCTTTTGAGGAACTGCCTAAAGGACCGAAGCCTGCTCTACGACACGACACAGGGCCAACGAAGGATGGAAATTACATCGGGTGTTGCCCAGGGATCTATCCTTGGTCCGGACCTGTGGAACGTGTCTTACGACGGGCTACTGAGACTTGAGATGCCAGATGAGTCGCGCTTGGTCGGCTATGCGGATGATGTTGCGGCTCTGGTCGCCGGACGCACCGTTGAACAAGCGCAACTTAGGCTAGGTATGCTAATGCGCCGAGTGAGGGACTGGATGACTGCTCGCGGGCTCAGTTTAGCACTGGAGAAAACCGAGGTGGTCATCTTGACAAAAAAGAGAATCCCTAGAGTAAGGATGATCAGTATTGGAGATATACAGATCGAATCGAAGCCAGCGGTGAAGTACCTGGGGCTACTGATCGACTCGAAGATGAGTTTCTCTGAGCAAATCAGGGCAACGGCTGAGAAGGCTGCTTCGGGAATATCGACCCTGAGTCGACTTATGGCCAACGTAGGGGGACCCAGCCCATCAAGAAGACGCCTCTTGATGAGTGCTGTAGGGTCAGTGCTACTGTACGGAGCAGAGGTATGAGGCGACGCTCTCAGCAAGGAGGTATACCGAAAACGATTGGCACAGGTACAGAGAAGAGGAGCACTGAGAATTGCATCTTCGTATCTAACAGTCTCCGACTCGGCGGTGAGAGTGATTGCAGGCGTGATACCTGTCAGCTTTATACTTTCTCAACTCGTAGAACTACAGCGCCTCCCGGACCTACGCTTCCTTGAAATAGTTTCTCCAACTGCCACGCTCCATCGACCGTGTCTTCCAATTTCGAAATTCGAGCAGCGATGAACTGTCTTCGTCGACTGAGTCAGAACATCGTTTCCTCGGTTTTCTTACTGGTATCTGCCCTATAGTTCTCCCAACGAATACTTTGTAAGTATTCGTACGATTCACGCTTACCCATCGCTGCTTCCGCAGTCATAATTGCTGAGACCTTCGGCTCGTCAACAATTTCACACAGCTCGTGGTTGTATCGAATTCACTATTAGTTTTCTTCTAGCTTCTAAGGCCTCGCCTACGGGACGGGGTTTTCCCGGTACGATGGAAGGTGGCGAGGCTCGTGCTGATCAGCAAGGGGAAGGGAAATCCCGAATCGCCGTCTGCATACCGCCCGTTATGCATGCTAGACACGGCTGGGAAAGTGCTAGAGAAACTCATCAAGGGAAGACTCACTGACGCGATTCGTGCTGCTGGGAACCTATCTCCTCGGCAGTACGGCTTTAGAGCAGGACGTTCTACCATCGATGCGATTGCAGAGGTGGTGAACGCGGTCCAAAAGGCAGAGGCATATAGTCGCACCAAGCGACGGATCGTCCTGTTGGTGACACTCGACGTCAGGAATGCCTTCAACTCCGCTAGATGGGTGGATATTCTGGACACGCTGGAAAACTCTTTTCAAGTTCCAGAATATCTAATGCGGCTTTTGAGGAACTGCCTAAAGGACCGAAGCCTGCTCTACGGCACGACACAGGGCCAATGAAGGATGGAAATTA
Organism: Odontomyia ornata; assembly: GCA_963969285.1. Taxonomy (NCBI): domain Eukaryota; kingdom Metazoa; phylum Arthropoda; class Insecta; order Diptera; family Stratiomyidae; genus Odontomyia; species Odontomyia ornata. Next base: position 302,320,423 of record OZ017739.1, on the reverse strand, counting down.
CATCGGGTGTTGCCCAGGGATCTATCCTTGGTCCGGACCTGTGGAACGTGTCTTACGACGGGCTACTGAGACTTGAGATGCCAGATGAGTCGCGCTTGGTCGGCTATGCGGATGATGTTGCGGCTCTGGTCGCCGGACGCACCGTTGAACAAGCGCAACTTAGGCTAGGTATGCTAATGCGCCGAGTGAGGGACTGGATGACTGCTCGCGGGCTCAGTTTAGCACTGGAGAAAACCGAGGTGGTCATCTTGACAAAAAAGAGAATCCCTAGAGTAAGGATGATCAGTATTGGAGATATACAGATCGAATCGAAGCCAGCGGTGAAGTACCTGGGGCTACTGATCGACTCGAAGATGAGTTTCTCTGAGCAAATCAGGGCAACGGCTGAGAAGGCTGCTTCGGGAATATCGACCCTGAGTCGACTTATGGCCAACGTAGGGGGACCCAGCCCATCAAGAAGACGCCTCTTGATGAGTGCTGTAGGGTCAGTGCTACTGTACGGAGCAGAGGTATGAGGCGACGCTCTCAGCAAGGAGGTATACCGAAAACGATTGGCACAGGTACAGAGAAGAGGAGCACTGAGAATTGCATCTTCGTATCCAACAGTCTCCGACTCGGCGGTGAGAGTGATTGCAGGCGTGATACCTGTCGCCCTCCTTGCTAGAGAGCGCCGCGCTATTTACCTGCGCCGAAACGAGGATGCGAGGGAGATCGTTGTCCGCGAGGAGAGACAACGCTCGCTCAACGATTGGCAGCAGTCTTGGAGGAATTGCACGAAGGGAAGGTGGACTGCGCGCCTCATCCCGGATGTGAGACCGTGGCTAAATCGAAGGCATGGTGAGACTGAGACTGGTGTTTTCAGTCTTACCTTCACAAGATCGGCAAGTCACGGTCTCCCGATTGTCGGTTTTGCCCAGGAGAGGAGGACAATGCCTGTCACACATTTTTTGCGTGTACCAAATGGGCCAGGCTGCGAAGGGAACTCTACAGGGAGACGGGAGAGCTCACCCCGGATAATATAGTTGTGATGCTCGAATCGGTTGACAAATGGAACCAGGTGGCACATTATGCTCGGGCAGTCCTAAAATATAAAAGGGACTCACAGCAGCCGGAGGCACTGGGGCTGGGGGATCGCTCTTCTGGCAATTCCTCTTCCCCCTCCCCTCCCGCTAGGAAAGGGACTCCCCAGCTTGAAGGCGCCCCACGGCGTAACAAAACGAGACCTGGCCCGAAGTAATGTGTCAAACGGTTCCAGGCTAGGTTCTCAGATTGACAGGGGAGGTGTTTAGTGGGTAGTCCAAGGGTATCCTCAATGGGAGTCCCACACTGCCAGACTCGGCGGGCATAAATGCCTTCACCTCCCTACCACAAAAAAAAGGCCTCGCCTGTCGAAGGCGCTTAGTGTGTTTGAGGATGCTTGAGAGAGGTACATATTTCATACCCGTAGCATAACACTGGTATTACTACACATTGGTATACTTGGAGCTTTGCTTACCGACACCTGCAGCTAGTCTTCAATATTGTCAGAGCTGAATAGAACATTTTTTTTTTGCATGCTATATTCTTCGGCGTATTTCGTGCATTTCATTGCCAGTATTCGTTATTTCGGCACCAGTATTCGATATTTTGGCAGCTAAATCGCTGCTGCTTAGTCAGGAGGCTAGGACAAATGCTGTGTCGTGTAAGTTGGGCTAGAATAATTACACCGAGCTACAGGTGAAGATCAACCAAGACAAAATATCGTTCAGGCTCTTGAAAATGCAATTAAAAAGTCAAGGCCGACTGCTTGATTTTTCGAGTTTACGAGATATTGAGCGTTCAATTAGTCTCACAGAAATGAGGAGCTTCAGCTTGTGAGTGGTAAGAAAATTGTACAATGTCAAGCTGTTCTCTTTGAAAATGTTCCTAATGCCCAACGCGGTTTTTTTTTTCTTGCGAGTAGTTTACTCAATTTAATAGTCGATTTCAAAAACGAAATCCGACTTTCGATTCACTTCCATTTGCCCATCCTCGCTATTTTTATATCGTCACCCGCTAAAACGAAGGCAAAATAAAATACAGTTTTCAATCTCCACCCTATTTGAGGATTGTTGTTTGTGTGGATTAGGTGTTTTGTATTTTAATCTTTACAGAATTATTGTGCTTTCAATCTCATTGAAATACCTAGAGGTTCTCGATCAGGCCCACCTCCCGTAGAAAGTGATTGATCTTCGCTGGCTCTAGGTTTCCAAGATGCTCCTCGCGTAGGCAGTATGTTTCGACAAACAGATAGCCGGAGATGTTTTCATGCCGCTAAGGTACAGAGGAATTGATACATTTACAAGGTGCGTACGGTATTTGAGGACAACTTGAGAGTAAAATTAATTAGCTTATATTTTTAACAAAATTTAATGAAATTTCAGGAATTTTTTATTCAACGTTAAATTAATATATGGCTATAAAGTTATTCAATAAAATCACCATTAGCAGCAATAACCACCTCGATCCGGGTCCGGAAACGATTACATGCCCGAATAAAATGCCCCTTGTTCATATTGACCATAACGGCATTAATAGCAGTCTTCAGCGAAGAAGTGGTATTATGAGGACGCTTATTGGTCTCACGCTCAACTACGCCCCACACGTAATAATCCAAAGGTCTGGGGAGCTAGGTGGCCATAGGTTCTGTGTTATGTGGTCATGAAAATTTTCGACCATCCAATCTTGTGTCGCCATCGCTTTATGTGAAGGAGCAGAGTGTTGTTGAAAAATGTATGGTCTGCTTCCGCTTACATTGTCTATCCAAGTTTTCACTACCGTCTCCAAAACCTCGATGTATGCAGCAGAGTTCACTCGAAGTCCTTGAGTAAAAATGCGCATCACGTAAGACTTATACCGAAGGTCTTCGTGGACAACTCTCCGAATAAGGCGCTCAGAAACATGAAGCTCACTCGCAAGGATCCTCATTGATTTTGAAGGGTCCTCGTCTATAATCGCTTGCACTTGCTCTAAAATTCTGCAGATCGGACAGTGTCAGAACGTTATTCGTGCTTTTTGCGTTTTGCAACCCATTCTGTATCGCCTCCTGATGCTTCCAATTCACGGCGAACCTTCTGCACGAATGAACGGGCGCAATTAAGTAAATTAGAGATCTCTTAATCTGTATGGTTCACACATATAGCGACGATGACAGCATAAAGTCAAAGTAAAAAGCGCTTTATTTAATACTGATCGTTATAAATTTTAAAAGAATATAAAGCAAATTCCAAACAATAACAATAAAAAACTTAATGGCCCAAATAGCTCTCTAAATTTATACGTTATCATTAACACATTTCATCAAAAAAAAACTATTGCAAATTCAATTAATTAGGATCATTACATATTTTTAGAATTCAATTGGAAAAAGGAGAAAAAAACCAACCACACTACCCTAAAATTATTTATAATTTAAACACAACAGTGAAACTTAGATCCTACACCTAATATGTTGTAACTTATTTCTTATAAAATGCAATCAAAAACTTGATCTTATACTAAAAAAAATTCTATAACAATGTTCCTAACCTAAGCGTTTAATCTTATCTCTAACGTAATATAGTAAACATAACATATACCTAACCTATACCTAATTTTTAACACAAATAAACAACAACACTAAATGTAGCAATAATGAGCTGAAACTCAAAAAACTAAATAACGAAAAACACCATAACTGAAAATAAACACGAGTAATTTAGACATTGTCATTCAGCCACAAATACCTGGATTGCGCCGTCTCAATTCGATCAGCTTCAAAGAATCTAGCAAATGAGTATCTCCATTGGAATTGTGGGTCTCGTGAACTCAAATTCGGAGGATATTTTATCTTCTTATCGGTGGCCCGTCGATATATGTGATATATGACTGGGACGCCGTCAGAATCAAAAACATATCGCTTCATGTCCAAATACACGAATGTTTCTGGAGGAATGAAGCCAGTAGCGAGGCAAGTCGCTATATACCCGTCTGTAGGGTGGAACGGCTGTGAAATCCAAGGGTTTTTACTCACAGTCACAGATCTTGCGATATGATTCCGAACAAGTTTCAATATGAAGATATCGACCCTTGTCACTTCAGCAGTTTGATAAATTCTTCTATTCGATATATAATGTTTCCAATCCGTCTCAGGCTTTCTGTACAAACCAGTACATGCACGAAGACATTTCCTGTCGAAAACTCTTAATTTTTCCATAGTACTACAATAGCACTCTGGTTGTACCAGATCTCAGATCCATATGTCAAAACTGGTCTAACCAGGGTCTTGTAACAGATAATTTTGACGTTTTGATCAATGTATTTGGAATGAAAGAGTTTTCGTAGAGCCATGACTACTTTTAGTGCCTTACTGAACATGATTTTCACATGTTCAGTATAGTACAGATACTGATCGAGATAAACACCGAGGCATCGAACACAGGATTTATGTGGAACTCGTCCGCCATTTCTGATCTAAAAAGGGGAAAAAAATTAAAAAATAAATCGTGAAGTTATAGTCACATTTATACATGTCTTCAAATACCGTACGCACCCTGTAGATGGGTTGGCCAAATCCAATGCTTGTGCAGCATTGGAAGACACTACACGGGACCGTTAGTTGATAATTGCTAGAGATGCACCATCTGCTTTTCTCAGAATCGATCAAACATGGAAATTGAATTTTACCCTATGGTGTAAGTAAATTGTAGTGAATAAGAGATTTTCATATGTCCGTGAAGGACCGCAGCGATGTTCTGCTGCCTCGGCAGAGGAAGGTGTTGATTCCTGCCGAGAATGCCCTCGTCCGGAGACGCGTGAATGCGCTGGCAGGCTAGCATTGCGGTGTCGTGGGGCGGGTTCGTTTCCCCGGCACGAGGACTCACTACAAAACATTTCGCATTCACGAATTGCTTGCAGAGTTCGAGAGGACGACCGAAGTCGCAAATCAGTAGATAACCTCCACGAAGGAATTACGACTTGTTGCGAGAACAAGTGCAACCTGACAAGAAAGACTAATTTGGGGGTGACCTCGTCCTTACCCAAATACATTCAGGGCCCACAAATGAAAGAGGGGCAACCGGGTGGTGGTGGAGCCCCTTCATGCCCACCCAACCGGAATAAATCCAATGTTAAATCGTTGAAGTGGCCAGGTATTCCTCTTCTGAGTGGAAAACTCATACAACTTGAATTATATGAGCTTTCCCATCAGAAGGGGAGTACCCCGGTGACCAATTTATGTCATAGAATTATACAATTGAATTGCATAACTCTATGCCATAAAAAGGCACTTGGCTTGGGCCACTCAACCCATTAAGTCTCCTGAAACAGAAAAATTTTTAAGTACCCGGTGGCTGGCTCATATTTTGGGGTGGAAGCCTGCCACCGTACCGGGTCCTATACCCGATTGGAAAAGACCGGAAGGGAAAGACCGATTTTTACCGTTTAATTCATCATTTTATTTAATTTCATTGATTTCTCGTAAATACAAAGCAAAGAAATCAAAATAGTTCAACAAAAATTATTCAGGGTATATATTAAAACATTTTTTAATATTGATATAATTAGTATTTGCAGTATATATTAAAGATTACCCCACTTAATTGAATAAATTGAATAAAAAGAAACAATTGGTATATATAAAAAAAATGAAACAATTGGTATATATAAAAAAATGAAACAATTGGTATATATGTAAAAATGAAACAATTGGTATATATGTAAAAATGAAACAATAGGGGAACTTACCCAACCTTTTCCGACGACGAGCGCTCGTTGACGAGGTGAGTAAGTCCTGTAAAGTTATAATACTGCATAGCAAATTAGTTAAAAGCACTCGCGATATTTCTGGAATATTTTCGTTGTCAACTTTTCTTCTTCTTTTTTTTTTTCTTTTGGTAAATGCTAAAACGCACACGTGATAACGAGATTCATGCAAATTAAAACGTTTTTCTTTAGAATTTCCTTTTCGGCTTCTTGGTTGAATTCGTGAAAAATTCAGCACGAAACACATTAAAACTTTCTGGCGCGCATGGATCAGTACAAGTGACGCGCGATAAAAAAAATGTTTAAATCCGGGCTTTGAGTTTCTTCGCTAGAATATTTTCCCCCTCTCTTGCAGCACAGTCCCAACAAATTTACTTCCACGAGCAGGCAAAACTGAAACTGTTTTCGTTTTGGCTTTCCCGTTATCTTGACGAATAACTTCCCTTTGTTGTCTGCTGACGACCGAAAATTTGTAACAGTTGAGATCAAACAAACTAAAATTTCACGTCCCGCAATCTTGCACTGAGCACTATTTGTCGGGTGGAAATAAATAACTAAAACGGATAGAAATAACTAATCCTCGTTAGTTTTTCCGGTAATAAAATTATTCCCAGAGTTTCGTCCGCGATGACGTGTTTCCACAAGACAGTCCGTGATATTCACGAGAAATGATCCACGCGAATTTCCTGCTTTCCCGGCGCACACAACACTATCTTGCACTTGAGCAGTTTTCCGCGCGAGCAGGAAAACCCAAGGCCGACTAGCAATCTCCAATTTTACTTTCGTACGTCACTTGCGCACAACGAGCGCCAAGTTTTTCTTTTTCCGCTGCTGAACAACAACGTTCGTTTTTGTTGTACGGAAGATGCAAACACGCTTTTCTTTGTCGCGCACACGCTTCAGCAGCAACGCACCACCAACTTTTCCGCGATCGCCAACACCTCGCAGAAGCAGCACGAAGAACCGCAAAGAAAACTCTCCATTTTCAAAGCATAAATCAATTGCGGATTTTTCTTTTTCACTTGACACTCATTTATTCACATTCAAATCAATTTTCCCGTTCCAAAAACATTTACGGTCTTTCCGTCATTCAACCAACGCAAACCCCACAACAATTTTATCTTCTTCCACTTATTGCATCCAAATGCCAAATTCCCGAGCACTTTTTCTTGGAAACCGTAATGAACACCACCGCTCTTGTACTATTTTCACCCACGATAACTTTCCGATTTCCTAACATATGCATTCGCATAGGCAATCATTAACGCGTATTTGGTAATTTCGATATTAACACCCTACGACATGATAAGTTTCTTTCCGCATCCGACGTGACCGCCGTGAAAATCCATAACCGACCCCCTACAATCCCCGTAATTCCACTTGACTTTTCGAAATCCATTTCTATAGCGGGATCGCTACTCAAACCGCTTTAAAGGGATTATTACAAAACAACACCAAGATGTAACTCCGGAGCATGCGATGGAGCGATGACACGCCGGAGTAAGCGTAACTGAGATGACGTTATGTCTATGTGCATATTTCGTTTTTCGTCACACAATACTGCTAATACAAATGCAAGATCCCGAACGATATTGGCGATGGCTTGGATGAAAAACTCAAGCATGCAACGCAAAATAAAATCAATCAGAACAAATCACTTCACCGTCCAACGTAATTCGGAACTCGTATTCAATCGAAAACGAGCGAAACACTCCCCATCTCCATCCAATTCCTCGTTTGTGAGACGAAGCATAAGACTCGACTTGCCGGCGCCACTCTCCCCGATAATTCCAATGTTGTTATGTAGTTATCACCCATTTTCATGATTTACGACGCAATAGCATGCAAATTTCGCAAGCACAATTTAATATTCTCCACACTCAAGCAACTACGACACTTTATGGGCAAGTAGAACAATACGAACCCATTCAGAAAGGGGGAAATCACACAATTGAAGGTTTTTTTGTTGCTATCAAATGTACTTTTTCCTTATCAGTTGTAGTTTATGACGGCGGTATTTGCAATTTCCCTTTTCACTGTCTTTTGTAGGTTCAATTAAGTTATCAATTGAAGGCAATTTGTCGTTTATGATAATTAGGCGTAATTAGGTGGGAAAATCGGAAGAATTAGACAAATTTTAAGGGGTTTAAATGATACAATGATTTTAGCGTTCATATAATTAACAGGTTAAATGATACAATGATTTTAGCATTCATAATTAAAAGGGGTTAACCGTTTCGTTCTAAGCATTTGCATACCGCGTTACACCGCAATTCGTTAAATTATCTTCAAAAGATATTGTAATAAGATACTACACATTAGAAATTTTTTTAAACATTTTTAGAATTTTGTTTCCCGGGTGTTAAGTACAAAGGAAATTTTTCCACTTATTATTCCTGCGAAAAAAAAAACGAGTGTTGCGATGGGGAAGGTGACTGAATCGACTGAATCCTTATTAAATTGCGTTCGTGCTGTGTGCCTGTGTCAGCGCTGCTTTTAGAGCCATAGTTCTTAGATTACTACAAAATGCCCAAATATTTAACCGATGTTTTGAGAGTTATATTGTGGGCATCAACTGATTAAGAGTGTAATTTAGTTTCAGCTGGCGCATTTCTATGACCTTTTCCATAAGCATTACGAACCTAACCAAGAAGATTAAAGTTAATTTTATTTAAAGCAATTAAGGGACTTATTTCAGTCGTTACGACCTCTATAAAGAGTTCTTAATTGTTTAGTGGTGACGCAGGGAATGGAAACTTACAAATTTCTTCTGATTCAAAGCATTAATGGAGTCAGATCGGTGCTGTAACTTTCAAATCAATTTCAAATCTGAAGTATCTGATAAAAACATGACGCTAAGGAAGACTCCGCTTTTTACAACATTGATCCCGTACAAACATTGTTATAAAAATAATTTTTTTTAACCATAGGTACAAGGATCAAAAGGTGGCATGGCGTGGCGATTTAAAGCATCTAAATATAAAAATGCAGCTCCGATTGTACCGAAACCGGAAGCGTGCATCCGTGACATCTGCGTGGGATCATATCAAACATATGGGAACAACATTGCAGCATCGGCAGCATTTATGGCATTTAACTGGGAACACACGGGATCAAGTCTAGCTGTTCTTCCAATCGACGATTGTGGGCGAAAAAGCAAAACTATGCCATTATTACATGCTCACACGGACACGATAACGGATATTGAGTTCTCATCCTTCCATGACGGTCTATTAGCAACAGCTTCTCAAGATTGTTTGGTACGAAACGAATTTCTGCATTTATTTTAAATATATTTAATATTAATTTTAAAATATATAGGTGAAAATTTGGCATATCCCCGAAAAAGGACTAGAAACGTCACTGTCAGAACCTGAATGTACTTTTTCGTACAAACAGAGACGCGTTGAAACAGTGGGATTCCATCCAACAGCTGACTTTTTACTATATTCAACAGCCGCAGGATGTATTACGCTGTGGGATATAATCAGTCAAAAGGAAATATTTTGTAAGTAATCCAAACAGAAATTTTGAAGAAGCCACTTTAAATGTTTTGATATTTTAGTCAATAATGAGCATCCGGAAACAATACAGTCTCTAAGTTGGAAATGTGATGGAACCGTGTTCGCTACAAGTTGTAAGGATAAAGTTGTTCGCATAGTGGATCCGAGAAGTGCCAACGCTATCCAAATGAGTGCTGATAGTCATCAAAGTATCAAAGATTCCCGCATCGTGTGGCTCGGTGAACAGAGCAGAATTCTTACAACAGGCTTTGATTCGGCAAGACTGCGACAGGTCATAATACGTGATATTCGAAATTTCAATACTCCAGAGAAAACGCTCGAACTAGATTGCTCGACAGGCATTCTTATGCCTTTATTTGATCCTGATACGAATATGCTATTTTTAGCCGGAAAGGGGGACACGACTATTAATTACATGGAAGTAACCGACAAAGATCCTTATTTGATAGAAGGCTTACGACATACGGGAGAGCAAACGAAGGGTGCATGCCTAGTGCCAAAGCGAGCCTTAAAAGTGATGGAAGGTGAAGTGAACCGAGTTTTGCAGTTGACATCGAATATGGTGATACCGATAATGTATCAAGTGCCAAGAAAAGTAAATATAAATCAGAGCTTTCATCAAACACTTCAAATAAAATGCTTTGTTTATTTAATAGACATATCGTGACTTCCATAGTGACCTTTATCCAGACACAAACGGATATAAGACTGAACTAACAGCCGATAAATGGATCAAAGGCAACAACTTAAATGTGCCAAAAATTAGTTTAGACCCAGCAAAAAGAGAGTTAGGAGACGCCCCTATTATTGTAAGTACTAATAAAGTTGCTTGAATTGGATAAATAGGGAGGAGTGAGGCACTCAATGAAGAGAAACATTTATAATAATGTAATAAAGTTCTTATTCACTTAACATTATTTATAGAATAATTTCATTCATCTAATATAATTAAACTCATATCACGCTTAGATCCACCGTGGTAAACTCAATGAACTGATCAAAAATCTGGCAAATTCAAAGTCCAACCAAAATGGCAACGGTTCTTACGCGTCTAGTAATGCAGATGGCGTGAAAAAGGAAAGTGGTGTAGTCTCATGTGAAGAGCGCAACTCGTGTAAAGCAAACGTAAAGAAATTCGACAATAAATATAAAATCGAGTCAGAGAAAGATGAATCCTTGTTCAAATCTGCGTTGTATAAGAGAAGAATAGAGTCAGATGGAGATGCTAATGTAGAAAACAATGATTCCAGTCATTTGATGGAATCTAATCACGATAATGGCGTTGAGTATTCAGATTCTGTGAGTTCTCCACCTAAACCATTACCTAGAACGAGCCGTACTAATTCTATAACGGAACCTATTCAAATTTTGAATGAAGATTCTTCCAATACTCCTCGTCCGCGCCCGAGAACAACTGCTTCTGCATATAAGGTTACTAATTAGTTGCCAGTGTGGTTTGAAGTATTTTAATTTTTAGTTTGTAACATTTTTTGGTGCACGTTGTCCTAAACCTTTAAGCAATATTGTTTTAAGTTTTGCACCCCATTTTATGTGAAGCTGAAAGCATATTGAGGCTACTTTATTTCTGGGTGTATGAATGGTAAAAAGTGATATAAGCACTAGCTTTTGAACAATTTTGAAATGCTATTGGACGTAAGACCTATGATTTGCCGCCCCCTTACTTCCCTTTAGTATTGTAACTTTGCGCTGTGACAGTTCTTTGTTTATTTTTGTTTACGGTAGGGTTATTCTTGCTTTGTTTGCCGTGAAGCCGTCATATTTAATTGTATACCTTTCGTCGTTAATGTTTCTAATAGATTTTCATTATGTATGAATTTACTATTTATTAAAGCTTCGAAACAAAAGTAAAGCACACTACTAAATGTGAAATTATTTGCAGCCGCGACTTGGCCCAAAACCATTCACAAGTAATAGCGGGGACGTAACATTTGATAAAGTATTTTCCGTTCCTCAAGCACCAGGTAGCGTTGATCAAGAATCCGAAATAACTCCCGAAAAACAACCCGACATTGTTGAAATAGAAATTAAAAGTAAATAAATAGTATATACAGAGCTAAATTTAACCACTAAATTTACTATTTAGAAGAGGCAGAACATAAAAACGGCGAAGCAGAAATGATAAACAAAGAAAGTGAAAACTCTCTTGATGAAGATATGAAAAGTCTTTCAACCGTTGAACGTAGAAAGGTAAGGGTATATTTGTGAACGATTAGCTTGTGCTAACGCTTTAAAAATATTTTTGCAGTCTGCAGATGAACAATGTGATAAGGTGTTATAAATTCTCTTTCTAGTTTCATTCTTGATTTAAAGATCGTTTAATAAATTTTATTTTAGTTGTTTGAGTTAAATCACACTGAGTCATCTGAAAACTCCACCGAGGGAGATGATAAGCTGGATGCGGAACTAAAGCGATTATCGAGCACGCGAAGCAGTATTGCAGAGAGACGACGATTGTACGAGAACCGATCCAAAAGCGTCCAGGAGGAAAAACCACAATCCCCCTTGCCGTTAATGTTAGTATGCTGCTTAATTAATTATAAAGCAATTCAATTTACGAGGATTACTTTAGCCGACGTGAATCAATGAAGGCGCAAGTTGATGGCGCTAAAAACATGCCTGATATTAAGAGAATTTCTTTAGTGGAACAAAAAACAAACGAAAAAGAACAAACGCCGAAGACGGATAGCAATAAGAAAGCCAATGAAGCATTGACGGCCAATAAAAGGACTTCTACTGTATTTGGTTGGTTATATTTTACATTTGAGTGGATTCATTTATTTAAATTTGCGCCACAACAGGAAAAGTGTCTAAATATAGGCACTTGAAAGGAACAACTGGTCACAAATCGACACATATTGAAAACTTACGTAATCTAAGTAGGCAACTTCCTGGAGAATGTAACGGCTTTCATGGTAATTTTTTGTGGCTTGACGCAGGTTAATCGTTGTAATTGCGTTATTTTTTGATAGCCAATCACTTGCGCGCAGCAGTTCCGTTGTCTGGCCCTGGAGGGAAAATTGCAATATTTGAACTAAATAAACCAGGTCGGCTACCAGATGGAGTAATACCATCACTCGTGAATGCAACCAATATAATGGATTTTCAATGGGATCCGTTTGACCCTTCACGCCTGGCTGTAGCATGCGATGATGGAATAGTAAAACTATGGAAAGTGGAGGATGATGGCTTAAAGGAACCAACAAATGTTCCGGAAAAAGAAGTGACAGCGCACTTGGATAAAATTTACTTTATCAGGTTCCATCCGCTAGCCAAGGATGTGCTATTAACAGCAAGCTATGACATGACAATAAAGTTGTGGGATTTGGAGGCCATGAAGGAAAAGTTAAATATGAAGGGTCATACGGATCAAATTTTCGATTTTGCTTGGAGCCCATGTGGAATTTATGGTGCCACCGTATGTAAAGATGGAAAACTTCGTATTTATAATCCACGAAAATCTGAAAACCCTATAAGAGAAGGAGTGGGACCAGTTGGCACAAGGGGCGCAAGAATATCGTGGGCTATAGAGGGACAGTATTTGGTGGCGACAGGCTTCGATAAGTAGGATAAACTTTCACTGTAGGAATCGTTGACAAAGATAACCGATGATTTCTTTAAGGGTCTCCGAGCGACAAATCAGCGTGTATGATGCGTATAAGCTCGATGCTCCCTTGAATACAGTAAGCTTAGACGTTTCTCCGGCTATATTGATGCCTTACTATGATGAAGATAGTTCTACGTTATTTGTAACAGGAAAGGTAATACAATTAGAGGAAAACAGAATCAAATAATTGATTTAATGAAATTCTATGACAGGGCGATTCAACAATCTATGTGTATGAAATAACAGATGAAGAACCATATATCTGCCCATTATCACATCACAGATGCTCTTCGCTGCATCAAGGATTAAGCTTCTTGTATAAAATTCATTGTGATGTTGCAAACGTAGAATTTGCAAAGGCGTATCGCTTAACTAACAATGCTATAGAACCGTTGAGCTTCACTGTACCTCGGATTAAAGTAAATGTCGGTTATGTACAATCGAAACATATTGAATTATTTTTTCTCCTAGAGCGAACTGTTCCAAGATGACTTGTTTCCTCTTACCCGAGTGGTTTGGATACCCTCTATGACAGCTGAAGAGTGGTTTTCTATAAATGATAAGAAACCAAAACGAATTAGTCTGCAACCTGAAGGCATGGATTGTCGTAAGTACAAATTAGCTTTGATTGAATAATATATTTAGTGTATTAAAAATTCGAAACGTCCCCGGTTAACAAAATTAATTTCATAATTCCAACTGTTTCAAATTTAAATAAGATTAAATGTAATGAAATTAATAAATAATGCAATCTAATTTGTATAGAAAAGCTAATGGAAATTGAAATAAATTTAGTGTTGTGATATTTCTATAATTATCCGAAGTCATATCATGATTTTCGAGGTGCAGTTTTATGAAAACTTTAGCGATTCACAAAATTTTGAAAGAACATCTATATGTTAAAAGTATCAAGAAAATATTCGTAGTCCAAATATATTTAAGATCTGGAAGCGAGGGGCACCCCTCTTGGTATAATTTGTAACTTGCTTACGATTTTGAGAAATCACTTAGAATTTTTTTGTGTGAATCATCATCTAATTGGTTTCCTATTCGAAATATTGTCAAAATGAGCCAATATACAGATACTAACGGAAATTCAAGAAAGACAAGCCGTTTTAATGAATATCCACTTACTAGGAAGTGCAATTATAAATAAGAGGGAGTGAAAAGTTATACTTAAAAGTGTGACCAAATCCTTGGAATATGCATGAAAGCGACGATTAACTGTAGAGAGAAGAAGAGGATAGTACCATAAGGGATGGGTTAACAGCTGTTTTCTCTCCCACTCAAAAAAGAATCTATTTCTGCCCTAGTTATATTCCGGGGTGTTATGTCCTAATTCGGATGCCTATTTCTGGACAATTTTTTTAAGGTATTTTCGGAAGATCTAGCTTGAACATTTCTTCAGCGTCGTTACTTCCTATCACTACAGCCGATATATATCCGCGGTCAGCCCACTGTGTCCACCTCTGTGACAGGGTTTCTGTCGATAATTAAGTTTTTTATGACAATTACATTGTTAATTTTTTTCGCACTTTCACAAAGAACGAACATTCTTGGATCTTAACCCTATACCTCTGAACATTTTGTTGTATTCGTAGAATTTTTCGAAATTTCCTGGCATTTGAATGCTGTTTTTAATAAGAAACTATTTTTTTAGGTTTTTGCACCAACAAAACCCTATTAAAATGGGCTTTGTCTGTCCGCCTGCATGTCTGTCTGTCCGTCCATCCATCGGTGGGTCACCGTAGTTTTTCTCCGAAACAGATAGAGCTACAGACCCCAAAGTTGGTAGGTAGATCAGAAGTGATGACCTCTTGAAACTATCAAACAATTTTCAAAGGGGGACGCTTAATATTTTTTTACCGAAGGTATTCGTGTGGATTAGCAAATGACAGATTTTCACAAGAGCAGTGAAAAATAGGTCTTCAAAAATGTTACCACATTTGTGGGGTACAGGGAAAGGAGAAATGTACGAAAAATTTGTGTTAAAAATATTGATCCACTAATTATTTCAAACTATCGTCTCATATCCTTCCTCTCATGTTCCTCTAAGCTGCTTGAACGCCATGTACAGAACAGGCTTTTAGATTCGTTGAGTTCAGCAGCCAAACCGCAGCAAATTGGCTCCACTTTATCAAGCTTAGCTAAGTTCATAGATTATATAGTAAGAGCTTTGCACAAACAAACGCAAGTTGCCGCAATCTTTACAGATTTGCGTTTGGTTCTGTTAACCACTGCTTTCTAAACCAGAAGTTATTATTGCTCGATATCTCTGGTTCCCTTCTCTCCTGGATCACATCCTATCTGTCTTTTGGTTCGTGCCGTATTATTTTCTTTGGAACCAGTTCTTCTTTTCATCCGTCATCTGGTGTTTTCCTGATTGTCAATCCCTGGGGCCCTCTTTTTCCTCTTGTTTATTAATAATCTTCTATGATTCCCACTCCCTGCCTCTTATATGTTGATGATTTGAGAGTTTCGGACAATTATGTTTCTTCAATATTGTTAGCATCTTTAAAATGAAATTAATCAACCTTTGTAACTCAATGCTTCAAAATAACTTTTATCCTTAAAATTGTCCCTTTAACGTTCAATTATATCCTATGTGATGCCACCTCTCCTCAGTGGGTTCATGCAAAGGCCTTAAAGTAATTTTTGGACCCAAGCTTAAATTCGATCTTCATACCCTTAGCATAAAATCCAGGACATCAAAAATGTTTGATTTAATTTTGCAATATTTACACAAGTATGTAAACATTGCTACAGCTGATCGCTTATTCACTTCCTCTGTCAGTCCGTTTCTTTAGTACCGTTCCGTAGTGTGGTCTCGTTGACATTCGTATCTTGCACCCTCGCTTGAACCTGTTCAGTGTAAGTTCACCCGTTTTTCGTTCTGTAAATTCAACTTCGCCAACGAATCCTATGAGCGTCGCTTATCCGTGCTTCGTCTTTCCTTCCTGTCAACTCATATAATGTTTTTCGATCATGCTTCCTGTAAAAACTGTACCAGCACCAAATTTTATCGTCTTAGTGAAGATTTGCACTTCAGGGGTTTCGCGCATCTTACTCTGTTTAATAGTTTTCTCGAGGATGCGTACACCCGGGCGGAATTATATTTTCATTCACCAATGCCACGAATCATTTTTCCCTCCTCCTGTCTTGTTTTTAAACTGATATTGATGGCTTTATTAAAATTCTATTCATGCTCTTTAATTTTCTAATTTTTTCTATAATTTTCTATTTGATTACTTTTTCTATTTGCTTACTTTTTGTTTTTAAATTGTCTAAACATTCTCTGCTTAAAGTTTTTGTTTTTCTTTGCCTTAATTTTATTTGCTTTGAAATATGTGAAATTATCTCGGTCTACTTTGTAATTGGACTTTAATATTCTATAAATGGATTTAACAAATTTAACCACCAAGCTACCCACAGACGTGCAAAAGTTTCTTCAAAACAGCATGCTAGTGTCGAGGTTGAAGCTAGTTAACAGGAGTATTCTTGGAAACTAGTATTCGATGGGAAGTGTCGCCCGCACGTAGCCGACATCTCCGTACGGTTCTAACTGGACTACTTGGAAAAATGACACTGCATGATACATGTACTACAATTTGAGTGGCGAAATCTAATTGACGTTTTGGGCTGCCGGATAGGATGACGCGAGAGTCTCCAATTTAACTATCATACCGTCTCCGTCCCGGTAAAACCTTGGCACTCGAATTACGTTCGATGACTTCACTATTGAGTTAGTGATGTAGGTTCGATTGAGACGGTCTCCCGATTAGCGCTGGTCGGGCTCTGAACACTTGTCCCCATGAGGCCTTATGTCAATCCTTGCATGGCCTCCCTGCTTCGCAAAGATAACCGTGGGCTCAAAAAGGCGATAACACACACGAAAGAAGATAGTGGCCCCGAGGGGGATTGAATCGGCGAACGCCGGAGTGCCCAAGCTCACACTGGTGCATGATGTTCCTCTCATCACAACCGAAGCGACTGAGGTACGGGATGCAAGTGTCGAGAACTTCCCAACAGCGAAGATGCTAGGAAGCTCGATTGCTCTTGACCGTTCCGAAGAAGAGCGGTTTATACGGAAAACGGAAAAGGTCGCGAAAGGAATAAAATTTGTGTCCAAAAAGGCATCAACAAGGACATCATGATCGGCATACTACAGCTAGAGGAGCTCTTAGAGAGGATTGGACACTACATACGCAATTGGCACATGACACAAGGTACATCATTTCAATTCCTATTACCAGCTAAAGGGTAGCCAATAGCCCAATTCAAGGAGACAGAGAAGAGAAGGAAGGACGAAGCCCCCAAAGAGCACACCACGTCGAACTAGGGACTTCAAGTAATTCAATCGAAGGCAGCCAAATAGCTTCTCCGAACCACAGAAGAAACGCAGCAGCCTCCATGGAAGTAAAATGTGGAGGAATATCCAATGCCATCCAACGGTGCAAAGCGCTAAGGCAGGCTCTGCTAGTCAAACCTACCGATGATAGGTCTTACGTAGATGTCCTGCGAGAGGTAAAAAGAGCCGTTAAACCGAGTGAAATACAAACTACCATTAGAGCATTGCGGCCCAGAGGCAACGAACAAGGGCTCGTTCTATGTTGCAGTCAAAAAGGCCCTCGAAGCCCCTGTAGCCTAGGTCGAGCGTATGGCAGCGCTCGATATCAGGGACATTGAGTGCGTCCTGAAGTGACCGAGGTCGAAGACCTCCCTGGCTTAACTGCGGTTAAAATAAGGCTCATGAAAGCAGCAGAGGCAATGCATGGCCGTCGTTGGCTTTTCTGGAAAAAAAGCAGAACAAATGCTTAGCAAAGGCAAAATAAAATTAGCTGGGTGATTTTTAGGATACAGTGAAGAGCAGTACTTCGCTGGTTTGAGTGCCTTGGCTATGGCCATACCACGATACGATATAAGGGGCCTAATTGGAGCTCCCTGTGCTACAAATGGTAAGGTGGGGCACAAAATGAAATAATACACGGGCGACACATTGCGTCCTAGTAAGGATGCTGTCCTTAGTGTAGACAAACTCAGGCATGTCCTAGAGACAGGGAAGTGTCAGTTCTTCAAGAGGCCTTAATCAGGCCCAGAAATCATCCATATTTTGCAGATTATTTGCACTGCAGTACTGTATGCTGGAGCAGTTACCGAATGAAATGAAAGCTTCTGCTCAGCGAGCAGCATCATTATAGGTGTTAGTTAGTATGGTACTCTGATGAATCTGATTATGCCGCAATATGGGTTCGAGACAACGCTCATTTGCGGGTGTAGTCACGTGTAAAGGGAAGGCTTTGGGCGGGTTCGATGTATTGATGCAACATTCTTCAGTGTGTATATTACGCCGAATGAACCGTCACCGTCCTTTCAGGAAAGACAAATCTCTGGAAGACGCCGTATCGAATGCAGAACAGCATGTTTTCGTTGAGGCAGACTTCGATCCGAAAGCCATTGAATGAGGCATGCCTAGAGGAAAACGAGTCCTGGATAAGGCACCCAAATCTGGGCTTGTTTTTTCAATACCGGCAACACCCCTGCTTTCCGCCGCCGGAGCTGCGTTGAATCTCCCCAATGTGACACTCGCATCGAAGTGCCGAGTACCAATGGTACACATTTAGAGAGTTCTAGAGTGCTACACGCCAGTGATCACCAGTATATAGTGCTTGAGATTAATAACGGTTCATCTCGGCGTACATGGGTTCAGCCTCCCAGTCTCGGCTGCAACACTGAGAAGATGGACGTTGAGAAGTTTGTTGGCGTGCTCTTGGCAAGGGCGCCGAAGACTGGAGTTTCACAGTGGAGTGGAAAATTAGCAGCTAAAAAAGCGGTGAACTCAACTATGAGTATTATCACATTCCAGGCTCCGTCGAAGACCTCGGCACGGCAAACTTCCAGTGTACTGACGGCCATCTGAAATAGGTGAACAGCGAAGTGAATGTCACAGGCTCCGACGAGAGGCTCAGCAGGCACGGAGATCAGAACAGGGATCCACAAAGCTCGCTGCATACAAGTCGGCCAGAAAGTGTCTTCGCTAACTTATAAACAATAAGGTAAGGGACCTGTAAAATTTAAAAATTGTTGTTTCTTTTTCCACAACAAATAGGATTTTTACTGGGAAAGAAAACGCTTTTATTGAATTCCTCGCTCCTTCGGTTATTTTCTTCTTGATCCGATTTACGATACCACTGCTGAAAATTCATTCAAAAACGATTCCCACAATTGATTCAAGCGTCCAAATTGCAATCGCTGTAGCGAGTAAAGTTTTTGATTGGTCTCACTGACTGTACGACTGACACTTTTTGCACGTACTGCACTTTTCGCTTTTTGCGTAAATTTCAAACATACAGAATATGTAAACAAGACGGAACAAATGACTGCTTTGCCACTTAATCGAACAAGTGACACTCTCGTTTCAGCAAATTATCAAGCATCATGGAAAAACGTAAAGCACGACGCGCACTTGTTATGGGAATATTCGCGCAATGGAACGACACGGACGTGCTTCTTCGCTCAAAGAAAACTGAGACAAATGGCCGATAACTACTGTGCACACAGCGACAACCTACACTTGGATGGGAATTTGCGTGCGAACTTTTGCAGGCAGGTTTCAAGATTTTGGCATTAGAGCCAGTGAAGTTTAAATGTAAATATTGAACAAACAACGGGAACACTGGTGTGTCGGGTTTTGCAGAAAATTTGGGAATTTTTAAATGCAAATGTAGCCGTTTCGACAAGTGAATGGACGTTTTTCATCTCTTCAAAGAGCAGCAGGACATGGGATCGAGGACACTTTTAGAAAAGAAAGCAGCATATGCAAATTTTTATCACTGTTATTACACTTTTCATACTTCCCAAAAACTGCAATTAAATTACACTAAACTTCCATTGTATCCTTTGAGTGAAAAGTTTCCGCACAATATTTCATTTATCCGGTTTGCACTTCTTTCATTCCAAACGAGAAAACACTTAAAAATCGTATACGTACTATCTGTTTACTTTCTTCGTTTAGTCCGCAAGACACACAAAGCCGGAATGGGATCAAGTCCTCATCCCATTCCCCGTTTCACTTGACGAGTTATCTCCTCATCCACCTGCTCGATTTCTCGCCATGGCGGTAACGGTGATTCGGTTGCAAGTGGAATGTTAGAATTACTTCGCTCAATCGCGTAGCACTGGTGTTGCCATTCTCAATTTGTTTGGTCATATCGTTATTTACTCATTTTCTTAACGATTTTCTGAACTAATTTAGATATTCAATTCCTGGTTTATTATGATCGCTTTTAAAACTAACTGGGACAAGTAAATTTGTGATCTTGTTGATCTCAAAATTATTGTTAGTTAATTGAAATTTTCTTCTATTCGCATTGAGTAAGGATCGGAGAAACTTTTCATCGATGGTGGTAGCTGTTATAATGGCGGTGTTTATTTCAGCTTAGTACTACTAATATTATTAAGTTGCGCATTAATTTATTCCGCACTTCTTCGTAACACTACAGCCCTTCTCGGGCCTTCGCTGCTGCAAAAGCCCTTCCAACTGTCTCGGTCCATTGACCGCGTCCTCCAATTTCGAAATCCGAATAGCGATGAACTGTCTTCGTCGACCGAGTCAGACCAGCGTTTCCTCGGTTTCTCCACTGGTCTCCGGCCTTCAGTTCTCTCAACGAATACCTTTTTGGGTATCCGTTGTTCGTCCATACGATTCATCTGTCCAGCCTATTGCAGGTTCCGCAGTCTTACAATCGTTGGGACCTCCGGTTCGTCAAAAATTTCATTCAGCTCGTCGCTCAAAGGCGTTCAAGATATTTGGGGAGACTTGGGTTAGGGTCCACGTTTCACACCCATAGCTTATCACAGGTCTTATCACAGATTTGTATACTTGGAGCTTTGTCTTCCTGTGTATGCAGCTGGTTCTCATGATCGTCAAAACTGAATAAAATATTTTATTTGCGAGCTGTATTCTTCGGTGTATTTCGTCTCTTTCATTACTGGTTCTCGTTATTTTGGCGTCCAAATACTCGATATTGTATTCGCCAAGTGTGATATTTTGGGCATTTGGGGTATTCTTCCTCGACTGCGTCATGAGTTTTATTTTATTTTCATTGATTTGTAGCCCAATAGTTTTGCTTCGCTGTCGAGCTTCAGGAAGATTTATTCGGCAGTTGTTAATGAACGTGAAAAAATATTGATGTCGTCCGAATAGGCTACCTACCACTTGGCTTGACTTGTATAATAACGTACCTCTTGTATGGACAAATAGCTTTCTGATGACATATTCCAGAGTTAAATTGAATAGCAATGGGGCCAGCCCATCATCCTGCCTTAGTCCGATATTTGTGTCCAAGGCATCGGTGAGTTGGTTATTGATGCGGACTTGGGAGGTCGTCGACGTCATTGTCATTTTGGTAAGATGGACTAATTTTACTGGGATGCCAAAGCGAAGCATTAATTGGTACAGTACGTTACGATCAATACTGTCGTCTACTTGCTTAAAGTCAAAGAAAATTTGTTGTACGTCTATGTTGAACTCCCGGCATTTTTCAAGTACCTGCTTGACTGTAAACAAATGGTCTATCGTCGATCGACCTGCTCTAAAACCACCTTGATACTCTCCAGTAATACTGTTGGCGTACGATCGGATTTTATTTTCTAAGATCTTTGAAAATATTTTGTATGCCGCACAAATGGGTGATATGCCTCTATAATTTTCGCACTGTAGCTTGTCACCTTATTTGTGGAGAGGGAATACAATTGGTTGCCTCTACTCGTTCGGCATATGTTCTAGTTGCCAAATGTGCTGGATGATTTTGTGGATGGCTTTACGAACGCCGCTGCCACCATATTTAATGAGCTCCACTGGAATTTCATCGATGCCCGGCGCTTTATTATTCTTTTGGGCTTTGATGGTGGAACAAACTTCATCCAGAGTAGGTGCGGTAAATGGAAGCTCTACGGGAATATCTATAAGCTCCGATGTTCTGGAGCTGTACGGAGGATTAAGAAGTTTCTTGACATATGATGCTCATCTTTTCTAATCCTGGTTTCATCAGCCATGATGTTGCCGATGTCATCACGGCAGAGCTTGGTCTTGGGCTGATAACCACGTTTCAGGCTTGTCACTACTTTGTATGCTTGTCTTGTGTTGTCGCTCACTAGACTTACATCTAAACTTCAATTGGTTGTCATAGTATCTTCTTTTCTTAGTTCTAATTACCTTGTTCGCTACTGTTCTGAGATTTTCATAATGTTCTCTCTTCGTCCTGGTTTCCCTTTGTACATATTCTTTGTACGCCTAAATCTTTTTTTCCAACGCATTCTGGCACTCATCATCGAACCAATTATACATCGATAGGTTAATTTGATCAAGTAGTGACCTGGGTTACGTACGTCAAGTATGCTCGGTATGTACGTACGTCAAGTATGCTCGAAGCCCAACGTTGTTGGATTAGAACTTGGTCGATCTGGGTTTGTGTGTTGCCATCCGGTGATTTGATGTATGCGTTGATGTGGGAAGCAAGTCTAACGTATACCCGCAGGGGGAATGCCGGTCGACAAGAGCACTCTTGGAGGCTAGCATTCTTTGGGGAGTCCCGCCCCCACCTACCCGAGGAAATTTCGCAGGGGGAATGCCGGTCGACAAGACCACTCTTGGAGGCTAGCATTCTTTGGGGAGTTCCGCCCCCACGTACCCGAGGAAATTCCCGCAGGGAGAAAGCCGGTCGACAAGAACATTCTTGGAGGCTCGCATTCTTTGGGGAGTGCCGCCCCCACGGACCCGAGTATATGGGGGGTGCCGTGTGGTTCCCTCCTGGGATGACAGGTAACGACTCTGATTGTATCTGGACTACGCTTTGGACAACGAACTGGAATTGACGCTTTGGGCTGGCGGATGTGATGGTTTGGACCTAGTTGCTTTGCACAGTAGTGCCGAGGTGAAACTCGTGTGTGAACGGCTCCAATTCAACTATCATACCGTCTCCGTCCCGGTAAAACCTTGGCAGGCCTCGGAGTACGTTCGAAGTTCGCACCATTGGGTTGGTGGTGTAGGTTCGGTTGAGACGGACTCCCGATTAGCGCTGGTCTGGCTCTGAGCACTTGTCCCCATAAGGGCTTGTGCCAACCCCCGCATGGCCTCCCTGCTCTGCAAAGATAACCATGGGACCAAAAAGGCGACTACACACACGAACGGAGAGCGGCTCCGAGGTGGGACCCAATAAAATGGAGCAAACAAAATCAAAAGATCAAAAACATCCGAAAAATGAAACCAAAAATAATAACGACGACGCAACTAGCGGTTGCAGCCACGATGTCAACAGTACATCGAGAGCTGTACTAACCACGAAAAAAACGAAGACTAACACGACGACAGTGACGGTAGACGAAAAACGGAGAACAGCAGACAGTCTGGTGCAGACTGAGATTCCTGCGGCGTTTGGGCGCAGCAAAAAAATTATGCGAACGCCCGAGCGTCCCATTAAGGAGAAGCGGGAGACTCGGCAGGATGCTTCAGGTGTTCGAGCAGTGGAAGATAACATAAAGAGCACCGAAAATTCGATTGTCACGGCTGCGATCGTTACTAAAGCGACCGATGCAAGGGTCACAAATCCCGACATTGCAACGAAAAATTCAGAAGCAAACGAGGAGATTACGGTACTAAAAGCAAAGAGTGACGAGACACCGCGTGATTGTACCGCCACCGTTGAAAATGTGGCGGAAGTACCGCACTCGGAAACGTAACGCGAAAACCTCTCCCAAGGATGGTTGCAAGGTACAATTGCGGCCCAGCGATACGAAGAGGAAAGACTACTTCGAAAAGCGGGAGATGTTCTGAAAAGAATACAAGCTGCATGCGACTCCCCAAAAATTAGCAAAGTAGCAAAGGAAGGGCTCCTTGAACTAGAGGAGCTCCTAGATCGCATAGGGCACTATCGGAGGAGCTGGTTAAGGGCCGAAGATGAACAGAAGGCTAAAGAGGCGCTTGGGGCAAAATCTAAAGGCGACATGCAGATAGCTCCATCATTAAAAGTCAATAAAAGAATGGCGTCTAGCTCAATCGATGGAGATCGGGATAAAAGAAGGAAGGAAGAGGCACTTGACGGGCGTGGAGCACCAGATCAGGGGTTCCAGACAGTGCTTACAAAAGGAGCGAAGAAAGCCGCAAAGAAACTCCTTCAAAAAGTGCCAGAAAATAAAGTTCGCACGGACGCCCAATTAGAAAAAGGACCTGATGCAAAACAGGAGAGGCAGAAGCCCCGACGAAGACCCCGGCAGCAGGCACTGCTTGTAAAGCCTCAAGATGGCCGATCCTACGCGGAGGTGCTGCGGGACATCAGGGGAAACGTAAGGCCCGAAGACACCAATACTACCATTAAAGTAGTACGACCAACGCGGTCGGGCCACATACTGGTCGAATTCGGAGCAGAGGCCGGCAATAAAGAAGCATTCTGTGACGCAGTAAAGAAAGTCCTCGGCAAAAGCGCAACTATCGCCCGCTCGAGCCGATGGCAACGATCGAAATACGGGACATTGACTGCGTGACGGATCTGGCCGAGGTAGAAGAGGCCATCAAAAAGGAGTTCCCTAGCGTGGGAAGGATCAAAGCGAGACTGATGCCAGAAAACAACAGGGGACAACGCATGGCCAAGGGCGCCGAACAATTCCTGAACAAGGGCAAAGTACGAATAGGGTGGGTTGTCTGTAGGATACGGCGAAGAGCAACGCCTCTTCAATGTTTCAAATGCCTTGGTTATGGTCACACCACACAAGTATGCAAAGGACCCGATAGGAGTTCCCTATGTTACAAATGCGGTGAAATGGGACATAAAAGAAAAGAGTGTACGAAAGAGGCACACTGTATTCTTTGCAAGGATGCTGATCCAAAACCTGATTTTGGACACGTCTTGGGATCAGGAAAATGCCGGGTGTTCCAGGAAGCCCTAGCCAAGGCCAAATCAGAGCTTCGATGACCCGCATCCTGCAGCAAAACCTACACCGCAGTTCAACCGCCCAAAATCTGCTTGGGCAGTTTGCGAGGGACAGAAAAGCCGTCTTCTTGCTGCTGAGTGAGCAACACCATAATAAAAGTCCTGCATTATGGTACTCTGATGAAACTGGTACTGCCGCTATCTGGGTTCGGAACAGTGATGGTTTCGTGTGGGTTCGGTGCTCAGCGATCACCTTCTTTAGTGTGTACCTAACGCCTAACGAGCCGATATCATCTTTCCAAGCCAAGCTTAATGCTCTGGAGGGCGCTGTCTCGAACGCAGAGGGTAAAGTGCTCGTTGGGGGCGACTTCAATGCTAAAGCAATCGAATGGGGCATGCCTCAGACGGATCCGCGGGGAAAACGAATCCTGGAAATGGCGGCCAGGACGGCCCTCGTCGTACTAAACTCCGGAAATACGCCGACTTTCCGCCGTATTGGCTGTGAGGGAACCATACCGGACGTGACATTCGCCTCGGAGCCCTTAGTACGGAGGATACACAACTAGAAAGTATTAAACGACTACTCAGCCAGTGATCACCAGTGCATTCTGCTTGAGATAAGTGATGCTATCTCCCGACGTCCGTGCTCTCGGCCTTCTACAACTGGATGGAACATTGGAAGAATGGACGTCGAGAGGTTCGTCAAGGTTCTCACAACAGGTGAGCCGCTGCAGGGAGCTCCGGAGGGGACGGAAGAACTGGGAGCTCAAGACGTGGTGAACTCTACTATGAGCATAATCACGACTGCTTGCTGCGCGTCTATGCCCCGTCGAAGACCCCGGCACGGCAAGCCCCCAGTGTACTGGTGGTCTACTGAAATCGCTGAAAAGCGGAGGGAGTGTCACAAGCTTCGGCGTGAGGCTCAACGGGCGCGGAACCGTGACGAGGCATGCAACCAGGTGGCAGCATATAAGTCGGCCAGGAAATGCCTTCGCAAACTGATCAACAGTAGCAAGGCTCGCTGCTGGCAAGACCTAGTGGACAATGTGAACAAGGATCCGTGGGGCCTTGGCTACAAGCTGGTCATGGGGAAACTTGGTGCCCTACGGAAGCCTTGTATACATGACGCGGAAAAGATGGACGCGATAGTGCGGGGACTCTTCCCCGCTGTCCATGGTGAAACAGCAGTGGAGTGCCCACTCTTCACACAGCTGGAACTGGAGGAGGCAGTCCTCTCCTTGAAAGCGAGGAAGGCTCCAGGTCCAGATGGTGTTCCAGCTGAGGTGTTGCGGCTCGTCTATCACCATTGTCCTGACTTGCTGCTCAGCACATTCAACGCTTGCCTACGGGACGGGGTTTTCCCGGTACGATGGAAGGTGGCGAGGCTCGTGCTGATCAGCAAGGGGAAGGGAAATCCCGAATCGCCGTCTGCATACCGCCCGTTATGCATGCTAGACACGGCTGGGAAAGTGCTAGAGAAACTCATCAAGGGAAGACTCACTGACGCGATTCGTGCTGCTGGGAACCTATCTCCTCGGCAGTACGGCTTTAGAGCAGGACGTTCTACCATCGATGCGATTGCAGAGGTGGTGAACGCGGTCCAAAAGGCAGAGGCATATAGTCGCACCAAGCGACGGATCGTCCTGTTGGTGACACTCGACGTCAGGAATGCCTTCAACTCCGCTAGATGGGTGGATATTCTGGACACGCTGGAAAACTCTTTTCAAGTTCCAGAATATCTAATGCGGCTTTTGAGGAACTGCCTAAAGGACCGAAGCCTGCTCTACGACACGACACAGGGCCAACGAAGGATGGAAATTACATCGGGTGTTGCCCAGGGATCTATCCTTGGTCCGGACCTGTGGAACGTGTCTTACGACGGGCTACTGAGACTTGAGATGCCAGATGAGTCGCGCTTGGTCGGCTATGCGGATGATGTTGCGGCTCTGGTCGCCGGACGCACCGTTGAACAAGCGCAACTTAGGCTAGGTATGCTAATGCGCCGAGTGAGGGACTGGATGACTGCTCGCGGGCTCAGTTTAGCACTGGAGAAAACCGAAGTGGTCATCTTGACAAAAAAGAGAATCCCTAGAGTAAGGATGATCAGTATTGGAGATATACAGATCGAATCGAAGCCAGCGGTGAAGTACCTGGGGCTACTGATCGACTCGAAGATGAGTTTCTCTGAGCAAATTAGGGCAACGGCTGAGAAGGCTGCTTCGGGAATATCGGCCCTGAGTCGACTTATGGCCAACGTAGGGGGACCCAGCCCATCAAGAAGACGCCTCTTGATGAGTGCTGTAGGGTCAGTGCTACTGTACGGAGCAGAGTTATGGGGCGACGCTCTCAGCAAGGAGGTATACCGAAAACGTTTGGCACAGGTACAGAGAAGAGGAGCACTGAGAATTGTATCTTCGTATCCAACAGTCTCCGACTCGGCGGTGAGAGTGATTGCAGGCGTGATACCTGTCGCCCTCCTTGCTAGAGAGCGCCGCGCTATTTACCTGCGCCGAAACGAGGATGCAAGGGAGATGGTTGTCCGCGAGGAGAGACAACGCTCGCTCAACGATTGGCAGCAGTCTTGGAGGAATTGCACGAAGGGAAGGTGGACTGCGCGCCTCATCCCGGATGTGAGACCGTGGCTAAATCGAAGGCATGGTGAGACTGACTTCTATCTGACCCAGCTTTTGAGCGGGCACGGGTGTTTTCAGTCTTACCTGCACAAGATCGGTAAGTCACGGTCTCCCGATTGCGGGTTTGCCCAGGAGAGGAGGACAATGCCTGTCACACATTTTTTGCGTGTACAAAATGGGTCAGGCTGCGAAGGGAACTCTACAGGGAGACGGGAGAGCTCACCCCGAATAATATAGTTGCGATGATGCTCGAATCGGTTGACAAATGGAACCAGGTGGCACATTATGCTCGGGCAGTCCTAAAATATAAAAGGGACTCACAGCAGCCGGAGGCGCTGGGGCTGGGGGATCGCTCTTCTGGCATTTCCTCTTCCCTTCTCCCCTCCCGCTAGGAAAGGGACTCCCCAGCTTAAAGGCGCCCCACGGCGTAACAAAACGAGACCTGGCCCGAAGTAATGTGTCAAACGGTTCCAGGCTAGGTTCTCAGATTGACAGGGGAGGTGTTTAGTGGGTAGTCCAAGGGTATCCTCCATGGGAGTCCCACACTGCCAGACTCGGCGGGCGTAAATGCCTTCACCTCCCTACCACAAAAAAAAAGTCTAACGTATGACTCGATTTCTCCTACGTGCAAAGTCAATCAGGCGCTGGCTGTTCTCATTTAATTCATCGTTGAGGCTATATCCTCCAGTCGTCCCCGGATGAGATAGCTCATGCTTATTCTTGACCCCAAATTATTTTTGTGTAGCTTGTAGGCAATGAGTCGACTAGTCTTTCTTGGTGATTGTAGAACGTTTCCTGTTTCTTCGTCCTTTTCATCGTCGGGGAGTGTAGATTTATCTGCCAAATTTTGAAATATTTCGCTTTTATACGGATCGCACACAACCGTTCATTTATTGCCTTAAAATCAATAATGTGCCAGTTGAACTTCCTATCCACAATGAAGGCCACTCACAACTCTCGTTTTCCAGCAGGCTTCCCACTTTTGAATATTGTGAGCGATCTCATATCTTGAATATCACTTCCAGTCCAATTCGTTTCCTGGATTGCCAGCATTTTTAATTTATATTGACTGGCCTGTTGTGAAAGGCCTTTAACAGCGCCAGGACATTCCAGGATCCAATGCCATAGTCCTGTTTTCGTCTGCGAGGCTGTTGCCATAGATCCAATTGACTCCGAAGCTCTGTTGCCGGTTTGGAAACAATGTAGGATTTTACAGGGACGGGGAACTAGCCCATCACTCAACCTCTATTCATGGTTATTACTTCCAATTCCGTTATCAGGCGCGGAAGACTCGCCTTCACCCTCTTACGTCACTACATAGGAGGTGGTTGTAAGGAGGATTTAGTAGCAGAGCTGCAAGTGTGTTCGCAGTTATTGGCATTTCTCGGCACTTAGAGTCCCATCATTGGGGAACCAGTAAGCCCAATGTTCGACCCCGAGACCATTAACTTACTATTTGCTCGTGGGATTTAGGAAGAGGAATCATGGAAGCTAGGGGTGGTGGAAACACGGGGATCCCTCCCTTCTCAATCGGGCTTGGAACCGTCTATGGCGAAGTTATCACAGATGTTCAGTCCATCCAATTCTGGCCAAAAATAATCTCGGAACATGGTATGATAGCAAACCCCATTGACCGTAAATTGGCGATCAACGCATGTGAATATGTTGCTGACCAATAAGGAATGTTGACAACGCAAATGAGCTTTGGTGCTGAAGATGATTTTTGAATGAAATTCAATAATTAAGAAGTTTTTGGACTTCAAATGATCAAGGGGCTTCATTTCTTGAGATTTTTGGATCTTATATGGATGTAGGCTACGTCCTTACGAAATATTCGCCACTATTTAGACTTGGAGATTCCGTATTCCCGTGAACTGGTGAATTCAGCTGATTTGGCTTATTTTGAAATGAAGCACTTACAGCTACGATATTTTCAGAACTTCGAACCATGTGTTATGCTAGTTATCACAGGCGCATAAACGAATATGTTGACTCTAATGTATCCACTAACACAGTTTGTCCGGGGGACGATTATTATGAATGAAAATTGGATCATTTAAGTAATAATTTTCAAATCTTTCAAACGTTTCTCGTTCGTTAACTTCACCATCATGAAAATATTGGAACATTAAGGTACATAATTGTGATGTACATGTGAAAATTCCTTTCCTTGAATTAAACTTGTAAATGATAGTCCCCGTTAAATTACATTAATTACACAATTTATTCGTGTTTGGTTTCCCCTTACTGCGCACTACCAGGGAAATTTTTTATTCAGTGTCGTCTCATATGAAGAGACCCGACTTCGAATCCTTTCAGAACTTTTTAACACTGATATTCTCTAATTTTTTTGCTTTAGCACTACAGTCCCTTTCGATTCTTCGCTTGGAAATAGCTAGAGCATCTCATTTTCTTGATTGACTGTTTCGGCACTCGCACGCGAGAGGGTGATATGGTCAGTATCACGCTTTAACCCGTAAACCAGTAATTATTACTGAATAGGCTTGTAGTCCGTCCAAATAATCACTCGACAGGGTTTCGAAACAAGGAGCTTCGGCTAACCACTACAGCACGCGGACTAAGAAATTATCTGATACATGAAGAAAAATACAACTTATACTTAAAAAATGTGCAAAAGAATAATATCCTTATCGTGTCGCTTGATGATAGTTTTTTCGAACTATATATGTATATAATGGATGTTGTTTCAATTTCAGTCACATTTTGCTCTGTACAAAAAATACTCAATTAAATTACAGTCCACATTAGTTAATACAAAAAATAAAACTGTTAATAAAATTTCTGATATCTACAGTATACGCCGTTTAAATAAGTATATGTTATCCCTTTTCAGTTTCATCCATTCAACCTGTAACTCAAGCAAAGAAACCAGAAACACCAAGCAATGTACATGTCGCCGTACGGCCGGCATTGCCTTCGGATTTCGATAAAAGAAAACAAGAAGACGTATGATCATCTTAGTTCGCTCCTTTTTGCATTATTTCATCTTATTATAATTTTATTTCAGATTCAAAAGGCCGTTAGTGCCAAAATGGAATACAATACAACTCTAGAGCAAGATTACATGGAAGGCGTCGACGCAAACGAGTGGGAAGAATGAATGTTAATTAAAATATTGTCATAGTCGAAACTATTAAAATACAACAATAATCAAGTATATTAATTCTATACAACTCGAAGATATCATACAAATAAAATAATTTTCCTATTTGGTCGTGATTGAAAAGACATTTCACATTTACTCAGTTCGTTATAAATATTTCGTTGTCTAATTATTGTATTATCGTTTTGATATAATCGAAAAGCTTAGAGAAATATTCGCACATTCAAATTGAAAGACAAACGAAACTACAAAAGCTCAAGTTTTTTACGAGGTAGTTATTGCCATATTTAAATTTTAACTGTAGAGAAAATATGTCTAGTCTGTTCAGTACATGGATGATAAATCACTCATAAATAAGTTCAACGTAGATATTAATGTAGAGTAATTCAAACATTCATGTATCGTGTACGAGATGTTTACACATTTCAAATTACTCAAACTTTTTGCATGATTCGCATAAATAATTTTCATGTACTCAGTAGAATATTGGATAAATCCTTTTCTAAACAACATTCCGCTCATTAAACAGAAAAATATCAAGACTACGCAAAATACTAAAGCTCTAATGAAAATCAGGCATTTTTCTACATTTTTATATCAATACAAGCATAAAGTTAAAGACATTTTGAATCAGTGAACGATATTGCAATCGTTAAATAGAAATTTACATGGATAAGGAAATATTTTGGATTTATTTATTTATACAAATTAATGTGAGTTAGGATAATTAAACACTCAAATATTCAAGAGTATTGCTAATATTCGCATTTTGTATCGCTTTTTATATTTATATATTGTGGTAATAAAATAATTACACGTAATTGTCTGGTGTCAATTCGTTTAATACAGATGTGATTTATATGCGGTATATAATTCTGCGGAAGTAGTAGCAACAGTGCGATAACTATAGAGGCATATCACTATTTAGTACGGCGTACAAAATATTTACAAAGATCATAGACAATAAAATCAGATCATACGCCAACAGTATTATCGGGGAGTATTAAGGTGGCCTCAAAGCAGGTAGACCGACGATAGACCAATTGTTTACAGTCAAGTAGATGCTTAAATGCTGGGGGGTCAAAATAGACGCAAACCAAATTTTCGTTGACTAAGCAAGCATACGACTATAGACCGTAACCTACTGTACCAAATAATGCTTTGCTATGGTATCCCAGTCAAAAATTAGTCCATCTTACTACAATAACGGTGACGTTCGCATCAATAACCAACTCACCGATGCCGTTGACACCAATATTGGACTAAAGCAGGGAGTCGGGCTGGTCAATCGCTATTAATTTAGCTCTAGAATACATCATAAGAAAGCTACCTGTTGATACAAGAGGTTCGTTACTATACAAGTTGAGCCAAATGGTCGACAACATCAACATTTTGTCGTGGTCCTTAACAACCGCCAGAACATTTTCTGAAACTCGACAGCGAAGCAAAACTATAGGGCTAATAATCAGAATTAAACAAAACTCAACGCAGTCGAGGAAAAATACCTCAAATACCCAATATACTTGGCGAATACAGTATCGAAAGTGTAACGAATTTGCGTATTTAGACGTCAAAATAATGAACGGTGTGAAATAGATTAAATACGCCGAAGAATATAACTGACAAATAAAATATTTTATTCTGTTCTGATGAAGTCCAGCTGCATACACAGAAAACTGCTATGGGCGTGAAATATGGACCCTTATCCAAGTATCCGCAAACATATTGAACGCTTTCGAGAGACGGGTCCTGAGACGAATAGTTGGCACGTCGCTAGACGGGCATCAATGGCGAATTCTCAACGATTGTAAGACTGCGGAAGCTGCCGTGGGTTGGCCACGTGAACCGTTTGGACAAACAACGGTTAACCAAAAAGTATTTGTTGGGAGAACTGAAGGGCGGAGGCCAGTGGTAAAATCGAGGAAACAATGTCGGACTCGGTCGACGAAGACAGTTCATCGCTGCTCGGATTTCATATTGTAGGACCCGGTGGATGGACCGAGACAGCTGGAGATATTTTTTGCATTAAGCGCAGGCCTGAAAGGGCCTGCAGCTCAACGAGTAAAAGTAGCAAAAACTGTTGTAAACAATATATTCCCGTTTATGTTTGAATCATCATAAAACAGTGTATACTTTGAACTCAAGCGTTCGCGTATTTGCTACTCATAGATAATTATTTTTTATTTAGGCTTGTTGTAGACTTGATGCGTAATCATTCATGTTTGTTTGCTTGATGTTTAAATTTAAATTGACTCGGTTATTGGAAGAACAGCACAACTGAAATTACATTCTACGTCTAGAATTCGTTGCATACAGACGTGTTTTTAAATCGCTCCTGTCAAAAGTTTTCAAAAATTAAATTAATTTTTTAAAACGTCAGTCCAAGCTTAATTTTTATTAGAAAAACATATCGCCAAAGCAATTGATTCAATGAATTTATATCAAATATCATTATTTTACTTCAATACATAAAAAAACGAAGAATCCAAAGACAACTTCGGAGCCGCTGGTATGGAGGGGGCTTCCCGCCGTTGGGGGAACCTGGGGATACGTCAAATAGTAAACTGGCGACAATCAACAAAAAAAAACATAATCAAGAAAACTCCGCAGATGGTACATTCGCCACCTGCAACTAAAAATAATCGAAGACAATGAAGAAATGATCAGACTACGTAAAGAAAAAGCCAGCAACAAGGTAGGAGAGTACTAATTTCGAATAAGAGCAGTCCAAGTACCCTTCAACAGGTAAGGTACTTGAATTACAAAGTGGTGGAGTGGGAACGCCTCCAACAAAAAGAAGTCAACCAGTTTTTCCGGTGTCAAAGATTTGGTCATTCGGCTGCCAACTGCTCCATGCGCTATCGGTGCGTAAAATCCACAGACGTTCATGCCCCCGGTGAGTGCAAATTGGCTCAGATGGAGCCTGAAGAAAAATTGTACTGAGTCAACTGCGGAATATTTAGTCATCTAGCATCATATCGAGGATGTCCCCGATATCAAGATGCAAAAGTTAAATTTATTCCAAAACAAACGCAAGTACACCGCAGTGCCATACCTTCCAACTTCGTCAAGTCCGGGGTATCATTTACATTCATCGCTAGAGGACTAACAAACAATGCTGTAAATAATGTAAGCAGGAACAATGAGCTGCTACTTACAATTTACAGACAACTTAATTCTTTATCGGAGAGAATCAACAAACAAGAATCAAAAATCAACTTTCTTTTTCAGCGTTTAGATCTTTCAAATGTCTCAAGATAGCTTGCCACCCAATCACATTTCCATGGATAGACTACGTCTCATACATCAACATGACTATCTCCTTGAATCCATCGTCAAGCAAAATCCTGACATCGTGCTTCTCACTGAAACCCGCCTCAATTCATGGCCTTCCATAATATTTAAGGATTTTGAATTCGTGAGAAACGATAGGGTGAATGTTGATGGGGAAGGTGGCACCGGAATATTAGTTAGAAGACCTTATCGTTGCCAAAATATTGATAAAGTCGAATTCAAAAACATTGAATCTCTTTAAGTGACCGTTATCAAAATTTCACTGCCGGGTGGGGATAACCTTGTTGTAATAATCGAATTGAACAGGTTGCGTAATTATTATATTCTTGCCGGTGACCTGAATGCCCGGCATACATCATGGCAGAACACCACCAATAATATAAGAGGTGTATTCTATTGTAATCGAGCAGGTACGGTTGTGAACCCCGTCCAATACGCGACATGCACACTGAAAAATACGCCAGCGCTAGTCCCGAATCGGATTCGCCCAGCGTTACAATGCCCCAGAATGAAACAAACTTAAGGACTACAGAATGCGCTGTCATTGAAAAGCCCAAGTGATATAATCGAAAGGAAACTTTCTAAAAGTCGTATTTGATCCATATAATGACGATCGATCAAAATGTTGTAAACATTTCTTGCTGACGACGTTATGGGGATTGTTAATAAGCTATGCGCGATCCCCATGAGAAAGAAAGAATATTACTTTACCAAAACACAAATATAACTCTATTAGTAAAAATTAAAGAGAATTACAAGTATAGAATGGAATGTAGTGAAGGACTACATGTTGGCGCGCGCGACTTGACTCGTCGGAGGTTGCGAACGAAGTGAGCGTCTCGTTGACATGAGTTGTAAAATTCATGGCATCCACTAACTGCTTGATGCTGTAGTGAATAAAATGTTCAAAAATGCCCGTAAAGGACTGCAGCGATGGTCTGCTGCCTCGGCAGAAGAAGGTGTCGGTATCTGCCGAGAATGCCCTCGCCTGGAGACGCGTGAATGCGCTGGCAGGCTAGCATTGCGGTGTCGTGGGGCGGGTTCATTTCCCCAGCACGAGGACCCACTACAAAAAAATTTCGCACTCACGAATTTGACTGCTGGAGTTCCAGGGGCAACCGAAGTCGCAAAAATTGTAGATAACTACTCAGAGGTAGATAGAGCTTGTTACGAGAACAAGTGGAACCTGAAAAGAAAGGCGGACTTGGGGTAACCTCGTCATTACCCGACGAGGTTCATGGCCCACAAATGAAAGAGGGGCAAACGGGTGATGGTGGAGCCCCTTCGCACCCACCCAACCGGAATAAATCCATATATATTCTGTTGCAGTGGCCAGGTATTCCTCTTCTGAGTGGAAAACTCATACAACTTGAATTGCATGAACTTTCCCATCAGAAGGGGAGTACCCCGGTGACCAATTTATGCCATAGAATTATACAATTTGAATGCATAACTCTATGCCATAAAGAGGCACTCTGCTTGGGCCACTCAACCCGCGAGGTCACCTGAAACAAAGAAAAAAAGGATTAAATTGCACCCGGCGGCTGGCTCATGGTCTTAGGGGGCAGCCTGCCACCGTACCGAGTCCTATACCCGGTCAGAGTGATCGGAAAGGAAAGACCAAAATTGTTATTTACTCAAACATTATTATTTAGATATTATCAACAATTCTATAAACATAACTCGACGATTAACAATTCTTCATTACTATTCAGCTTTACTTTAATAATTTCAGTGTTCAGCATACTTCACAGTTAAATAATTGCGTCGTTCTCTTGTGTAAGATTCATTTACTCTAACAAAAAACCAACCTCAAAATTTTGCAAATAAATTTTACATGCAATAAATATATATATATACCAAAAAGGGTACTCACCCGCATGGTCCTCCAAGCGCTCGATGAAGAATGCGGGGGTCCTCTGAAACGTTCATTACTTTTTTTTTTTTAATTTAAAATTTATTTAGGTCGTTTTCAATGTGGTTTATAAAAATAATATTTTTCCTCGATTACTAAATACTACGCAAAAATATCCTCCTTTCTCTCGGACACGCCAGGTTAGAATCAAATCCAATAAGATGCACGTGGCTCTATTTTTGCACCCACACGAAACATAAACACTTCGAAATTCGAGTGTAGGAAAGACGGAAAATCTTTTGGCGCCGATCAAAATGCCCAAACACGTGTGAAATAGGAAACGTGCTGCACAATACACGAATAAGTGGAAAATTGCTACAAAATTGCTTTTGGCTAGTTTAGGTTCACGGGGAAATTAATTAACCGAAATGCTAGGAAAGTCACAAATTTTCAATCAATTAAAAATTAGGGCCGTGTAAATTATTGCACTGTGTCGCTGTTTGATGTTTAAACAATTCAAAATTGCAATTTCCCACGCGTAAAATCCACTTCAAAACACCGTAACTCAACTCTCAATCCCTTATGGTTGATTCTGATCAAGTGAACAAATCAAATGTCAATCGAATAAATTGTTCAACTACTAATTACCGGCCGTTGTAGCGGAAGGATGTAGTTTTGACAGTTCCGTTTTATAGAACCTGGCGGTTAGCTTTTGACGATCGCACTGCGATTCGTATAAGTATTACTGAAATTGGGGATAAATTTCGTATACCAGCCATGGGATTCGGTTCCCAGCTGTGTCAGCATTTTTCAAAACTTCCCAAAGGTATTGCGAATTTCCCGCAAACTTTGAGCAGGCGAGGAAGGGAAACGTTTAATTTTGGGTTAAGATAGATATCAACCGCAGTGGCACACTTATATTAAACTGTCACAAGAAATCTCGATGACAACGGTCAACACTTGTTTTATTTAGAAACATTCAAAATTGAACTCAAATCAGACCGCAATAAAATTTCATATCACTCGGATAAAATTCAAAAAAAGATCTTGCACTTAATATTTTATTCTCAAAACACTTTTTATTATTCCAATCACTAGTTTTGCACTCGGGCTGTTATTCAAAGTAATTTCCACGTCGCTTGCCAATATATCA
Organism: Odontomyia ornata; assembly: GCA_963969285.1. Classification (NCBI taxonomy): domain Eukaryota; kingdom Metazoa; phylum Arthropoda; class Insecta; order Diptera; family Stratiomyidae; genus Odontomyia; species Odontomyia ornata. The sequence continues at coordinate 302,283,531 of OZ017739.1, read as the reverse complement.
TTCCACGTACAAAAATTTTACAACAAACATTAAAGGACTTCCTATGGGATAAGCTTAAATGATTTCCCGTTACTTGGCGGCTACTCCGACGGATATCAAATGCAAAGTTATGCACAATCTTAGGCGGAACCGAAACCCGACCGACTTCAACGACTGCTCAACTAGCACTCCCTTCGCCAGTTATTTATAAACTTTCGTTAATGATCAATTTTTCCTTTTAATGATAAAACACCGCATAATATAAAATGCCCAAGTAAAAAATATCACAGAACAATAGAAATATTGCGGTTCGTAGTTGATTGTTCCTAAGCGTAATTTGAACTGCCCAGAAATTTATTTAATTGCTCAGTTGGTTGACCCAAACGGTTCTTTGACTAGATAGGATGGTAGCCAGTAACCACTTGCATTCAATTTCATACTATGTATAACATGAAACAAGTTTCGAACTATTTACCAAACAAGTGTATTGGTGCTGATATTCTATTGCAGTTAGCTGGATCGAAAACGAATCTACAGTTTCACTTCCAGTAACGCTAGCCCCCGTCCTCATGCACTCCGCAATGCAATCTCTCTTTTTCTCTTACTATTTTGGATTCTTCAAATTTATTTACTCCAATATGAAGATACATACAACAACGGGAGGGTTATTTACTTAACTAGAAGTAGATTTTCTTTTACAATCTTCTCTGTGTTACAACTTAAGATTTTTTCTCGTTTTGTTTTTAACTTTACTTTTAATATAATTATTTCTCAGCCATACGTTACTTGTATGTACATTGATGTGTGTTGCTGTTAATTTTTGAAAATTTCTTTTCTTCTTATGATCATTTCATATAATTATCATTGTAGTGGATTTAACAGTGTGATTTCTTCTGTTGCTATGCATTTAAAACTGCATTACTTGTTGACTTAAAATGGCAGCACATATAGTTTGTGGATTAGTTTCATCGGGATACATTTGCATAACCGTTTGCACTTGCTCCTCAGGGAATATGCTGGCTAAGTGATAGTGTAGACGACGGCGTTGATCTTGCACAGCGTGAACGGTTGCTGGTGCATGATGCAGCCACAAATTAATGTGAGGTTCAGATGATGATGCTGGTGGTGGGCCACTGTGCATTGGGCGTGATGGATCTGGTGCTGAAGCTATGCGAGTTACACTCTGATGTAATGGCGTGACCGAAGGAGATGAGGTGTTATTCAAATCATTGCTACTTCCACCGGATACTCCGCCACCGACTACATCGCCATTGGTTAATGTTTTCATGCAATTGTTGCTTTTTGCTGTAACAGAGTAGCCATGCCAGCACTACTACCGTTACCGCAAAACATAGAAGTGTTAGGCTACCCGCGGCACTCTTGTTTTGCTGTTGTTTTTTTTGTGTTTTTACTTCAACTAGTTGATAATGACTTTCAAATGTAGACGATATAATTAACTATGTAGATATTTCGTTTGCAATATGTCTTGTTCTTTTCTCTTCTTTTAATATTGAAAACCTTAAATTATTATCTTCTTTCTGGCGAATAATAAAAGCACTTTCTTCATAAAATCTTTCGTTTTCCTTCTGTTTTATCTTTCTTGATATGCGACACAGCAATTTGCTACTTTTCTTTCGCTCTTTAGTAGCTTCCAATTGAATATGTGTTTATTGTTTGTAGTAAAAAATGTTCAAAAAGGCGTTTACACTTTTATAGGGCTCTTTAAGTTTTATTCTTTTACAATAATCGCACTATTATTTTTGTTCCTCTTTCAAATGCGTGTAGTCAAATTGTCAGCAACAAGTCCATTCTCTGATTCATTGATGCTCTTTGCATTCGCAAGGCTTTTTCTGGCAGAAAATAGAAACTTTTTTTTTCTAATTCACGACGTCGGAACTTAGCGAACTCGGACAGAAATTTTTCTCCCGTCTTCTCCGTTTCTGCGCTCGAATTTTCGTACAATTTTCTTACGGTTACGGCAACAAATTACAACTTTTTCTAGTTTATTTCACAGTAATGACGCTCGCGTTGATAAATTTGGTCCTTGCGGAATTTTTCAATCGGTCGCGTATATTTTATTTGTTATCCAAAGCCCGATGACATCTGAAAATCCTCATGACAGTGCAGCCATTTTGTACGGAGTGTCGGCTGTGCCTGTCCTTGTGGTTGCTGCGCTGGCTTTTTGAGCCATAACTCCTCGATTACTACAGTGCAGCCAATTTTCTCGCGATCCCAAGGCGATGCGGATTGCGAAAAAGGAGCTGAAGGATCTTTCTGTGTACCATGGGTTGTCTTCGGCGTCGGGACTAGAAATGACGAACAATAAAAGAAAAAAACACAATTGACAGACGGACGGACTGACTTATGTCTATGTTTGGCCGGAAGTATACAACCTTGCGCGTTTTTGAAAATATATGTGGACGGACAAACAGACGTGACTAATTATCTATCGGCGCAGGTCTTTCGCGTGGTATATCCCTACTTCTTTTCCCGATGGATCCGTTATCAGGTAACGGTTAGGTCCCATTACCTTCTTTATGCGGCTTTTCAAGAATCGCCTGTCCAGCTTGGCGTTGTAATGCCCCGCGGCGTCACTTAGGCGGAAGTTTGTAATGTTTTTCAACATTTTAAGTTCGAAACGCGGAACCGACCTCTCATCGGTTCTAGACGTTAAGTCTGAGTAGTGCCAACGGATGGTACAAACAGGTCAACCAATCCGTGCACCGTAACCCATTCACGCGGTGGCTGCTTGTCGGCCAGCTAGTTCGGAGAGGATTTCGGTCGCGGGTCTCCGAATGGGTTACGCTCAATTACAATATTTTCAGCCACCTGAACATGCCCGTTTTCAAAACGCGTTATCAAACAAAACCATACGGAGAAGAACCTACTTTACGTTACTCCGTATTTCTTCATTAACCAGTCAAAGTCCACAAATCTAATTTCCGTTTCGCGTTCCCGAATTATACCGACGCGGTACCGAAAAGCATACTACTCTAACTCAACCCGACGAAAACTACTCTAAATAAAATGACAAAACAACAAAGGTACCGCGTACCGCGCGCGACGCGAAACCGACCTCAGCGGATTTGGCGAAACCCTACCCTCGCGACGACATACCTACCCTGCACTCTCTCTTCCCACTGAAAAAGAAGAAACGCTGAAAAGGAAAGTCGTGGTTATCTTAGCAATTCATTTTAATATTCATTAAAATGTAGGTATATATATATGCATAAACAAACTTAAAAACAATAATTTCGATAGTTTCTTTGCGATTCACTATAAATCGGATTTGTTCAAAGAAAAACAGGTCAAAGCTACGTTAGACTCTTGCAAAGTAATTAGAATAATAATACTAATAATAATAATTAAGATAATAAGATAATTGAACAAATAACAAATAATTCTTAAAAAATTTTTAATATTTTAACTTAACATCTAAAGAATGACTTCGTAGTATTTGACAATATATTTATCATATTTATACGGCCAGTAGGAAATCAGAAATGACTTGTTTAAGTTAATGTAAAGGTTGAAAGGCATTTGTAGGCGCAGTACAGTCTATAAAAAAAAATGGACGCATATGGTAAGGAATTGATTAGGAAATGAAGACAACCATCGCTCTATCTATATTGTTTAAACTCCCTGGATTTTGTAATTATGTCAAATATTCGTGCTCATTTAAGCAAGGAGAGTTATACATTTAATATATTAACCGAACCACGAGCTTCTAGCATCGCAATTTTGAAAAATTTACAACAGGCCGGTCATGTCGAGCGTATGCTGGAAGCTAGGATACCTAGGAAAGTGATGAAGGGGCGCATGAAATTCACCGGGCACAAGAACGGCCACGCAAATGATAGGAGGACTCAGTTGACGCTGATAGAAAAATATGGCTAAGAAATTAAACTGGCGGCCGTGATCAATGGATCGAGAAGACTATCCCAGATTTAGACTTTAGCGCCACCGAAGATGTAGCAGGACTCTTTACGGAAAACAAGGACTAAAAAAAAGATTTCGGTTTCCAGAGAAGTACAAAGCTACTTTTTAATGCAACAGGGAACTGAAACAAGGGCTCAAAAGCTGGATCAGAAGAAACATGATCATTTGAGAGCATACATCGGTGACTTGAACGCAACTTTAATCCACTGGCTCACAAATAACAAAGTATTGGACTCCAAAGCATAAAATCGCGCAACTTGTAACGCAATGGTCAAATTGCTTCTCACCAATGAAAGCGTTGAAGACTAGAGCCCAGAGAAAAACATATAAAGAGGAACCGAGGAAATAACGGAACCACTCAATAGAAGCAGATCCTTGCTAGTCCGAAAGGTAGGTGGTGACAACTCCTTGAGTTAACAAGTTAACGTTTACTATAGATAATCATATAATAGACTCCTATACTAATCTAAATTGAATCTTTACATCGAGTTTCGTAATTTCGCTTCTAATTTATTGCCTGATTTTTCAATCAGAGCCCCTCACAGCTCATTACTCGGACAGAAAAACCAATATACACAATTTGAGCTTTGACTTGCAAACCAATGCACCAGACGAGTCCTCCACTAACTATTTGGACTGTATAAAGATGATGAAACACCTAAATCAAATGGTGGAGGCATTATTGAAACCCAATTTAAAAGTGATTGTCAAAGATGTCCAACAACAATGTTCGGAAAGGCTAGACTGAGTACCCAAAAATATTATATCCGGTATATCTCACTGTAAACTATCCTCACAAATGGCAAGTCGTCAGATCTTCATGAATATCGAGTGGCATTTATCGTGGACAAGAAATTAAAAAAAAAATGTTCGCAAAGACTACTCTAAATGACCTAAACATATTATATCCAAGGTATCTTATTGTAAACGATCTTCCAAAGTGGAAAGTCTTCAGGTGTTTATGAATATCGAGTGGCATTTATCGTGGACAAGAAATTTAAAAAAAAAATGTTCACCACCTTCCTTTTTTGCAACATTAAATTTTTGACATGTCATGTAATTTATATCAACTTTAAGTTAATACTCTATAGATAATAGACGTTAGAATTATTAATAGAAATATGAAGGTACTTTGGAAATCGTATTATTTCATAATAATTGCCGTGTAATGCTTTTTTAACTAAAGCAACTTTTTACTTGTCCTACCTTAAATTTATTCCCGTGAAATTAATTCTACCTTCACGTCTTATCGAAAACTACCTGCTAGATTCTCGCTAGGCCGTTTCTATTACAACTAACATATTACAACTAACAACAAAAAATTTCGCCAATTTGTGCATAATGATTTCCTATTTCCTACTCGCTGATTTCTCTTCCATTCGTTGAGTGTAACTCCTTTCGATATAAAATAAATTTGGATGACTAGCTCTGCTGTTGCCAAAATTGCTATTATCAGGGAGTAGACCGATAAGATGAATGATAACCCCATTTCATATTGATCGAACACCTCGCTGCAATCGTCTGGTAGCAGGATATGCACTCCAAAAATGTGGAATAGCAACAATGGATGGCACACCGCGGTCAAGGTTAAATTGGCAGCCAACAACAGAGCAAGAATAGCAAAAATTAAGCCAAAGAGATAGTACCTGTGATTTGCTTTTGAAATACAACAATCCAATATAAAACTGTGATGATCAAAGCGTAATGCGGTCGCTTGGCATATTACACAGTTGTTACTCGGCCGATTGCCAACATAATCACTTTCGTCGGAGTCTTCGCCTTTTTCAATCAAGGCTGCTGATGATTCTCCGTCATTATCGGGATCCCCCTTTCCGTTTTCTGATTGCAACAAGCAATTTTCCCGACACTTACGTTTCACTTTACAAATACAGAAGAAGGTTAAGACCACGAACAAGAACAGCACAGCATTCTCCTCCGGTAAGATTTCCAGCAATTCTCCACTGGATACAGTCATCGGCTTGGAAGTGGATACAGAGGGTAACCTTCCCGTTGAAGTAGGAAATGCAGATTGTGTAGCTCTTCAATCCTGTAAACATCTAGATCAATATCCCATCGTATAATATTTTAATCGTACCTTTTTTTTCTTTTTTTGTTTCTCGACCTCAATCGTCGGACCTATGAAATATTCGCCAGACTGCTCCAGTAAACAACAGAACTTGTGCAACTATCGAATCCACTTTGCACGTGAGGGTTAGTCGCCACTTTGAAGGTTATATGACGACTGACACTTCCAACCAGTTTCCATTTTTCCCTCTATTCTATGTTTTGGATGGCAACTGTGGGAGGCATTGCCAGATAGATATGCTTCGAAATGCGTCGGTGCTTAATTAATTTTAGTTTTCAAATATTTATATCCACAGATATAAATATTTGAAAAAAATATTTTCTGCGCAATGATATCCGCACGAAAGATGAAGTCCGCTTACACCTCGAAGTCATACATATCTGGCCGGTTGTCAGGGTTCGGGATCGGAATCACTTCGATTCCCGGGCGTAGGCGTCACATTACAAGTTTCGCCGGAAAACTACATCTCCTTCTTTGAAATTAGCAGCTCGTGACCTGAGATTGTACTGCGCTTCATTTGCACTTCCTGCGGCCTTAGTCTTCCGTCCGATTTGTTGGCGGAGGTCTCCTAAACGTTCGTGGGGCTCCAGCGCAACGACGGGGTCTCCCAAACACTTTAGTTGCCGTAACAGCTGGTATGATTTACCGTGGCAAATCATGTGCTGTCCAAAGGCGGCAAAGTAAGGGGCGACACCGGTGACGGAATGATACGAGGATCGCAGGGCGCATGTGATGGCAGACAATCGCCGATCCCAATCTTTTTGAGATGGGTGGACGTAGGAACGGATCGCGGCCAATAGGGTGCGGTTCAACCGTTCTGATAAGTTAGACTGAGGAGAGTATATGGGCGTCAGTTGGTGTTCAACGCCATACTGCTCGAGTAGGCCCTCAAACTGCCGAGACCCGAACTGTACTCCGTTGTCTGAGTACACACTCTCTGGAACCCCGAACACATGGAATACCCGGTTCTCTAAGAATTTCACCATCGATGGGGTTGTGAATTTACGGATAGGTTCCATCAGTGGGAACTTTGAAAGCTGGTCTAGAACGACTATAGCTCCGATGTGTCCCATGGAAGACCGAGGATATGGACCGAGTAGATCGATGTATAGACGTTGGAATACGCGTTCTGGGACGATGATTTGACCCATAGGAGGTCGAAGAGGCTGGTTGGGCGCTTTGGTGCCTTTACAGGTCTCACAGGCGCTCACGTAGTCTTTGACCTGCGATGCCATTTTAGGCCAAAAGAAGTATTTCTTGAGTCGCCGTAACGTCCGACCGTAACCTCCGTGGGCACTTAAAGGATGGTCATGTGCGCGGAGGATCAGATGTTGTGTCATTTCCTCCGGTACCCAGAGTTTCCAGGACTCTTCTTCCTGCCATGGATCACCAGTGGCGTATTCATTTCGTCTATACACGTAGCCGTCTATTACCTTCAAATCAGGCAGCTGCGATTGTTGGGTCGCTATGGTTTGCCTCAACTCTTTGTAGCTGTCTGATTCGAAATGTGGGCTGTCCAAATCTATTTCGATGGGGTCCTCGTCATTTATTGTCAATTCGGCTCCCTCTGGGGAAAACATTCGTGAGAGAGTGTCGGGTACGATGTTCTGGGTCCCTTTCCGATGTTTGATGGAAAACTTGAACCCTTGCAGTTTAAGAGCCCATCTTGCTAGGCGTTCATGTAAATCTGCCTGGTTCATCAACCATTGTAGTGAAGCGTGGTCCGTGATGATCTCGAATTGGTGGCCCTCGATATAAGCTCGGAATTTCTTCACAGCCATTACCGCTGCCAAACATTCCTGCTCGGACACAGTATAGTTTCTTTGGGCCGAGTTCAGCTTATTGGACATGAAGGCGATGGGAGCTTCCTCTCCTTCATCAGTCAATTGCACCAGCACGGCTCCTACTCCATGTTGACTTGCGTCACAATGAATGGAGAAGGGCTTAGTGAAGTCGGGGCTGTGCAAGACAGGAGCTGATGTGAGGGCTTGTTTTAGCTCTTCAAATGCCTTTCGGCTGAGTTCGGTCCAAATAAACTTCCCTTTCCGCAGCATGTCTGACAGGGGGCGCTGAAACTGTTGCATAATTCCGAACAAACCTTCGGTACCAACGGCACGCACCAAGGAAACGTCGTAGCTGCTTAACTGTTTTTGGTAAGGGGAACTCATCAATCGCACGAGTTTTGTCTGGATCCGTTTTGATAGTGCCATGTCATATGACATGTCCTAGGTATCGGACTTCTTTCATGACAAACTTACATTTCTGTACGTTGATGGTGAGTCCCGCCTTACTGATGTGCAGGGCTACTTCTTGTAGGAGTAGGAGGTGTTGATCGAACGTTTCCGTGATGAGTAACAGATCATCCAGGTACACGAACATTTGGTGTTTCAGGTGAGGTGGGATGACCTTGTCCATCAACCGAGTCATCGTTTGCGGCGCGTTACACAGGCCAAAGGGCATTGTGACGAACTGATATAATGGTCGTCCAGGCACTGTGAAGGCGGTCTTGTCCCTCGACCCCTCATCGAGTGGAATTTGCCAGAAGGCGTCTTTTAGGTCGAGACTGGTGATATAATTGGCTTTCGGCAGTCTCCCTAGTATTCCATCGATGAGTGGAAGAGGGTACGCGTCCTTGATTGTAACCGCGTTTACCTTACGGGAGGCGGACTTTACCTGGCTTCACCACCAAGGTTACCGGTGATGACCAGGCACTTTGGGACTCCTCGATGACCCCCAACACGAGCATCCTATCCAGTTCAGCATACACCAATTTCTCCATGGCCGGTGAGATGGCATAGTGTCTCTGCTTAATCGGTTTACTATCGCCAACGTCGATGGCGTGTGAGACTAGGGTGGTGCGGCCAAGGCCTTGGGTAGCGTAAGATGGGAAAGCAGCGATGGATGCTTCCAGGCGTTGCCGTTGGTTAGGCGTCAGGTCATGCCTCTCGGGAATAGAAGTGATTTCGTTGACATATCTGGTATTTAAAGTCAAATCTGTGAATAAATCGGAGGCCAGTCCAAAGCGAAGGACGAAATCGACGCCAAGGTACACATTCTGAGTCAAAGACGGGATACTGTAGAAAGTAATATCCTTCGTCTGACCCCTGAACGTCACGGGTGTGGTTAGTTTACCTCGTATAGGGTGTTTGGTGCCATCAGCTGTACTGATTTCAGTGCGCCAGGATTTAATCAAGGTCGGATATTCTTGGAGCACCTTCGAGCCAAAGCTCGAGGCAAGACAACTGATGCTGGCACCCGTGTCGATCAATGCAAACACTGTTTCGCCCAACACTTTAATTGGATGATAAGGTCTGATCTCATTTTCAGCAACCTCCGAGATGTTACAAGAGTTTAAGGTTTGACGGCAGGTGCGCACTCTCCTGCGGAAATTCCGCCAACGACGGGTTGACCATTTTGTCGTGCGCGGGCGGGAAGTGACTACTTCGGAAGCAAATATTCGCTCTCGAGCCACCCGATATTCCTGCAGTCGAACATGATAAGGTTTTAGAGTGCGTATTTGAGGCTGCCGGGGTTCTTCTGGCAGTGACTGCGGTGGTCGCTTCATTATTGTCGTTGGCGAGGTCTCCGGAAGAGAGTGAACATCCGCAGTCATAGTGGTCATGTCTGGTGGTTTAGCGTCAGGGTTATTGGGGTGAGCAGCTGGCTGAGGAGCTACTGCGGGGGCTTCGAGTACCGCTGAGGTGGTCGGGTACTCCTTCGGCCGTTTTTTTGCGTGGCACATTCAGGGCAGTCCGGGAAGTATGTGTCCGGCTTGCCGCAACCGTAGCAGAAAACCTTACGCTCTGCTCGGCATGAAATGAACCGGTGTCCGGTTTGATGGCAATTCCAGCAGGTCGTAAGACTTCCCACTGCTGCTACAGCAAGCTGGTCCTGGTCCAAATCTTCCTCCAGATCCATGGTGGTATAATCTGGGGCCAATTCCGCGATTCCTCGTCGAGGACCCGTCCTAGCTAGTAAGTAGGGCCGGTCCCGGAGGTCTTCCTCAAACCCTTCTAGGCGACGCACAGTTCTCAACAGTGCAGGTTCCCCAGACACCTTATCGCCATGATGTGTAATATGTTATACGGGAAATCATTTGTTGTAACTGATGGGATTCTGACGAAGATGCGTGACTTCAAAGTTTTCAATGGCCTAGAGCAGCGCCTCTGCTTTTCTCAATATTCATTCGTAAGCTATGTAGTAATCGAGAGTCGCCTAAGCAAACTGCTCGAAAATCTTCATAACATTTATCCGATATTTATCTTTTTATTATTATTTAAAATTTTTTTCATTTTTCTACTTCTGTTAATTTTAATATTCAAATCTGCAAATTAAGATTTCGGATATGAGAGCACTGAAATCATACAGCCATCCACGGATTGCATTGTGAATTCAATCTAACTTGGCTGAGCTAGAAGCTTGGGAATTTACCGTTGCGACACCGAGAAGTGGACGATGGACAACCAAAGGGGAGTCTGCTTTGAATCGCCACAGCGATCACCGGGAGTCTGCTTGGAATCGCCACAGCGATCACGCGGGGGTCGCAACGAGAGTGCCGTACGCGATTATTAGCTGCGGATAATGATTTCTGCTTTCGTAGCTGTTTTCTGACACGCGGGAATAATTAACGCTTTTTAGTGGTGAAAAATTGAATAGTTTCTAATAAAGTGGAATAATTGCAAGTTAATAAGCAAGGAAAATAGAAAGCGATCAATTATATGAATAGTGTAAATAATTCATCGCGCGACCCACCAAGTGATACGCGAGGCATATAACATAGAGAATAAGAAAGATTCTTTTGTCCGAAACGAAGGCCGGAAAAGTAGTGCAGTGAAATGCATTTGTGAATCTTTTTCCTTTCTTGCTTCCTTTCACAATTTCATCCCACTTCTTAACATTATATTTTGTTACTGCAAGCCAGGAGAAAGGAAAAATTGAGGATGTTAGAGGATTGAATGGGTACCAGGCGATTTCTCCGTTCAATTCATAAATGTTGGAGTGTGCCCGGTTACTGCAAAGAAATCAATCAATTGAGGTCGAGATAACATCTAGTGTTCGCAATTTTAAAACTGTTAAATCAGTACTTTTATCCTTTGTTTTATATTCAAATCGAACCGCCCTTTTGTAATTCCCTTTTAATCGCTTGTGGAGCCACTTATATTTTTGCTCTTAATCTAACACAACGGTAGTTGTCAAATTCAGTTCTTCTTTGTATTCTGTCGAGACAAGTTGTACTTTTGTGTTCTAATAAATCTTTATTACTGGACAATAAACCTGAACAGTTTTCTTGCACGACCTCCTAGTTTTCCTGGCAAAAACAGACCTGAAAACTGTTATCAACGGGAAATGTCAGTTTCCCTCTGTTCAAGGTCACTAGCAATATTCAGTGTCGCATGGGAAAACATCACACAACAACGCCTCTGGAAGTAGGCTCGGCAATCGAATTGCACTCAAGTGTTCGTTCAACGGGATTGGACATTTGAGATTACGAAAAATTGGCAAAACATGAGAATTTTAGTACAAGTCACGTCACACTTTTTCTAATTTTTATTATTATTCATCTTAAGATAAAATCATTCGCCCAATTGCGTGAGTTGTCTGTAAAGTATTCAAGTGAATTATAACTATAATAATAAGTTAAAATTTAATCATATAAGTTAGCGCGAGTGAATTTTTTTTTATATGGTACAATCATTCCGACTAATAGTTAACAATCTTAGCATCACCACATCATCAGTGGGCGCCCGGCGAGGATGTAGGTGAGTACAACTGTTTGGTTTACTTTGTTTTAATTTGCTTATTAAAAATATTGTTCATTATTTATTCGATTGCGTAAATAATTGAATATGTTATAATGAGAAATAATTTTTATTCCACACTAATCTCAAAAGTGAAGTAAATAATTGAGTATAATGAGAAATAATTTTTATTCCACACTAATCGCAAAAGTGATCTAAAGAAAAAAAGAGAAAATAAGCAGTTGTGTAAAGATTGAGTTCAAAAATTTCGCGAGAAGGAGGTAGTAGTTTGATGAATTCGTAAATATACGTGATTGAATTAATTAGGATTTACTTAGGACTTGGAACGGTTGTTTATACTTGCTTACTAGCTTCAAATATCTTTGCAATAGCTTGGATGATTTCTGTAACTTTTTTTTCGTAGCACTACAGCCCATTTCGGGCCATCGCTTAGAGATAGTTAGAGTATCTCATTGTCATGATCGAATGTATCGGCACTCCACAAGGTGATATGATCATTATCACGCTTTGGCCGTGTGTCCGTCTACACAGCTGCGATACATTCTAATTCTGAACCAGCACGTATCATAACTGAACAAGCTTATAGTTCGTCCGAAGAATCACTCGAACTAAATCTCGTTGACGCCAACGAAACTCGAAGTAGAGACCTTCGGAATTCTGTAACTTAATTGAAACGAAACGCGCCTAGTGAAAAATTGATAATACCTCCTCAATGAATTGACTACACACATGTCCGCCTGTATGAACAAAAATGAGTTAAATAATAATAAAGAAAATATGTGAGTATAGAATTACATTCGGTCTTTCCTTTCGCTGGAAACCTGACCGGGTACGGCATCCGCAACGATGGCCGGCCCCTCCACTATAATGAGCTAGCCATCGGGTGAGCCCCCCCCTTTTTATGCGTTACAGGAGCTCTTGCCCGGATAGAATGGCCATCCGCTCGCGTGCCTATTTACGGTATAGTGTTATGTGATTCCGTCACATAATACTATAACATAAATTGGCCACGTTTACATTCCTCATTTAATGGAAAAATTCATACAAATTATGTTTGTATGAGTTTTTCACTCACATGGGAATTATATGGCCACGTCTACATTTGGATCTTGATCCGGTTGGGAGGATGCGAGGGGGCACCGCTTGCACCTGGGTGCCCCACTCTTATTTGAAGGCCACAAGACGTCGGTAACGACGAAGTCTCCTCTTAAGTCCATCTGTTTTCTCCCGGCTCAGTTTGTTACTGGCTATAACAAGTTCAACCCTTAGTAGATTACCTCGGTCTCGATACCAGTCGATCGGCATTAGACATTTTCAATTCATGAATGCGAAATTTTTTCGTAATGGGTCCTTGTGCTAGGGAAAAGAACCCACCTCACGACACCGCAATGCTAGCCTGCCAGCGGATTCACGCGTCCTCAGACAAGGCTAATCTCAGCGAATGCCACCATCCTCTTTCGCCGAGGCAGCAGGCCATCGCTGCAGTCCTTTACGGACATATATATCTACTCATATCACTACAGCTATTGAACGGCTTTGATTTTAATGTCTCGCCAACGCGGTTATTGGTAGCGTTTGCTGATGATCTGATCATTTATATGGCAGACCGAAAAGCGACTATAGTTCAGAGCAATCTTCAAAAAATGTTTAATGATGTGCAGCTCTGCACCGACAATTGGCGAATGAAAATCAATGCGCAGAAGTGTGAAACAATTTTGTTTCGGGTAACGCTGCGATTGGCCAGTCAAGACCTGAAACTCCACATCATGGCTGGGTGAGAGTAGTTCAGAATGGGTTCTACATAATTCCTGCGTTCGATATCTCGGTGTTCAACTCGATCAGTATCTGTACTATATTGAACATGTCAAAATCATGCTCAGTAAAGCACAAAAAGTAGTCGTGGCTCTTTGAAGACTTTTTCATTTCAGATACTTTGATCAAAATGTCAAAGTTATCTGTTACAAGAGCAGTTTTGATAAATGGATGTCAGATCAGGTGCAACCAAAGTGCTAATACTATGGAAAGATTAAGAGGTTTTGAAAGGAAATGTCTTCGTGCATATGCTGGTTTATACAGAAAGCCTGAGACGGATTGGAAGCATTATATATCAAGCAGAAGAATTTATCAAACTGCAAAAGTGACGAGAATCGATATCTTCGTATTGAAACTTCTTCGGAATCATATCGCAAAATCTGTATTGAGACGTGTCTCATTACTGGCTTCGTTCTTCCATAACCTTTCGTGTATTTAGACATGAATCGATATGTTTTTGATTCTGACGGTGTCCCAATTACATATCACATATATGGATGAGCCACCGATAAGAAGATAAAATATCCTCTGAATTTGAGTTCACGAGGTGCTGCTAGCCGAAATAATAAAGGCCGGTTAGGTGGTCTGTTGACTCAGAATACAAGTCCAGCAGAAAAGAAACTTGGATTATAGTCACCTGGCTAGACATGCCCAAGCAAGCATAAACGATCGTGGAAGAACGTATGAATGACCCAAATTGCTTACTGTGCGCCCAGTTAAGGGAAGGTGATTCCAAGCATGTCGCTGGTAGCACTCGATGCATGTTTTCCAAAAGAGCTCTTTCAAGTTCAAAATGAGGTTTATCCAGTTCAATCTCGAACTTTGTTCAGCAGCCTAAGACTTTCCCTACCGAAGTGTCCCCGAATTGAAGGTAGGTGTTGCTGTAATATGCGAGCAATACAGAAATATAAGCAATCATATCTGGGTACTCGATAATATGTGATATAGGCTTTCGAAAACACCTTGTTTCAAGAAACTATGTCTGAGAGTGTAAACGGCTTTGCTTGGGTGAAAATTAACGAATACGTGTACAGCTGCAACTATCTTACGCAATGAAAGAGTAATTTCAACACCTACTTGATAGGCTAGTAATGAAAGCAAAACAGTATATACCATATATGATAGCTGGTGACTTCAATATGTGCGCCACCGAAAAACGACCATCCGTTCTTATGAAAGTATTCTCCCAGCAGGACCAGGATTTGCCCTATAATCGATTTAATATTGAGCATGTGATGCATCAATGCCCACTCGAAACTACTGCCGTAAAGAAAACTAAGTTACTGCTGGACTGAAGAGCGATCAAAACTTCGTGCTGAGCATCTGATGCCTAAGAAATTAAGTCAACGTGGCATAATCCGACCCAACTATGACGAGCTTCAGAGCTTATACTAATAGACAAGGAACAAGCTACAGCTAGCAACTCAAAATATCATGAATAAAAAAAATTGTGTCATGTCAAGTAGAAAAGGATCAAGTCACCTGCCACATACTTCTTGAGAGGATCGTTAAGATAGTTTTTCTTTTTCATCTGGAAAAAGGCCCACAACTCATCACTCCACACGTAATGGAATTGGAGGTATGTAGTAGACAATTCTATCTGTCACGCAGTTTTTGTCAACTGTATTTTTAGTCGACTAACTTTGAGAACGTGGATAATTTTGTCTATTTAGGTACTCATAGAAAATATCCAATAAATTGCATCGAAATTCTAAAATAAAGATTTAGTAATCTTTGGAAAGACCCAAAATCTACTATGGATGCAAAACGTAACATCGGAATGGATTGGACTCACGGCAACGACCTCGCTAACGAAAAAAGAACTATGGCATTGGATCCTAGAATGTCAGATCACTCAATTACCTTGGCGCTGTTGATGACCTATTACAATAGGCCAGTCAATAAAAATTAAAATTACCCGTAATCCAGGAAATTTTCGATATTGTATTCGCCAAGTGTGATATTTTGTGTATTTAAGATATTTTTCCTCGACTGCGTCATGAGCTTTATTTTATTTTCATTGATTTGTAGCCCTACTAGTTTTGCTTCGCTGTCGAGTTTCAGGAAGATTTCTTTGGCAGTTGTTAATGACCGTGACAAAATGTTGAAGTCGTCCGCATAGGCTGCCACTTGGCTCGACTTGTATAAGAACGTACCTCTTGGCTCGACAGGTAGCTTTCTTGTTACGTATTCTAGAGCCAAATTGGACAGCAATGGGGCCAGCCCATCTCTCTGCTTTAGTCCGATATTTGTGTCAAAGGTATCGGTGAGTTGGTTATTGATGCGGACTTGGGAGGTCGTCGACGTCATTGTCATTTTGGTAAGACGGACTAATTTGGCTAGGATGTCGAAGCAAAGCATTATTTGGTACAGTACGTTATGATCAATACTGTCGTATGCTTGCTTAAAGTCAACAAAGGGAATTTGGTGTACGTTTATGTTGAACTACCAGCATTTCTCAACTGCCTGCTTGACAGTGAACAATTGGTCTATCATCGATCTACCTGCTCTATAACCATCATGATACTCCCCAATAATAATGTTGGTGTATGATCCGATTTGATTTTCTAAGATTTTAGAAAATATTTTGTACGCCGTACAAAGTAGTGATATGCCTCTAATTTTCGCACTGTAGTTTGTCACCTTTTTGTGGATAGGAAATATAATTGATTGGTTCCATTCTTTTGGCATATGTTCTTGTTGGGAAACGTGCTGGATGACTTTGTGAATAGCTTTATGAACACTACTGTCACCATATTTGCTGAGCCCCACTGGAATGTCATCAATGCCGGGCGCTTTATTATTCCTTTGGGCTTTGATGGTAGAGCAAACTTCATGCAGAGTTGTGAGGCCAATGGAAGCTCTCCGGAGACATCTAAAAGCTCCGATGTTTTCGAGCTGTGTGGAGGATTAAGGAGGTTCTTAAAATATGATGCCCATCTTTCCTTAATCTTGGTTTTATCAGCGATGACATTGTCGATGTCATCACGACAGAGCGTGGTTTTGGGCTGATAGCCACGTTTCGGGCTTGTCACTACTTTGTATGCTTGTCTTGTGTTGTTGCTCGCTAGACTTACATCTATACTTCTCAATTGGTCGTCACAGTATTTTCTTTTATTAATTCTAATTAACTCATTCGCTACTCTTCCGAGATTTTCATAGTATTCTCTCTTCGCCCTGGTGTTCCTAGCTACATATTCTTTGTACGCCTGATTCTTTTTGTCTAACGCATTCTGGCACTCATCATCGAACCAACCATTTCTTTTGCGCCGGTTTTGATGTCCGATTGTGTTCTGCCACGGTCTTAATAGCCACTTTCAATTCCATTCAGAGATCACTGCTTGTTTTCAGCGATGCATCTGATAAGATGGGGCGAGTTGTTTGTCGAAGGTCTCCGTGAAAATGTTTTGCCACAGACAACGTTTGGAGCCTTTCGATGTCAAACTTTTGTAGCGAACTGGCTTTCGCCGAATACGCCTGACATACGACATCGATTGGTTCATTTGATCAAGTAAAGATCTGAGTTACAATTGGTTCCTCGTTGTGTACTGACGTCAAGTATGCTCGAGGCCCAACGTTGCTGGATCAGAACATGGTCAATCTGGTTTTGTGTATTGCCATCCGGTGATGCACAGGTCATTTTATGTATGCGTCGATGTGGCAAGCAAGTCGAATGTATGACTAGATTTCTGTTACATGCAAAGTCAATCAGACGCTGGCCGTTGTCATTTGTTTCATCGTTCAGATATATCCTCCAGTCGTTCCCCGATGAGATATCTCATTGCCTACTTTAGCGTTGAAATCACCCAGAATTATTTTCGTTTCGTTTGTAGGCAATGAGTCGACTAGTCTTTCCAGGTGATTGTAGAACGTTTCCTTCGTTTCTTCGGCCGGGGCGTGTACATAAATCAGTCAGATTTTGAAGAATTTCGCTTTTATACGGATCGCACACAACCGTTCATTTATTGCCTTGAAATCAATAACCTGCGATTTGAACTCCCTATCTACAACAATGGCCACTCCGAATTCTCATTTTCCAGTAGGCTTCCTACTTTTGAATATTGTCTTGAATATCATTTCCAGTCCAGTTCGTTTCCTGGATTGCCAGTATTTTTAATTTATATTGACTGGCCGGTTGTAAAAGATCCTTAACAGCGCCAGGGTAATTGAACGATTTGACTTTCCAGGATCCAATGCCATAGTCCTTTTTCCGTTTGCGAGGACGTTGCCGTGAGTCCAATCCATTCCGAGGCTCTCCTGCAGGTTTCAAAACATTGTAGGGTTTTCCAGGGACGGGGAGTTAGCCCGTAGCCCAGCCTCCATTCCGGCGGCATGGTTATTACTTCGATTCCGTTATCAGGCACGGAAGACTAGCCTTCACCCTCTTACGTCCCCACAAAGGAGGTGTAAGTAGGATTTAGTAGCAGAGCTGTCGATGTATTTACGGTTATTAGCGTCTCTCGGCATTTAATGTCCCATTATTGGGGGACCAGTAAACAGAATGTGCGACGCAGAGAACATTTGCTACCATTTGACCGAGGGGTTTAGGATGAGAAACCATGGGTTGGGAAAACAAGGGATTCCCTCCTCCTTTCTCAAACGGGCTTGGGACCGTCTACGGTGGAGTTAGACCGAGACAGTTGGAGACGCTATTTGCAGGAAGCGAAGGCCCGAGAGGGGCTGTAGTGCTACGAAGAAGGAGATATCTGAGAAGGCAAGGCTTGATTTGGACTTATCTATTCTAGCTTCTTAACTTCATGGTAAATCTTGATGTCACCCATGTAGGGCCGGGCAGAACGGTACCGATTTCAACTACGTAGTTAATTTTTTTTAATTCCACGAATTTGGTTAATTCAGATACTTATGAATGGCGTCGTCCTATGTTAATTTAACCCAAGGTGGGAAGATTACATTGCTAGTGGAATTCCTTATATAGGTGTAATTATTACTCAGACTTTTATTCTCCAAGTAATATGACATAAAAAAATTTTTATTTTCAACCTTAACCAGCCCTTTTAGATCATCTTTGCTAAATCGTTAACGTCCAGACGAAACGCCTTTTCAGGATTATTTGATAGCCTATAAATACTTTTTCCAAGTCAGCCATATATTTATTTATTTCAGCTATCTTACAGATTAATCGCTCTCAAAAGTTGGTCTATGAACTCCAGAATTGATATAAAATCCAGATAAAAAAGTTATTGATTGTTGATAGTAAGAAAATTTTAATACTACGATTATGAGGAGGATAGAAACGGACCAAGTTATAATAAAGGCGAGGCAGTAAAGGCAAGTGAAAAAGATTCTGTCCTGGCAAATGGTATCTGTATATGAAATGGGCAAATCTAGTACGCGAGACGCACGTGATTTGATGTCCACAATGGCTATGTTTTGGTAAATATAACGCCTAAACACGTACATCCTCTAAATACTTACAGTTAATCTGCATAGAGAAGGCAGGGCAAAACCAATTTCGAGAGGAAATCAGTAATGTAGAGAAGCAAAAGGGACAAAAAAAATAAATCACTCAATGAAAGAATCTGACAGAACTTCACATAAACTAATTCGACTCGAGTTTTATGCATATCTGATAGTACGCCGCCACATAAATTACATATTGGAAATTATTATATCGGCATGTATTGATTTGCTAAGCCAAAATACTAGCTTGCATGAATAGTATCCATCTGAAAGTGCCTTTCAAACACTTCATCAACAAAATCGCACTTTACTAAAAACCGGGTTATTACACAACAAATGAAAATATCTGCAATCGAGAAACGACCATATCATAACCGATCTGTACAAACCTAGCGATACCAAGCAGATCTTCTAGTACCAACCGGAGCCGCGCAATTCAATCAAAATTAAAACAAGTTGGGTTGACAGACCTATGCTCATGTCAGAAGGGTTTTGTACTCCACTTACAAAATGCAGTAACCAGCATCGAATAAAATCAAGAAACACGTCATGTTCGAGGATCATACTATTATTAACAAAGTTGAAAGAATTTTGACTTCTGAGGTATTTGTTAAAGTTATACCCATAAATATCTCGCTTGATAATTTTTTCAGATTTTTTAGATCACGGGTGTCCATTCGCGAGGGAGGAATCACATTTTTCATGTATTTCCCCCCCCCCCCCCTCTGCTCCCACTGAACCAAAAACTGTCAGTTTAAGAACTGTTTTGAAAATTTGATACTCATATCGGCTACCTTACATGAAATTTTTTTCAAGGGCCACTCCTCTGTACTGTAATCATCGATTCATGGCCTATTTTTTCGAATCCTAGAATGGTTACAAAGCCCTTTTGCTAGGAGCTCTCTCCTGCCTCTTCAACTTGTTTGAATTGTATGTACTCATCTTCATGATACCTATCATTCCTGAAATTTTCATGCAAATCCTAGAAAAGCTGTAGTGTCTAAGTCGGTAAAAAGCGCATATGGCTCCATAGCCATATGTTTCCAAAGTAATACAGGGCACATTGTTCCATAGTAATACAGGAAAATTCAAATCGCTATAACTTCCTTAAATACCATTCGATCTTTATGAAACTTTCAGAAAAGATCAATCTTATTAATAGCCATCTGTTCGCTAAATTTTATTGAATTTAAGGGTACCGTTTAGATTTCGATAAATCATACTATTACTAACAAAGTTGAGTGAATTTCGACTTCTCATGTATTTGTTGTTGTTGTACTCATTAAGACCTACATTCATGGTTTTTTTCAGATTTTTCGGATGGAAGGTGTCCAATCGCGAGCGGGGGTACGCGAAAAGTTCGTACATTTCCCCTTCCCCTGCCCCCCTAGGTACTCATAAGGCAATTTTAAGACTTGTTTTGAAAAGATCTCATTGAGAGCTTTCCAATGACACCCTACTCGACTACCAATGGTGAAAAAAAAAATTTTGAGGCGCCACCTCCTTATATGAGGCGACCCCCCTTAAACCCCTTTGAAAAATTTTTCCACCCTTGAACTTTCAAGAAGTCACCACTTCTGACCTTTCCACAAAGTTTCATGGCTGTAGCCTCTATAGTTTCGGAGAAAAAGTGCTGTGACATACAGACGGACGGACGGACAGACGGACACAGGTCGTGATTGCAATAGGGTTTTGTATTTTATTACAAAATCCTAAAAATGTTCGGGCCTTCGTTTGGAGATAGAGAATTTCGTTATCATGATCGTATGTATCGGCACTCCTCAAAGTGATATGGTCAGTATCACGCTTTGGCCGTGTGTCCCAGACAGCTGCGATACATTCTGATTTTAAACTAGCACGTATCATAACTGAACGGGCTAATACTCCGTCCGAACGATCACTCGAACTAAATCTCGTTGGCGTCAACGAGACGCGAAACAGTGACCTTCCGCTTACGGGATGAGTGCTCTAACCACTACACCACGCTGACAACCGCAATCCAAGCAGTCCGCGTTTTTCTTTTATGATAGGTTTCGTTGTATTTGCATCTGATTAGTGGTCTATTGAATCACCAATACTTTTCATCGTATATTTCCAAAAATTGCACATTACCACTATGTACTTTTTAGTAGTCCATTTCGATTTAATTGAGGGAGGTTCAATTATGCTTCATCTAGAAAAAAAACCAAATTCGTTTGGCATCAAGTTCTATAAATCATTTTCAGGATTTTTAAATACATGGACTTCAAGGAAATAGTATATTACGATACGGGTGCGGAAAGTAGGTGTTCCCACGAGCGCGACGTTTGCCGCCCGAGCGAGCGAGAGTGGAACACCTACGTCCGGACGAGTATAGTATACTATTTTTCGTTAAGCCGTGAGGAAGGTCCTAGAAAACAACGGTATTTAAACAATTGTGCGTCAATACATTGCACTGCTGAGGTCGCTTGAGCAGAAGGTCGCCCGCGATGCGGGCAAGGTCGCTATTTCAAATCGGTGAAAGGAACGATTACTTTCCACACGCTCATCCGAGCAGAAAGTAGAACTTTCCGCACGTCGAGACGAAAATTAGGTATTTACTATTTATTTGGAAAAATTCTACATTGATGCTACAATTTTCATAAGATTGAAATGGGATTAAGTATCCAATAAATTACAGCAATATAAATGTATAAAATATTTATTAATCATTAAACACTTGCAATATTTTCGGGGAGTAAATGGAAAGCGTTTATATCTATGAATATGTGTAGGATTTTATGGATACATATCAACTATGTTCAAAGTTCATCTTCTCTCTAGATGAGTAACATTTATATGATAGAATATGAGTTATAGCAAAATAAATAACAGTTAAATAAAACTTTTAAATTAACAAGATGTTCCAACGAGATGCTTTCTGCTTAATTCAAATGTTTAATTTATAAACACATGAGAAATTATATTTTACAAGTCTTTATCCTCACTTTGCATCGATGCCGCAATTTCAGCAAACTTCGTCATATAATCTTGGCTTGATTCACTTATCACTGACATAGAATCCTTTAATAAAATCGACAAAATTTTCAATAAATAATTTATTTAAATTTTATTTTTTTATAAACATACCAAATCACGATTCATCTCGTCCAAATGTCCCAAAAAACTACTCAAGGAAAAGTCGCTTAAGTTCTCTTCTAGCCATTTTGGATCTGATGGCGAGTCTCGGATTAAGCGCATCGGACTCATTGGCGGTATACTGCAGATGTCACCTTAAAAAAAACAACCAATTTGAAATATGAATCCAAAACAGACGAGAAAGTCAATAGTTACTATCATCTAAACATTGCGGGCGGGCAGGTGATGGTAAGGATATTTCCATAAGTTGTTGAATTCCTGGGTCCTCGTTTATATTGATGATTTTTGCAAAGCCATTTTCCTCTGCATCACTGCTTCCACTGCTGCTTGTTGAAAATATATCGTCTTTTGAGCTTAAAGATATAATTTCCACCGATTTCACTCCATCAACGAGTTCGCCGCAACTGCTGCCATCACTTGCGGCGTCCACCTCATCATTTTTCCCCAACGCCATGAATGGCCGACTAAGTGCACCCGTTTGATTACGCGTTGTAGTATTTGTTACCTCTTCAACTTTGCCATTATTTACTTCATTTTGCTCCAGGCTGTCGAGTTCTGATTCACTTTGTTCGCTGTTGTTGGTATTCGAATTCTTTTCCATATTGTTACCTCCTACCTTCCTTTTTTTATCATTTGACCATGGGGCCAATTGTACATTTGGCTTATCTATAATAGTCCGCACATGGACTTGCGGAGTCACTACGTCATAAGATTGATTCATTCCCGGTTGAACAGGAAGCAGCCGCTGAACTACTACTTGTTTTGAGGCTAGACTTCTGCTTTTCATCAAAAGGCGTGCATGGTTGTACCGAAAACCCTAAAGAAAAAAATTATATCAGATGATGGTTCTTCAGGATTGCAACTATTTTACGTTAGGTATAACGCGAAAATTTTCCAACGGCAAACCTTGCCTACGAAATGGTGCGGCCGGCTGTCTAAATACTGAATCACTGTTTGATGTTTCGTACGTTTTATTTGAAACGTATGTTTTCGACGCTGTTTCATTTTCACCTTTCTAAAGAGATTTGAATTGAAAGTTATTTAGTAAATTAAAACCAGAAATTTTACCTTGTTCTTCACCCCCTTTTCGCATATATGTCCACAACTGCAAGGTTTTCGTTTTACACGTTCTGTCAGACTTGCAATCATCAGCAAATGCCGAAGTTTATTACTAATATTACTCGATTTAATCGCTTTTAACGAGTCTTCGTCCACATTGTTAACATTATATGGCATTGAAGAGCGCTCCTTTTTTGTATTTTTCTCAACCTCTTTTTTGATCCAATAATATTCGAACGTGATTTTCGAGTCGTGACCAAACGTTATGTATAAATCTCCTACACTTATATCACTTGAGTTTTGAATTGTCCATCCCTTACGTATTCTCTTTTCAGTGCCCTCATCCAGGAGTGGTTTAAGGTTGGTGATGTTTTTGTTCTCTTTTTTTCTAGCTCCCGTACATCTCACTTCTTTTTTTCTGACCTTTGTATCTGCTACGCACTTCGAACTTGTCTCCGATACTAGCTCGTCAGTTTTCAAATTTGGCGACATAAAACCGCTTACAGCATTGTCACTGCAATTAATCAGCAATTCACTTTTCTTGACCGATTCCAAATCATTACTGTCTTGACGCTCTAGTCTATGAATAGCGGAATTATCACTCGGCAACAACTCTTTAAAATCATCCGGGTTCGATTGATTTGAATTTGAGATATCTGTGAAATCTATTTTAGGTTCTTTTCCTTCTTCACGCTCTTCATTGTCGGCTATTTGGATATTGGCATCACCATTCGCTTCTATGGATTTCATTTCCGGCTCTGATTTCACTTTCTTACTTTCTGGGCTCTTTTTTTCACATCCACTATCCGTTCTTTGCCTCTTATTGCAAAGAGTCTCGCCCCGAACCCTGACCCCAATTTTTTGTTCGTACGAATTTAAGCATATGCTGAAACTGCTTAAAAATTCGGTAATGCTAATAAGTGGCCTGTGAATCACAGCATCTGATGGTGGACAAAGGCAAAGCAAGGGTTCTTCAAAATGAGAGCTTTCGGTTTCACCCATCTTATTTTCTTGTTTCGTATTTTGGTTTTGTTTTCCCATACTAAACGCTTGAAGTGCCTATAAATGTTTTGTTCAAATTGAAGAGCAAAAAAACCTTTGAATTTACTTCTAACTCACCAATTTAGTTTCTTCGTTTCGCCATTTGTATTGAAAAGTTTTAATAAGATTTACAAGCTTCTTCTGTAAAGGGACAGCTGTTTGAACTAGCGGATTTTGTGCTATGTTTTGGACACGTGCCCAAGCATCCATATTTTTCGGCTTCAGGCACACTTCTATCTTAGCAGGTAAATTGATGTCTTCTTGCCAGTCTGGGAAAATTATTCAGTCAGTACACAATCAAATATTGTTAAAATACCAATTTACCATCTAATTGGTTCAATTTCCTTAACGCTTTACAAGGCGGTGTCTTAATCCTTATATTTTTCCCTTTACTACGAACAGTCACATGCCCTTTATACACTAGATCCTTTATTTTCATGCAGTTTTTATCGGAAACGAATGCAAGTTTCCTTCGCATTTCACCGTAATTTATCAAAGCATATAATTCCTGCGCTGGCTTTTTAACATCTAAAACAGATCCACTTATAATCAATAGAAATGTATGTTGTATTTTATTAACTCACCATCAGAAAATTTCAAATATTTCGACAGTTTATGAAAGGTTTGGTAATAAATCTGACGAATTTGTTCTTTTGTCTTAAACGATTGGTCCGCAGCACTTTTCCGTTTGATTTTCGAATTTATAAAATTCGCTATTGACTCGAAATCCTTTCCAAACTCATTAAGAGCATCGAAGAATAGATTCTTCTCGAAATTTGACCAAATCACCTTGGGTGGTTTGGTTTGTGAGGGAGTTCTTTGCAATCCTTTTTCTGCAGTTCCCTCTAAAGTTCGTCCGGTTAACGTAATTAATGTAGTACTAATTATTTACCTTTTTTATCAGAAGGTGGTGGAGTTATCGGGCGAATGGAATCTTGCTTCATTTTTTGAATGACACGAGCACTCGTCCGGAGCCCAGGATTGTTTACGGTTGTCACTGAACCAAGGAGTTCTTGCTGGCTGTTCATATTCTGCTGATAAAAATTAGAATTATATTCAACCAAATATATAGAACATTTATACCTCATATTTTACTTTTTCATCATTCGCTTTTCTCCTTGCAATAACTTCGTCAGACTTCTTGTCCCCGCTTTCTGTTTCGCCTTCCTCCATTTTGAAATACTTATCAGTTTAGGGGATTTCAATATAAACTATTCAATAAAGAATGTATTTATTGTAGAGTCGACTCCTGATTTTGAAAATTTCTTAAATTGTGTTTGTTAGAAAGTAGTATTTGTTAAAAACGGTATGTACAGCCCATAATTTAAGGACACAAGGAAAGTACTTTTAGAGAATAAAAAGAAAACCGACTTCTAAATGCTCTAAAAAGGATGAATTAAATGTTATGGAAACGGTGCCATATCAGTTTTCCCTGTTTTTTTTGTGATGATGCACATGCTGCAAGTTTTTGTGTTGAAACGGAGAAATTGATTTGGCACCGTTTCCACAAATATAATTTCATCCTTTTTAGGGCATTTAGAGTCGGATTTCTTTTTTTTTTCTAAAAGTTTTTTATTTCACTATTTTTAATGGCAGAATTTTTCATTTAAAATCGTTTTTTGAATATATTGTACCATGTACTATATCAACATTTAATTTCGTCACTACAGTGCAAAATTCACAAAACCTAATATCTGCAGGGTTCGTCCATAGGATTCGAATTCTGTTCTGATATATTGGGTTGTTCGATAACTCATGCTTTTTTCTCATAGATGACGCTTACTGCATATTTCATGTAGTAGTGATTACATAGCTTATATTATATACTATTTTAAAGATTAGTGTTTAGATTATCCTCAGTCAAAAGCTGAGCATCATTAGTAAACAACAAGTTAGTAAAAAATAAACTTGAAAATGGACAATCAAAGAGAGCATTATCGGCATATTTGATTGTTTTACTTTCGAAAGGACAAAAATGCGATGCAAGCTCGAAGGAAATTGTAGGAAGTTTATGGTGAGGGCTACCTTATTGAACGCCAGTGCCATGTGACTTTTTCTTGGTCCCAAAACTGAAGAGACCTACGAAAGGACGGAGATTTGCAACGATTGGGGAGATAAAGACTGCATCGCTGGAAGAGCTCAAGGCTATACCGAAAAGTGCTTCGAGGATTGGAAAAAGCGTTGGCACAAGTGTATTGATTACTTTGAAGGGGACAACATAAATATTGACGAATAAACAAATATTTTTCCCTAAAAATACAAAGTCAACTTACTTTTTGAACACACCTCGTATATATATATATATATATATATATATATATATATATATATATATATATATATATATCTATATATATACATATATATATATATATATATATATATATATATATATATATATATCTATATATATACATATATATATATATATATATATATATATATATATATATATATATATATATATATATATATATACATATATATATATATATATATATATATATATATATATATATATATATATACTCGTATATATATATATATATATATATATATATATATATATATATATATATATATATCCGATAAGTACTTAGCCTACAAAAGAAAAACGCAAATTTAGGAAATGTGGCAATTTATTTCTCAACATAATCTCCTCTTAGCTCGATACACTTGACCCAGGGATGTTTCACCTTCTTTAACCCGTCTGAGAAACACGTTTTTTCGAGGTCTGTAAAATAGGCCTCCGTGGCGGCGATGACCTCCTCATTCGACTCAAATTTTTGCCCGGCGAGTGACTTTTTCAAGTTTGGAAATAAAAAGAAGCCGCACGGGGCCAAATCTGAAGAATACGGTCGATGGGGTGCGTAGCCCAATAGCACATTTTTCTTCGCCAAATGAGGCATTTTTTCTGCAATTCGGCGTCAAGTCGGCCCAATAATTCGGCATAGTAGAGCCTTGTAACTATTTTGCCCTTCTCCAGGTAGCCGATGCAGACCACACCACGTGAATCTCCGAAAACGGTGGCCATCATCTTTCCGACCGATAGGACAGTCTTCGCCTTCTTCGGAGCACGTTCGCCGAGTGAAGTCCACTGTTTCGACTGCTCCTTGGTCTTCGGTGTGTACTAGTGGAACCACGAAACGGCACTGAAATTTCATCCGATTGCGCTTATAAAGCGTCAAACACTGCTCTGAACTGGTCTCACGTTTGCGTTTGTTGTGTGGAGTGAGCAAACGCGGCACCCATCGCGCCGACAGCTTTCTTATGCCGAAAATTTTATACAGGATATGACCCACGCGGTCTTTTGAGATGCCTACTGTCTCAGCGATCTCGCACACCTTCGATCGGCGGTCTGCCAATACGAGCTCGTAGATTTTTTGTCACGTTATCCACCATGATAGACTGGGTACATCATGAAAATGACTATGTATTTTCATGTTCATCTTTAAAGTTATGATTGGTTATAGAATGAAAAGTATCCTCTTTTTATGTCGCGATTCCCGTTACTCAATTATTATTATTTTTTGGGAGAATTTTGCACATAAAACATCTTCTAAGGATTTAAGAAGGATATTTTAATAAATTCACCAATAGGTGAAGGACGAATACAGAAGATAAAAACAATCATGAAAATTTTGACAAATGATATTGGCTCTAATCATCTAAAATTGTAGCATTTATGCTGCATTCAGAATTGATTTATTGGTTATTTCCGATAGAAACAATTGACTGAAATGTATTGATAAAATTAAAGATATTGATTGTTTTTATCATCCATCACTAAAAGAATCTGTGTCCTCCATCAAACCCTTCAAAAGTATGGTAGGTGAACAGCGCGGCTTATCAAGCATCTGAATCTATAGCACAATCGAAAGCACGACAGACTGATTTGTATCTAATTCAGTTCTTGAGCGGGAAAAAATGGTTTCAGTTTTGCCTCCAAAAGACTGGTAAGTCACGGTTTCCTGATTGCATATTTTTAAAATTAAAAGATAACGCCTGCAACATATTCTTTTCGTTCAAGAGATGGAAAAGGCAGCGCGGGGTCCACCAAGAAATAACAGGTTTTCCCGGTATGTCCCATCGGAGAGAAGCTTTTTGGTTTAAAAATGGCACCATGTGGTAGATATTTTCGGATAGTCCTCAAGTGATCGCTGATGGTATGTAATGATTTTTCTACCTTCAGCTCGAACGCGGAACCGACCTCTCATCGGTTCTAGACGTTAAGTCTGAGTAGTGCCAACGGATGGTACCAACAGGTCAACCAATCCGTGCACCGTAATCCATTCACGCGGTGACTGCTTGTCGGCCAGCTAGTTCGGAGAGGATTTCGGTCGCGGGTCTCCGAATGGATTACGCTCAATCACAATATTTCAGTCACCTGAACTTGCCCGTTTTTCAAACGCGTCAACAATTACTCATCCAGAACGAGAAACCTACATTACGTTAGTTCTGGATGTGATCTATCCACAGATCTCAAATCAAAAACGCTACAAAATCCCATAGGCGCGTTACCGATTCACCGACGCGGTACCGAAAAATATACTACTCGAACTTAAACCGAAGAAAACTACTCTAAAGAAATGGCGAAGCAAACAAAGGTACCGCGTACCGCGCGCGACGCGAAACCGACTTCAGCGGATTTGGCGAAACCCTAACCTCGCGACGACATACCTACCATACACTCTCCGTTCCCCCTGAAATAGAACGAGTTACTGAAAAGGAAAGTCGTTAGTTAAATTAGCAATTCATTGGATTTTTTTTTATTTACTTCAAGAAACGGAACATAAAGTATAATTTCCTTAATACCTATTTAAAGGGTTTTTGCAAGAATCGAGCGATAAATTATTACTAATAATGATAATAGTTATAATAATTATTTTTGAAGACAATTACATAATAAGGTAAACCGCTAACAATTTGTTTCTTAATTTATGTTTCACCTTTTATTATTTTTGAATATAAATTTGCGAACACAAACAAATTTTTCGTTTTACAATAAACCGCCAAATTAAACAATTATTTTTAATTTTTCTAGGTGGATTTAATATTTATTGTTCTTGTTTGGTTTTAAATAATTTAAATTTTGTTTTCTCAACAATTTCGTTAATTTAATATTTCTAAGTGGTGCAAGCACGCATTAGTGACGAATCTAATCGTGCGTCAAAATCAAAAAGCGAAATGGAAACAGCAAAGAGGGCTTATCTACGTATACAATAATTAATAACAAATCAGGAAACGATGCAAGTGATTTTGTATATAAAAAAAAACGGAGAATCGATTCATTTTTTTTTTTTATTGCTTTTTATCTGGAATTTTCCAATTCTTTTACCATTTTTCATTCCCCTTGTATGGCGTTTAACTTTGAATATTATATATATATAAATACGGAGCGGTGTAACAATAGGTGAGCGTGACCTTTAACAATCATTTGGTGAGTACAAAATATTTACAAGCCAGTTTATTATTATTGTTTATCAGTTACTTTAATGTTTAATGCCTTTGAAATGTCTTTTTTTTTTTTTATTGAAATAGTGTTTTAAAATTGAGGATTTGATTCACAATCCGTCGCTGCTTGAAGTTAATGGGAATGTTACTGGAAACGATTGAACTAATCATGAATAATTGGGGGTTGAGAGACAAAAAAAATTCGATTTTCCATTCTCTGCGACAAAAGCAATCCCTCCATTTCTTGCAATATTTTTAACGATATAAAGCACACTGTTCAGCGTACACAAAGATTTAAAAGTAGG
Source organism: Odontomyia ornata (assembly GCA_963969285.1). NCBI lineage: Eukaryota > Metazoa > Arthropoda > Insecta > Diptera > Stratiomyidae > Odontomyia > Odontomyia ornata. The sequence goes on along the minus strand of OZ017739.1, from coordinate 302,253,559 downwards.
AATGACGTGAAAACAAAAAAAAAATTATCATATGTTCTAGATAGAAATCAGGACCACATCATTCATGTCGTTCAACTAACGTCCGATTTAGCTAACGCATTTTCTTACAAAAGTTATTACGCTAAGAGTTATTTTGTATTATCATCATTTACTGTACTCATTACTATGGACAAGCGGTGGAATATAGAAATAGAAAAGTGTAAAATTACCCAAGTCGTTTGTTTGCGTTTTCTTATCTATTTTTACTAATTAATTTTTCTTTATAGCTTCAACAGTTTGTTTATTTATGCCAGATGCGAGTTTTCTATCAGAACAAATTCATCTTTAGTACGGCATGGCTGGTTTTTTTTTTTTTGTAGACTTAAGTAAACCAAACATGGAATCAAACGTAAATTGTACGATTCAAATCGAATTAATTACCACTTGCTATTGTTGGTAAATGTACTAAAGAATGTTGTTTACGATATGCATTATTTTCGGGAATACGGTATTGGAGGAATAATGGGTCGTTTTATTTTCATTCAGTAACTTATTTCTGAATAAAATAAACAATAAAATAAACGACGTGCAAATACCTGAAGGTAAACAACCTGTCTTCGTAGATCGGCTAACTCCTGTCTAGGATCATCGGCTATTGAAGAAGCCAGACTACTTGTGTCCTTATCATCAGCGGGCAATTGACCACTACTGTCCAATTCACAAGATGCGAATAATTTCCCATTACTCTGCTCGAATGGGTTGAGAGTTTCAGAATCTTGTAAAATCCTTCGGAGACGTGTCAACTGTTTCCTTAAATTTTGGACATCTTGAATCATTGCATTCCTAAAAGATTTGTCTATAAACAGGAGATCGTATGACGAGCTGACTATATCCTTGCCCGTCAGCGATGAACGGAGATGTTTGTGGGGAAGACTATCTATTGATCTAGGACTATCTGAACCGGTATTGCTGAGCGTGCTCTGTTGCACGCGGGACCTGTTGAGCAGGCGAGTTGCACGTGCGGGTGATTGTGAACTAATACTGTCTTTGCTTGAGCGATGAATTCGCAGGACACTATTCCACTCGCGGATTAAGTCCCCACTTTTGGCGTCAAGTTCTGTGAACAATTGCATGTCGTCAACTCCGTTCCATGCCGATCCACTTTGGCTTTTTCTTGAGTGAGATAACCTATCGACTGAATCCAAGCTGCTCGTCAAATCCACGCCTACTGGTTCCGATACAGTTCACACTGCCTTCCGCTGCAGACCAGACAAAATATTGCTAACCTTTCTAATCCTTTATTAACTAAACTAACCTCTTTCCTAATTTGCCTGTTGATCTCCTTTCCGACCTTGACAGAGCTTCATGCTCCAGCCTGAGGCAATGCTCCGGTGAATGTCACTGCCTCACGAATAACGTTTTCCAAAAACACTTTAAGCACACCACGCGTTTCTTCATAGATTAAACCGGAAATACGTTGCACTCCACCACGTCGCGCCAAACGACGTATAGCTGGTTTTGTAATACCTTGGATATTATCACGAAGAACTTTACGATGACGTTTAGCGCCTCCATGTGGCTGCCAAAATCATCCCGTTGTCACATCGGACAAAACAACTGTGTGTGGAATGGCACGTCATATGCGGCAATGTACCTCTCCAGTTGTCGCCAGTGGCATAGTTTTCTCGAGGGCCACGGTGGAGGGGCATTTCCAGATGGCTATGCCTCGAAATGTGCCGGGGTTGGATTAATTCTATATTTCGAATATTTATATCCACGGATCTAAATATTTGGACAGAAAAAAAAATATTTTCTGCATAACGATATCCGCACAACAGATGAAGTCCGCTGGCACTTCGAGGACATATCCATCTGGCAGGTTACAAGGGTTCGGGATCGGAATCACTTCGATTCCTGGGCGTAGGCGTCACATTACACATTCCCCCCCCCAAAATCGAAGTAATTACGATCCCGTCTCCTTTGTAAAAGGTCTTGGTTAGGGACGTGGCGGGTCGAAGATCCGTTTCGAAGGATAGGCTACAACCCTGTTCGTGAAGACTCGACAGTGACTATATAGTAGGAAGTCAGGTGTTATTCGGAGGCCTTCGTCTAGGCAGAGATTTGGGATAAGCCAAGGTTTCTCGTGGGAATTAGTTGCACTTCATCGTCTAAGGTCTTTTGCGTGGTAAATTCCCAGGGTCCTACCAGTCATGTCCGCGATGAGGTATCGGGTGGGGCTTATGACTTGTATGACTCGACACTTCACGAATTTCTTGTCTAGTTTGGCATTGTAATGGCGGGTGGCATCGCTCTGTCGGAAGTTTCGACGATATATTTCGTCGCCGGCCTTAAAGCCAGAAGGATGAGATCGCAAGTTGTACCGCTCCTCTCCCATCCGTCTACTTTCTTCAATCTTCTCCCGCAGTTGATCTCGCAGAAGTTGGAGCTTTTCGTGCGGTTCTAGAACCACGATTGGGTCCTCTAGCGATTTCAGCTGCCGCAATAGCCGGTAAGCGCTCCCATGCCCGATCATGTACTGGCCGAACACTGCAAAATACGGCGAAATGCCGGTCGTGGCGTGGTACGACGAGCGCAGTGCACTAGTGATGGCGGACAATTTGCGATCCCAGTCCCTCTGATTCGGGTGGACATAGGCGCGAATGGCCGCTATGAGCGTACGATTCAGTCGTTCGGATGCGTTGGCTTGCGGTGAATAGACGGCAGTTCGTTGGTGGATGATGCCGTATTTGGACATTAGGTCTCGGAACTTGTTGGAGGTGAACTGGACCCCATTGTCGGAGACAAGTTTCTCCGGAACTCCAAACATGTGAAAGACTCGGTTCTCCAAAAAGCTGATTATAGGTCCAGTGTGCATGTTACGTAGTGGTTCTATGATAGGGAATTTGGAGAGCTGGTCCAGGACCACGACAGCTCCCGTGTGACCAGAAGCAGATCGAGGGTAAGGACCGATAAGATCAATGTACAAGCGCTGGAACACGCGTTCGGGGACCTCAACCTTACCCATGGGTGGTCGAAGAATGGTGTTGGGCGCTTTAGTGCACTTGCATAGCTCACAGGAGGCTACGTACGCTTTTATCTGTTGTGCCATCTTAGGCCAAAAGAAACAGGTTTTCAACCGCCTAAGTGTACGACCGTATCCGCCGTGCGCACTTGATGGGTGGTCATGAGCCCGCCTGATAAGATCAGTGGTTAATTCTTCGGGCACCCACAACTTCCACTGTTCTTCTTCTTCTATGGGGTCTCCGGATGCGTGTCCCATCCGCTTGTAAATAAATCCATCCGTCAACCGCAGTTCAGGAAGCTGGGGCTGTTGGTTCTGGATAGTGTGAATCAGTTGGGTGTAGCTGGCTGACTTGAAGGCAGGATGGTCCAGATCGATCAATTGGGGGCTGTCGTCCTCTTGGACCAACTCGGCTCCTTCAGGGGCGAACATTCTGGATAGGGTGTCGGGGACTACATGCTGGCTTCCTTTTCGGTGGCGAATTGTGAAGTCAAATGCCTGGAGTTTCAGTGCCCACCTGGCCAATCTGCCGTTGAGATCAGTCTGGCTCATTAGCCATTTCAGAGAAGCGTGATCCGTAACGACTTCAAAGGTGTGTCCCTCCACATAGGCTCGGAAGCGTTTCACTGCCAACACCGCGGCTAAACATTCTTGCTCGGAGACCGTGTAATTTCGCTGGGCTGGGTTCAGCTTGTGAGACATGAAGGCTATAGGTCTCTCCTCGCCGTCTTGTGCAATCTGGACTAAGACTGCTCCCACCCCATGTTGACTCGCGTCACAATGGATTGAGAACGGTTTGTCAAAGTCCGGGCTGTGCAGTACGGGGGCCGTAGTCAGACTCTTCTTTAGCTCTTCAAAGGCTCGCAAGCTGGGCTCTTCCCAGACGAATTTACGTCCCTTACGCAGCATGTCGGTCAAAGGAGTGGTAATGGTGGCATAGTCACGTACAAAACGCTGGTACCATCCGCATAAGCCTAAGAATCGGCGTAACTGTTTGGTGGTCTTGGGTAATGGAAAAACGTCAATCGCTTGAGTCTTTTCCGGATCGGTCTTGATATGCCCATGCCCAATGATGTGACCTAAATACTTCACCTCCGTCATCACGAACTGGCTCTTCCTTATGTTGATGGTTAATCTTGCCCTCCGGATGTGTAGAGCCACCTCCTGAAGCAGGTCGATGTGTTCGTCAAAGGTCTCGGTTATAAGCAGCAGATCGTCCAAGTAAACGAAAACTTGGTGCCGCAAATGAGGTGGTATCACCTTATCCATAAGGCGCGTCATTGTTTGGGGGGCATTACACAATCCGAATGGCATGGTCACGAATTGATATAAGGGCCGGCCTGGGACTGTGAAGGCTGTTTTCTCCTTTGAACCGGGGTCTAAAGGAATTTGCCAGAAGGCGTCCTTGAGGTCTAAGCTCGTGATGAAATGGGCTTTAGGCAATCGACTCAAAATGCCTTCGATCAACGGTAGAGGATATGCGTCCTTGACTGTGACGGCGTTCAAGCGTCTGGCATCTAAGCATAACCGGACCTTGTTCGGCTTGACAACTAAGGTGACTGGGGAAGCCCACGCGCTCTGTGATTCTTCGATTACGCCTAATGATAGCATTCGATCCACTTCGGCATATAACGATTTTTCCTTCGCCGGAGATATGGCGAAATGTCTCTGTTTTATGGGTTTAGCGTCCCCCACATCTATAGTGTGGAACACCAGGGCAGTCCGCCCGAGACCTTCTTTCTCGTGCGATGGAAAAGCCGATATAGCCGAGTCGAGACGCAGTTGCTGAGTTACATCCAGTGTATGCCGTAGTAAGTTAGTGGGTTGAGATTGGTCAGGAACGGTGGTGACGGACTCCAGGGTCGAACTGGAAAATAGTGCCGGGGCCAAGTTAAATTTTCGAACGAAATCCACTCCTAAATAAAGATTCTGGGTTAACTGAGGTATGATGAAAAATTCCATAGGTTTAGTTACCCCTTTAAAGGTGACATCCGTCATAATTTTTCCCACTACAGAGTGACGAGTTCCGTCCGCCGTGCTTAACCAGGAGGTGAAATGACGGATTTGGTCCGCGTGCTTGGCCAGTACCTCCCCTGCAAACTCGGCAGAGATGCAATTCACACTGGCTCCCGTATCGACTAAGCCTGATACTCGTTTTTGCAGGAGGTGTACTGACGCATATGGCCGGACATCCTCCCTCAATAATTCGTCTAAGTATATGTCCTTCAACCTTTTTCTCGACTGCCTGACTTTTCTCCAGAAGCTCCGCATCCGACGCGTGGCTCGCTTGCTTCGCGGTGGGACAGTTGTGGCCAATTCCTCATGGAAGATGCGCTGTCGAGTAGCCAAATAATTCCGCAACCTGACATGAAAAGGTTTTACATGCCAAGGAGCCTTCGTCTCGCTATCATTTCCCTGCGCATTGGCCTCGGCGAAGGACGGCGTCGGTTGTGGAACTTCGGGAGAACTGTGTTTAGCGGTGCGAGTCAGCAGAGTTGGAGTCATGATGGGAGCTGGGTCATAGCTGGTGATGGGGTCTGGATTTGTTCGTCCGGGGTCTAGGAGTGCCGACGGGTGGTCGCGGCACTCGGTGGCAAGTTTTTTCGCCCTTTGCAATTTGCACAGTCAGGTGCGTATGTGTCGGCCTTCCCGCAGCGGTAGCAGAAAAGCGTCGGCTCCGCTGGACATGCGTAGAACCGATGTCCCGTTTGTCGGCAGTTCCAACAGACCGTCGGGCTTGTAAGTGCTTCAAGGGAGGGTCGATCAATCAATGCTGGGTCCTCAAGCTCCGGTGGTGCTCCGCTCCTCGGTACTGGTACTGGATCAGCAAGCAGGTGGTCTGCTGCCATCAACTCCGCGGTGTGATGATTTCGGGGATTTGGTCCCGTTATGCGAGGTTGTGGGCGGAAGGTACCTCGTCGCTCATCCAAGTGTTCTTGTCTACGCGCATGGAGGCGCAATCCCTGTATGGTGTTGATGGGAAAATGTAGCAGGCTGTTCTGGAGATCCCAGCGCATGTTCTCTCTGATAATTTCTACTAATTCGTCCTCGGGCATGGTATTTCGCAGGCGAGTGCTCAATCTCACTATACTGGTGTAGTATTGGTCGAACGGTTCGTGAGCGCCTTGTTTCCGTTTCTTTATTTGCTCTCTTAGCTCTCTCTCAGTGAAGCCATCCTCAAATCGATTGCGGAAGGCTGCACTGAAAGAGTGCCAAGTGGGACGTGGCGTTGACTCTTTAAAGCTCCAGTACCAGTCGGCAGCGTCGCCGCTGAACAAAAGATGTGCATGCCGGAGGAAGGCCGAGGAATCCCCTCCCAGGGTGCTGGATATCAACGCCTGAATCCGGAAAAGGAACCGGTCCGCCGATATCATATCGTTGAACCCTGTAAAGTTCAGGCGCCAACTCTCCATGATACGAGGCGTCGGGTCTCGAAAAGGTGCCAATGCGTTCCCGGGGGGAATCACATCCTCGATTGACCTGTGGTACTGAACTGCCTCGGGGGCTGGAGGTACCAACGGAGGTCCGGTACTGTGTCGCGGTCTGTATTCGGGAGCTCTGGGATCCATTCCCGAGTTCCTTGGGGGTGGGACCCATTGCTCGGATTGTCGGGAGTGGGGCATCGCCACACTGGGATTTGGCTCCCAGCCAAGCGGAGTTCTCACGCGGCTGGGTGGTTGGCTCAACGGGAGATTCTGGATCTTTCCCTCCAGGTTGCCAATCCTCTCCGACATATCCCTCATCAACGCCACGAGGGTGTCAATGGAGTGGGCGGAAGGCATGGTTGTCACCTCGGACACGACACTCGCAGCCGGAACTTCACCGCCTACTGCTCCTTGCAGGTCTAAGAGTGGTTGTGACGGTTCGGCTTCTGGAGCTCCTTTCGCCACTGCTCCACGCGTCGGTAGGGGCGTTCCGAGGGGGACGTCTAGGGCAGACCGATCTATGGGTCGTCGGCATAAGGGACACAGCTCTGACGTGAGGAGGAGCTGTTGTACACAGGCACGATGGAATAAATGTCCACAATCCAATCGCACGCTGTGTACGCCCTCCACTACGTCTTCGAAGCAGATCCCGCAGTTAGCTGGTTGGACCGTTTTGGATCTGGTCCAACGCTTGTCTGGGGTCCGCTTCGTTGCCATTTTGTGTGTGTTACTTGTGGTGCTAAAATAAAGTAAAAAAAAAAATATATAGAATATACTTATTCCTACTAATAACTTATCACTAAATTAGTGGCCGTTAGTGGCGAGCTATGTATATAAAATAGAAAAAAAAAGAGAGGAAAAAAGATTAAATGATACACACTTTCCTTTTCAGTGGTCGAACTCTTCAGCGGGAAATGAGAGTGCGTGGTAATCTGCCGAAGAAAGGGTGCTTCGGTCGATTTACGAAATTTATCCCCATACCCACATACATTACAAACCGGTTCTAATCTACGTTAAATGACTCGACGAGACAAGTGGTAGAGCTACCGTAACGACTTTGTACGCGGTCAAAGTTCCCGACGCGTAGAAGCATTCCGGGCTTCGCAACTCCAGCATACGCCACCGAACGTTGAACCGATACCACTCGTCTGACACGCATAAGAAATAGTTAGAATCCTTCCGCGACATAAAGGCAAGGTAGCCTTCTATTTTCTTGAGAGTCCATGCTGATAGGTAAACCCATCAGACTGGCAGTTCCATCAAGAAAATAGAAGGTCCTTACAGGGGTTAACCTGGGACAACACATCGGAAGGATTCTGTCGCGAAAGCAAAATCAAACAAAGGAGAGCGGAAGCTACAACTCACGTGAAGCGACCTCTAATGTGTATCACACAATTCCACTGCTCCTGATAGTGGGACTCGAGTACCAAAGTACCTTACATCCTCCGTAAAGGACCAACTCGTCAGAAGACGCGAAGTTCTTTCCCCCTTAGGATGTTGTTTGGCCCCACGTTGGGCGCCATTTGTAATGATTTTTCTACCTTCAGCTCGAACGCGGAACCGACCTCTCATCGGTTCTAGACGTTAAGTCTGAGTAGTGCCAACGGATGGTACCAACAGGTCAACCAATCCGTGCACCGTAATCCATTCACGCGGTGACTGCTTGTCGGCCAGCTAGTTCGGAGAGGATTTCGGTCGCGGGTCTCCGAATGGATTACGCTCAATCACAATATTTCAGTCACCTGAACTTGCCCGTTTTTCAAACGCGTCAACAATTACTCATCCAGAACGAGAAACCTACATTACGTTAGTTCTGGATGTGATCTATCCACAGATCTCAAATCAAAAACGCTACAAAATCCCATAGGCGCGTTACCGATTCACCGACGCGGTACCGAAAAATATACTACTCGAACTTAAACCGAAGAAAACTACTCTAAAGAAATGGCGAAGCAAACAAAGGTACCGCGTACCGCGCGCGACGCGAAACCGACTTCAGCGGATTTGGCGAAACCCTAACCTCGCGACGACATACCTACCATACACTCTCCGTTCCCCCTGAAATAGAACGAGTTACTGAAAAGGAAAGTCGTTAGTTAAATTAGCAATTCATTGGATTTTTTTTTATTTACTTCAAGAAACGGAACATAAAGTATAATTTCCTTAATACCTATTTAAAGGGTTTTTGCAAGAATCGAGCGATAAATTATTACTAATAATGATAATAGTTATAATAATTATTTTTGAAGACAATTACATAATAAGGTAAACCGCTAACAATTTGTTTCTTAATTTATGTTTCACCTTTTATTATTTTTGAATATAAATTTGCGAACACAAACAAATTTTTCGTTTTACAATAAACCGCCAAATTAAACAATTATTTTTAATTTTTCTAGGTGGATTTAATATTTATTGTTCTTGTTTGGTTTTAAATAATTTAAATTTTGTTTTCTCAACAATTTCGTTAATTTAATATTTCTAAGTGGTGCAAGCACGCATTAGTGACGAATCTAATCGTGCGTCAAAATCAAAAAGCGAAATGGAAACAGCAAAGAGGGCTTATCTACGTATACAATAATTAATAACAAATCAGGAAACGATGCAAGTGATTTTGTATATAAAAAAAAACGGAGAATCGATTCATTTTTTTTTTTTATTGCTTTTTATCTGGAATTTTCCAATTCTTTTACCATTTTTCATTCCCCTTGTATGGCGTTTAACTTTGAATATTATATATATATAAATACGGAGCGGTGTAACAATAGGTGAGCGTGACCTTTAACAATCATTTGGTGAGTACAAAATATTTACAAGCCAGTTTATTATTATTGTTTATCAGTTACTTTAATGTTTAATGCCTTTGAAATGTATTTTTTTTTTTTTATTGAAATAGTGTTTTAAAATTGAGGATTTGATTCACAATCCGTCGCTGCTTGAAGTTAATGGGAATGTTACTGGAAACGATTGAACTAATCATGAATAATTGGGGGTTGAGAGACAAAAAAAATTCGATTTTCCATTCTCTGCGACAAAAGCAATCCCTCCATTTCTTGCAATATTTTTAACGATATAAAGCACACTGTTCAGCGTACACAAAGATTTAAAAGTAGGAATGACGTGAAAACAAAAAAAAAATTATCATATGTTCTAGATAGAAATCAGGACCACATCATTCATGTCGTTCAACTAACGTCCGATTTAGCTAACGCATTTTCTTACAAAAGTTATTACGCTAAGAGTTATTTTGTATTATCATCATTTACTGTACTCATTACTATGGACAAGCGGTGGAATATAGAAATAGAAAAGTGTAAAATTACCCAAGTCGTTTGTTTGCGTTTTCTTATCTATTTTTACTAATTAATTTTTCTTTATAGCTTCAACAGTTTGTTTATTTATGCCAGATGCGAGTTTTCTATCAGAACAAATTCATCTTTAGTACGGCATGGCTGGTTTTTTTTTTTTTGTAGACTTAAGTAAACCAAACATGGAATCAAACGTAAATTGTACGATTCAAATCGAATTAATTACCACTTGCTATTGTTGGTAAATGTACTAAAGAATGTTGTTTACGATATGCATTATTTTCGGGAATACGGTATTGGAGGAATAATGGGTCGTTTTATTTTCATTCAGTAACTTATTTCTGAATAAAATAAACAATAAAATAAACGACGTGCAAATACCTGAAGGTAAACAACCTGTCTTCGTAGATCGGCTAACTCCTGTCTAGGATCATCGGCTATTGAAGAAGCCAGACTACTTGTGTCCTTATCATCAGCGGGCAATTGACCACTACTGTCCAATTCACAAGATGCGAATAATTTCCCATTACTCTGCTCGAATGGGTTGAGAGTTTCAGAATCTTGTAAAATCCTTCGGAGACGTGTCAACTGTTTCCTTAAATTTTGGACATCTTGAATCATTGCATTCCTAAAAGATTTGTCTATAAACAGGAGATCGTATGACGAGCTGACTATATCCTTGCCCGTCAGCGATGAACGGAGATGTTTGTGGGGAAGACTATCTATTGATCTAGGACTATCTGAACCGGTATTGCTGAGCGTGCTCTGTTGCACGCGGGACCTGTTGAGCAGGCGAGTTGCACGTGCGGGTGATTGTGAACTAATACTGTCTTTGCTTGAGCGATGAATTCGCAGGACACTATTCCACTCGCGGATTAAGTCCCCACTTTTGGCGTCAAGTTCTGTGAACAATTGCATGTCGTCAACTCCGTTCCATGCCGATCCACTTTGGCTTTTTCTTGAGTGAGATAACCTATCGACTGAATCCAAGCTGCTCGTCAAATCCACGCCTACTGGTTCCGATACAGTTCACACTGCCTTCCGCTGCAGACCAGACAAAATATTGCTAACCTTTCTAATCCTTTATTAACTAAACTAACCTCTTTCCTAATTTGCCTGTTGATCTCCTTTCCGACCTTGACAGAGCTTCATGCTCCAGCCTGAGGCAATGCTCCGGTGAATGTCACTGCCTCACGAATAACGTTTTCCAAAAACACTTTAAGCACACCACGCGTTTCTTCATAGATTAAACCGGAAATACGTTGCACTCCACCACGTCGCGCCAAACGACGTATAGCTGGTTTTGTAATACCTTGGATATTATCACGAAGAACTTTACGATGACGTTTAGCGCCTCCATGTGGCTGCCAAAATCATCCCGTTGTCACATCGGACAAAACAACTGTGTGTGGAATGGCACGTCATATGCGGCAATGTACCTCTCCAGTTGTCGCCAGTGGCATAGTTTTCTCGAGGGCCACGGTGGAGGGGCATTTCCAGATGGCTATGCCTCGAAATGTGCCGGGGTTGGATTAATTCTATATTTCGAATATTTATATCCACGGATCTAAATATTTGGACAGAAAAAAAAATATTTTCTGCATAACGATATCCGCACAACAGATGAAGTCCGCTGGCACTTCGAGGACATATCCATCTGGCAGGTTACAAGGGTTCGGGATCGGAATCACTTCGATTCCTGGGCGTAGGCGTCACATTACAGGTACTGGGCGAGGAGGGTTCCTCTTCTAGTAATTTTTTATATTATAATATTATTGTATCCTCCAGGTCTAGCTTCCCTGAATTTGGCTTCTCAAACGGTCTGGCCAAAATTCCCTGCTCCTTATGTTGCGAGGTCTTAACTCTTCCATGAGACTTCTCTGTTTCAGGTCCTGGGGCTGGCTTCTGCTGTGTTATTAGATTTTCTAAGTGTTTATCTACTTTTTCCAGTCCTCCCACATGGATCTCGGCAAGCCCGCACCTCAGGCTTAAGCCTTTGCTGCGGTAAAGTCTACCAACTGTTCATGAATGCCTACGGTCAATACTTGGCCTGTCCCTACTGGCCTTGCAGTTATCGTCCTTTTTTGCAGAAGCCTTTGTTGGCGCCCAATCCTCAGTTTGTGGAAGGTAAAATTATTTTTACTTTAGCACTATAGCAGCTTTTGGGCCTTCGCTTACAGATAGTTAGAGTATCTCATTATCTTGATCGATTGTATTGGCACTCTAGAAGGTGATATGGTTAGTAACACGGTTGGGCTGTTGATCCGTCCATCTAGCTGCGATAAGTTCTAATTTTAAACCAGTACGTATCATAAATGAGTGGGTTTATAGTCCGTCCGAAGAATTACTCGAAACAAATCTCGTCATCACCAACGGGATTCGAACCAGGGACCCTCGATTACAGAGTTGCTCTTTGCACCGTTCACGACCAGCATTCCTGGCTTGAAGCGGATACTTTTAAGTTGGAGGTCATCTTCAAATTGTGTTTCCCACTCTATAGCCTTTTTGTGGTAAGGAGGTGAAGACGGTTTACGCCCTGATTGTGGTACTCTGAAGCGCGCAATACTTCTCCCTTGACAATTTGAGGACCTAGCCGGGAACCATTGACATATTACTTCGGACCCGGCCCTGTTTTCCTACGCCTAGAGGTGCCTTCAATTTACAGGAATCTCTTCTCTCGCGGGAAGGAAGGGATAGCTAGAAAAGAGATTCCTCCACCCTTGAAGCCTCTCGGCGCTCCAGTATGCCTTTTTACCTGTCAGACTACCCGGACATAGTGTACCACGTGTTTCCATCGTCCGATGTAATCATCTCTGAATTTGCTCAAGAGGTCACCGCGATGCCTGTCCCATCTTTTGCAGGCAAAAAATGTGTGGCAGACGTCGTCCATGCCTCCTGTGCCAAGCACTCAGTTGAGAGACCATGACTTATTAATCTTAAGTAGATAAGACCGAAAACATCCATGCCCGCTCAGGAGCTGGGTCAGGTCGAAATCAGTCTCACCATGCCTTTGATTAAGCCACGGCCTTCGGTCAGGGATCAGGCGCGCAGTTGGACTGTTGTCAATCGTTGAGAGAGCATTGTCGCTCCTGCCTAACAAACGCCTCCCAGTCACCTTCGCTTCGGGGCAGGTAGATATTTCTGCACTCTCTAACAAGGAGCTGAGTGAAATTACTAGCGAAGGCGATTGAATGGTCTTTTTGTGCTTGAGAGAAAGGTGTGTACTTATCCCGCATATGAGTGGAGCAACAAAGGGGAGAAAAAACGAAACAGCTGTCTTGTCATGGTCTTCCCTTTGGTGTAATGTACGCTCCTCGTCGCCGATGACATTGTGTAAAGCATGGGAAACTAATTTTTTCTGATGTGCAGTTCTTAGATTTAGTTTGCAAGTGTGGAGAACAAATTATTGCGGAACGAGATTCTTGTGCGGAAATAAAACGAAACAGCTGTCTCGTCATGGGCATCCCGTTGTTAGATATTGTGAAATGAAGCATTTGGTATTGTATGTCACTGATCAAAAGCTAAATGCAGAGGCTAAGAGTTTTTCAAGTGATTGTGTGCATGATCGTAACGGTGTGCGGTTATATTGCTGACGCGAGAATAATATGTGCATTGCCAGTTGGAAAGAAAGGATTTATCAGGAAAATTCTCCTGCCACTAGATACGTACTCAGTTCTTTAATCGACGAATATTTTGTTGCTAGTGCTGGAAGCTTTTCAATTGTTATCAACAAGCGAAGCAACCATAAAATTGATCGAGACTTCTTAATAGGAAGTAATAGCTTTGTTACAGAATCGAAATTTCCGGACCATCTGCATCGTCGTCGAGCGCTCGGAGGACCATGCAGGTGAGTACCCTATTATGGTGTTATTAATACATATATTTTTTTTGCATGTTTATTTTTCATTTTTAAAAATATTGCAATTCGATTGCGCAAAAAATAGAACTTTTGTTTAAATCCCAAAAAGCCGCTCGTGAAGACGTCGCGGGTTGAGTGGCCCAAGCAGAGTGCCTCTTTATGGCATAGAGTTATGCAATCAAATTGTATAATTCTATGGCATAAATTGGTCACCGGGGTACTCCCCTTCTGATGGGAAAGTTCATGCAATTCAAGTTGTATGAGTTTTCCACTCAGAAGAGGAATACCTGGCCACTGCAACAAAATATATATGGATTTATTCCGGTTGGGTGGGTGCGAAGGGGCTCCACCATCACCCGTTTGCCCCTCTTTCATGTGTGGGCCATGAACCTCGTCGGGTAATGACGAGGTTACCCCAAGTCCGCCTTTCTTTTCAGGTTCCACTTGTTCTCGTAACAAGCTCTATCTCCCTCTGAGTAGTTATCTACAATTTTTGCGACTTCGGTTGCCCCTGGATCTCCAGCAGTCAAATTCGTGAGTGCGAAATTTTTTTGTAGTGGGTCCTCGTGCTGGGGAAATGAACCCGCCCCACGACACCGCAATGCTAGCCTGCCAGCGCATTCACGCGTCTCCAGGCGAGGGCATTCTCGGCAGATACCGACACCTTCTTCTGCCGAGGCAGCAGAACATCGCTGCAGTCCTCTACGGACTTATTGAAAATCTTAATTTCACTACAAATGGGGCCCGAAAAGCCCGGCTGTATCATCAGTCGTGAGCACGAGACAGTCCATCGTCTCTAGGTGTCCCCACAAGGTTTTTGCACTAATCGTGCCCCAGCAAGCCTAGTAACTTTCGAACGTGTGTTGTCTTTGGACATCAATATCGTTTGGTCCTGCTTTTGATTTATACTTTGGCGGTTTACCACCATTGTATAACTAGTAAGGCCAAATGATATTAGAGTCCCTAATTGTGTTCGGAAGTTATTATCTAAACATTCATTTTGCGGAGGATTCTGATCCGCTCCCCAAACCAGCGGTGCCTGGGTGTCTTTAATTACATGGATTTTGATTTCATGTGATTGGCTGATTAGCTAATCCATGACTATCCATGACAAGACACGCGCTGCTTGTGGATCAGAATTCAACCCTGGGCGGACAAGTTGTAACTTGAGAAAACTTGCGGATGAGGGAACACTTCTGAACCCTGATTCTCATGGTGCCGCAAGAGAGTTGTCCCTGAAACATTACAGAAGGAATGTGCCATGGGTGTCCTTGCTTGGGAAGAAGGACAGAAAGGAAAGACCGATTATTTTTTTGATAAAGTAAAATTTTTTTTGATAACTGAAAAGTTTTTCTGAAAACGTTTACCATACATCTTTTTTCATACCGTTTTTTTTGAGGATTTTTTGATTAGTTCGCCACTGACGGCCACTCGACAATTATTTAGTAAATCATTTGCACATTTTTCTCTTGTATATATATATTCTTTTACGTATTCTTTATAAATATTCATAGTTTAAATTTTAGAAGTAAATTTTGTTTAGAATATCGACCAAACGCACGCCAGACAAGCGCAGGTTGTGTTCGGAAGCGGGGCCCACGGCACTATGCGTCATCTGCCAGCAGGCGCGAAATGATGGAACGTCCGTACAAACGTTGGCGTGCGGACATGAATTTCATGAAGCCTGTGTGACCCAGCATTTATTAGTTAGCCGGACTTGCCCTTTATGCCGACAACCAGCCACCTCAGCGGATCGACCTCCCAGCCACCTAGAGCTTCCAGCTGCTCAAGCGGCGGTGCCCAAACCAAAGGACCGGCGGGAGCAGGTTCCAACAGCGGCTGATGAGCCTGACTTAATGGGCCGAGCCGAAGCAGTGCCGCCTGCGGAAGAGCCGAGACCCACTGTGGCTGTGGAAGCGACAGTCCTACAGGATTTAATGGCGCTCATGCAGGACCTGACCACCCGGGTAGCCTTGCTGGAAAGCCAGAAGGAGAATCCAGTACCACCTCGGCCAGGAACGCCTCCGATGTGGGATTCGGACCCAAATCCGTGGGATTTTCCGATAGACTCGCGGCGCGATCACGAACGAATCCGGCCCGGTGCGGCAATGAATCCGTTGGCTCCAGTGTACCGGCCCCGACTGAGCCAAGCACCGCCACCAACTCAGGCTCCAGTGATTCCGCCGGACCAACGCATCCATCCACACGCTACGTATCGGCTGAAGCCGACGCAGATCCCCAGCATCATCCAGAGCTGGAATCTGTATTTCAGCGGGGAACCCAACACCATAAGTGTGGAAGTTTTCATTGGTCGGGTGGAGTCGCTGATTGAGCAAATGCTAGCAGGAGACCACACGGCGCTGGCAGGATATTTGCCAATGCTGCTTAGGGGAGCAGCACTTGAGTCATATTGGCGAATACATTCGGCCCCACCATCAATACGCTGGTCACGGTTGAAGGAGGTACTCCGCATGGAATACCCTACGGTAGATATGGACGAATTAGTACTGGACAAGATTCATGCTAGATGGCAGCGTCCGGACGAGTCTTTCCATCAATATCGAGCCGATATCCTTCGGCTGAATGACCAGTTGTCAGAGCCGATGTCTTCTACCCAATTGCTGCGGTTGCTAAAGCGCAATCTAAGGCCGGAGCTTCGTCGCCATATCGTGAACTACGATCCACAGAGTATGGAGGCACTGCTGAGAACTGTGCGTCGCCTAGAAGGGTTTGAGGAAGACCTCCGGGACCGGCCCTACTTACTAGCTAGGACGGGTCCCCGACGAGGAATCGCGGAATTGGCCCCAGATTATACCACCATGGATCTGGAGGAAGATTTGGACCAGGACCAGCTTGCTGTAGCAGCAGTTAGAAGTCGTTTGACCTGCTGGAATTGCAATCAAACCGGACACCGGTTCATTTCATGCCGAGCAGATCGTAAGGTTTTCTGCTACGGTTGCGGCAAGCCGGACACATACTTCCCGGACTGCCCTGAATGTGCCGCGCAAAAAAACGGCCGAAGGAGTACCCGACCAACTCAGCGGTACTCGAAGCCCCCGCAGTAGCTCCTCAGCCAGCTGCTCACCCCTACAAACCTGACGTTAACCTACCAGCCATGACTACTATGACTGCGGATGTTCACTCTCTTCCGGAGACCTCGCCAACGACAATAATGAAGCGACCACCGCAGTCACTGCCAGAAGAACCCCGGCAGCCTCAAATACGCACTCTAAAACCTTATCATGTTCGACTGCAGGAATATCGGGTGGCTCGAGAGCGAATATTTGCTTCCGAAGTAGTCACTTCCCGCCCGCGCACGACAAAATGGCCAACCCGCCGTTGGCGGAATTTCCGCAAGAGAGTGCGCACCTGCCGTCAAACCTTAAACTCTTGTAACATCTCGGAGGTTGCTGAGAATGAGATCAGACCTTATCATCCAATTAAAGTGTTGGGCGAGACCGTGTTTGCATTGATCGACACGGGTGCCAGTATCAGTTGTCTTGCCTCGAGCTTTGGCTCGAAGGTGCTCCAAGACTATCCGAACTTGATTAAATCCTGGCGCAATCAGTACAGCTGATGGCACCAAACACCCTATACGAGGTAAACTAACCACACCCGTGACGTTCAGGGGTCAGACGAAGGATATTACTTTCTACATTATCCCGTCTTTGACTCAGAATGTGTACCTTGGCGTCGATTTCGTCCTTCGCTTTGGACTGGCCTCCGATTTATTCACAGATTTGACTTTAAATACCAGATATGTCAACGAAATCACTTCTATTCCCGAGAGGCATGACCTGACGCCTAACCAACGGCAACGCCTGGAAGCATCTATCGCTGCTTTTCCATCTTACGCTACCCAAGGCCTTGGCCGCACCACCCTAGTCTCACACGCCATCGACGTTGGCGATAGTAAACCGATTAAGCAGAGACACTATGCCATCTCACCGGCCATGGAGAAATTGGTGTATGCGGAGCTGGATAGGATGCTCGAGTTGGGGGTCATAGAGGAGTCCCAAAGTGCCTGGTCATCACCGGTAACCTTGGTGGTGAAGCCAGGTAAAGTCCGCCTCTGTCTTGATGCCCGTAAGGTCAACGCGGTTACCATCAAGGACGCGTACCCTCTTCCACTCATCGATGGAATACTAGGGAGACTGCCGAAAGCCAATTATATCACCAGTCACGACCTAAAAGACGCCTTCTGGCAAATTCCACTCGATGAGGGGTCGAGGGACAAGACCGCCTTCACAGTGCCTGGACGACCATTATATCAGTTCGTCACAATGCCCTTTGGCCTGTGTAACGCGCCGCAAACGATGACTCGGTTGATGGACAAGGTCATCCCACCCCACCTGAAACACCAAGTGTTCGTGTACCTGGATGATCTGTTACTCATAACGGAAACGTTCGATCAACACCTCCTACTCTTACAAGAAGTAGCCCTGCACATCAGTAAGGCGGGACTCACCATCAACGTACAGAAAAGTAAGTTTGTCATGAAAGAAGTCCGATACCTAGGACATGTCATCGGACATGGCACTATCAAAACGGATCCAGACAAAACTCGTGCGATTGATGAGTTCCCCTTACCAAAAACAGTTAAGCAGCTACGACGTTTCCTTGGTGTGTGCGGTTGGTACCGAAGGTTTGTTCGGAATTACGCAACAGTTTCAGCGCCCCTGTCAGACATGCTGCGGAAAGGGAAGTTTATTTGGACCGAACTCAGCCGAAAGGCATTTGAAGAGCTAAAACAAGCCCTCACATCAGCTCCTGTCTTGCACAGCCCCGACTTCACGAAGCCCTTCTCCATTCATTGTGACGCAAGTCAACATGGAGTAGGAGCCGTGCTGGTGCAATTGACCGATGAGGGAGAGGAAGCTCCCATCGCCTTCATGTCCAATAAGCTGAACTCGGCCCAAAGAAACTATACTGTGTCCGAGCAGGAATGTTTGGCAGCGGTAATGGCTGTGAAGAAATTCCGAGCTTATATCGAGGGCCACCCATTCGAGATCATCACGGACCACGCTTCACTACAATGGTTGATGAACCAGGCAGATTTACATGGACGCCTAGCAAGATGGGCTCTTAAACTGCAAGGGTTCAAGTTTTCCATCAAACATCGGAAAGGGACCCAGAACATCGTACCCGACACTCTCTCACGAATGTTTTCCCCAGAGGGAGCCGAATTGACAATAAATGACGAGGACCCCATCGAAATAGATTTGGACAGCCCACATTTCGAATCAGACAGCTACAAAGAGTTGAGGCAAACCATCGCGGCCCAACAACCGCAGCTGCCTGATTTGAAGGTAATAGACGGCTACGTGTATAGACGAAATGAATACGCCACTGGTGATCCATGGCAGGAAGAAGAGTCCTGGAAACTCTGGGTACCGGAGGAAATGACACAACATCTGATCCTCCGCGCACATGACCATCCTTTAAGTGCCCACGGAGGTTACGGTCGGACGTTACGGCGACTCAAGAAATACTTCTTTTGGCCTAAAATGGCATCGCAGGTCAAAGACTACGTGAGCGCCTGTGAGACCTGTAAAGGCACCAAAGCGCCCAACCAGCCTCTTCGACCTCCTATGGGTCAACTCAACGTCCCAGAACGCGTATTCCAACGTCTATACATCGATCTACTCGGTCCATATACTCGGTCTTCCATGGGACACATCGGAGCTTAGTCGTTCTAGACCAGCTTTCAAAATTCCCACTGGTGGAACCTATCCGTAAATTTACAACTCCATCTATCGTGAAATTCTTAGAGAACCGGGTATTCCATGTGTTCGGGGTTCCAGAGAGTGTGTACTCAGACAACGGAGTACAGTTCGGGTCTCGGCAGTTTGAGGGCCTACTTGAGCAGTATGGCGTTGAACACCAACTAACGCCCATATACTCTCCTCAGTCTAACGCATCAGAACGGTTGAACCGCACCCTATTGGCCGCGATCCGTTCCTACGTCCACCCATCTCAAAAAGATTGGGACCGGCGATTGTCTGCCATCACATGCGCCCTGCGATCCTCGTATCATTCCGTCACTGGTGTCGCCACTTACTTTGCCGCCCTTGGACAGTACATGATTTGCCACGGTAAATCATACCGGCTGTTACGGCAATTAAAGTGTTTGGGAGACCCCGTCGTTGCGCTGGAGCCCCACGAACGCCTAGGAGACCTCCGCCAACAAATCGGACGGAAGATTAAGGCCGCAGGAAGTGCAAATGAGGCGCAGTACAATCTCAGGTCACGATTTGCTAATTTCAAAGAAGGAGATGAAGTTTTCCGGCGAAATTTCCGGCAAAGTGACGCCGCGGGGCATTACAACGCCAAGCTGGACAGGCGATTCTTGAAGAGCCGCATAAAGAAGGTAATGGGACCTAACCGTTACCTGATAACTCCCAGTCACCTTCGCTTCGGTGCAGGTAGATATTTCTGCACTCTCTAACAAGGAGCTGAGTGAATTCCGCAGCTGAAAGAGGTCGGTGGGGATCGTCAACCGTTACCCTAGCATAGCTGCCGCTGGGTGCAGCCATGTTTGTTGTGCTCTCCATTTTGTTTACTTTCCCGTAGCTTTAGTCATTTTTTCCTGGCCTTAAGTGATAATTATTTCGTGGGGCTAGTTTCATCGATTCAGATGGGCTTAGGTTTCTACATACAACACTGTTTTTCAGAGGTTGTAGGTGGGTGGCCCGACGTCAGAGAGACTCGGTTTGTGGCAGCTAGTATTACCCCCGGCTACTAACTGAACCACACGGCACAGGCTACAAGACATTGGGGAAGAAGGGCTTGGGTGCAAGGATTTATAGATAAGGCAGTCACATGGACTTCTTGTAATAATCGAGCAGTTAAAGGGTTAAAGAAAACCTCAAAATGTCCCAGATCAATCGAAACGATCGAACCGGTACGATTGCAGATTGAATTGGAACAATTTCCGATTGACCTAGAACAATTTGCAATCGAACCGGTTTGAGATTGATCTGGTACGATGTAATACCTTGGACAGGGCAGTTGACATTTTGAGTGAAGGAGACTGGAGGAGAGACACACGTGTGGGAATTAGTGCAGTGCTGGCTATAGTTCAGGAACGTTAGAAAAACCCCCATCAAGTGGGAGAAGTTCGAGAACTCGCACGACAACAACTCGGATTTGGCGGAGTTTTGGAAAAACGGGAAGTTTCGAATTTGCCGTGAGCGGGCACTAACGGATGATCGATTGATTGACGCTGTCTTCGATTGGAAGAGAAGTGTTGTATATACAAGTACACGTATTACACTTTGCATATCAATCATTATGCAAATTCTTACAACAATTACTAGCGAAGGCGATTGAATGGTCTTTTTGTGCTTGAGAGAAAGGTGTGTACTTATCCCGCATATGAGTGGAGCAACAAAGGGGAGAAAAAACGAAACAGCTGTCTTGTCATGGTCGTCCCTTTGGTGTAATGTACGCTCCTCGTCGTCGATGACATTGTGTAAAGCATGGGAAACTAATTTTTTCTGATGTGCAGTTCTTAGATTTAGTTTGCAAGTGTGGAGAACAAATTATTGCGGAACGAGATTCTTGTGCGGAAATAAAACGAAACAGCTGTCTCGTCATGGGCATCCCGTTGTTAGATATTGTGAAATGAAGCATTTGGTATTGTATGTCACTGATCAAAAGCTAAATGCAGAGGCTAAGAGTTTTTCAAGTGATTGTGTGCATGATCGTAACGGTGTGCGGTTATATTGCTGACGCGAGAATAATATGTGCATTGCCAGTTGGAAAGAAAGGATTTATCAGGAAAATTCTCCTGCCACTAGATACGTACTCAGTTCTTTAATCGACGAATATTTTGTTGCTAGTGCTGGAAGCTTTTCAATTGTTATCAACAAGCGAAGCAACCATAAAATTGATCGAGACTTCTTAATAGGAAGTAATAGCTTTGTTACAGAATCGAAATTTCCGGACCATCTGCATCGTCGTCGAGCGCTCGGAGGACCATGCAGGTGAGTACCCTATTATGGTGTTATTAATACATATATTTTTTTTGCATGTTTATTTTTCATTTTTAAAAATATTGCAATTCGGTTGCGCAAAAAATAGAACTTTTGTTTAAATCCCAAAAAGCCGCTCGTGAAGACGTCGCGGGTTGAGTGGCGCAAGCAGAGTGCCTCTTTATGGCATAGAGTTATGCAATCAAATTGTATAATTCTATGGCATAAATTGGTCACCGGGGTACTCCCCTTCTGATGGGAAAGTTCATGCAATTCAAGTTGTATGAGTTTTCCACTCAGAAGAGGAATACCTGGTCACTGCAACAGAATATATATGGATTTATTCCGGTTGGGTGGGTGCGAAGGGGCTCCACCATCACCCGTTTGCCCCTCTTTCATTTGTGGGCCATGAACCTCGTCGGGTAATGACGAGGTTACCCCAAGTCCGCCTTTCTTTTCAGGTTCCACTTGTTCTCGTAACAAGCTCTATCTCCCTCTGAGTAGTTATCTACAATTTTTGCAACTTCGGTTGCCCCTGGATCTCCAGCAGTCAAATTCGTGAGTGCGAAATTTTTTTGTAGTGGGTCCTCGTGCTGGGGAAATGAACCCGCCCCACGACACCGCAATGCTAGCCTGCCAGCGCATTCACGCGTCTCCAGACGAGGGCATTCTCGGCAGATACCGACACTTTCTTCTGCCGAGGCAGCAGACCATCGCTGCAGTCCTCTACGGACTTATTGAAACTCCTAAATTCACTACATTCTCCTTTCTCAAATGGACTTGAGACCATCTACGGCGTAGTACATACTACTCTGCTAACAAATTAAGATGAATTTATTTAGAAAATAAAAATTTTGTCAAATGAATTTCATTGTCTTCAAAGTAATCTCCAGCTGATATAATGCACTTATGCCAACGTTTTTTCCAACTGTCTTAAGGCCTTTCCCGTTGTGACCGTTGATTTTTTTATTTTATTTTCGAAATAGTGGCCATGCAGTGATCTTGTGAGTTTAAGGAATAGCCAGAAGTCACGCGATGCTAATTTAGTCTGGTATGGTGGTTTCTGGATCAGATAGTGAAAATAGATAAACTCATTTTCGTTAACAAAAACACGAGTACCTTTGAGTAATTGAATATACTGACTTGAAATTCTATAAAGCTATTAAGGGCAGTACTATCAACCTATAAAAATATAAAAATAATTATAATTGTTTTCGTAATACCCACGAAGATTAATGCTGCAATGAGGCCGCTTATGAAGCAACAGGCTCTAGGTTAGTACTGCGATGTAGGAATATATGAGGAATCAATCGATACAGTTCTCGGGTTTTCAGACAAAACCAAAGTTTGAAGGCTTCACCATCGCCAACTACGCGGTCCTGGTGAGCATAAACCCTACTTAGCCAGTGGCATTCCAGTAATCGAGTGGGTTCGCTTCTTGATGACCAGGGAGAAACGTAGTTGGAAGGTAATGAGCACATCGTTTATTCCTGGAACGCTTATACCAAAGATTTTGGAACTGATAGATTATCAGAACCCAGGTAAACATAATAAATATAGCCTATTTACTCCGCTAATGCATTTTTGTTGACATTGATGAGCAAAGTATTTCAATTCTTAATAATGCATACAACCAGAAACTCCATTGCTTCGCGACGAAAGCAGATTGCAACCGCCTGTTAGATATGTAAGATATATAATCTTTGTCTTATATGATATCAATAGGCGACTACAACCTGCGACGACATATCGCGGATTACTCAAGCTAATCTGCAACATTCAATTGCATTACGAACTTAATTATTAGTTGGTAGTAGTTTGCAGGCAAGTATAATGGTATAAATTCAGGAACATTTGATGCATCATGGTTGTATAAAAGGACAATGTTGCAAATCAAATGCTAAAATTTACTAAGATAATAGGTCGACCCATAGGGGTTTAAGATATATAGAGACCCTACATATGCAAACACTCATCCGTACGTGTCCCAACTTTTTTGTGTTTGTAAACTGCAAGCGCTATGTTAAATTGTACAGCCGGAGTATGACGGTATTTTTAGGGCTGTCAAATTCAATCAACGAATATTAAAGCTCATTTTTACCTTTAAACCAGAATGCCAAGAGGCTACAAAAGATGAAAATACAACATAATTACACTTAAAATTATCAAACACTCTCAAATCCAAATGACAATCTGTATAAACAATTGTAAGGTTTTGTACAATATTAAGGTCTGGTAGAATTGTTAAAAGATACGATATACGAGGGCGGTTCAAATATGATCGAGACAAATGCTCTGACACGTTTATTTAGTATCGAAAAAATTTGAATTTTTTCTGGGTACTCCCCCTTACAAGTAACGCATTTTGTCCACTTTTCTGGAAGCTTTTTGAACCCAGTATCGAAGAATTCCTTGGGCAACTCCGAGAGCCACGTGCGCACTAACTCCTCTACCTCGTCGTCGGTGTTGAATCTTTGACCTACGAGGGCTTCTTTCAGTGGTCCAAACATGTCGTAGTCACAGGGTGATAAATCCGGACTGCAGGGGGTGTTCCAGTACCTCCCACCCCAATTCCGATATTGTACCGAGCGTGAGACGCGCGGTATGAGGGCGCGCGTTATTCTGGAGAAGTTCAACAATTTAGGAACCCATCTCGCCGTTATTTTGCGATATTTAAGGTGTTCGTGGATGATAGACTCTTCACTATCAATACTGATGCCGAGTTCAGCCGAAATGTCTCGAACATTCATCATACGGTCCTCCAAAATGAGTTGTTCTACGCGGCAAATGTTGTCTGATGTGATGCTGGTTCGCGGTCTACGATCATGCGGCTCATTCTCGACGGTTTCGCGACCATCCTAGAATGCTTTGGCCCATTTAAATACAGCAGCCCTACTCAGGCACTCAATACCGGACTGATTTCGCAAACGCAGAAAAATTTCCGTGTTTTTAACGCCTTCCCTCACAAAAAACGAATGACAATACGTTGCGCAACGGCGGTCGACATTTGACGTTCAATCATGGTCGTAGCGCGCGAGTGAAACATGCACTCCCGACGAAAACTATGCCACGCTGTTCGTAAAGGACCCAGCTATCACATACTCAAGCCACGACCTTCAAAACATACATGCGCGCCATCTGCGTTTGTCTTCATCATATTTGAACCACCCTCGTATATATATATATATATATATATATATATATATATATATATATATATATATATATATATATATATATATATATATATATATATATATATATATATATATATATATATATATATATATATTGTTACATGTCCACACAATTCTGTGAACTACTCTCGTCTATCCATTGTTTTGAAGATGAGGGTTTATTGTGCATTTGTTAATACTTCTGAATAAAGATTTTTATTTTAAAATTAAGTATGTTTTTTCACTTGCGTGTTTTTTTCCAATCGCCCTAGATTCTACATCTCCTTACAGAGACCATGTGTGATTTGTTTTTAGGCCGCCTTTGTTATAATTGAATTTATAGTCATAGTCAGTTAATGTAAAATGTCGATGCTTATTCCTAATAAGTGTTCTTTTCTTTTCGATTAATGAGTACCCTAGAAATTATTTATTGATCGGCGTGAAGTGAGAAAAAAGTAATTGGAATTTTCTTGTAACCACATGCTCCAAAATGGAGCAGGAAAAGGTGAAGAATATTCTACCTGACCAAGGAGATCTTGAACGTATACAAACAACAATTTTGAAACAGACAGTGGAATGACGGAGTCAACGTCTAGCATTCGTAGCGTACAGACGTGTTTTTAAAAATTTACGTCTAGCATTTGTTGCGAATAGACGCATATTTAAAGAATCTTCGTCCAGCATTCCTTGCGAACAGACGCGTTTTTAATATTCTACTTCTAGCATTCGTTGTAAATAAACGTGTTTTTAATCGCTTCTGGCAAGTTTTCAAAAATTAAATTAATTTTTAAAAGTCAGTCCAAATTTAATTCTTATTTTTATTGGAAATAGCTTTTATCGTCGAAGCAATCAACCCAAGGAATTGTATCGAATATTATTTTTCTTCGATAAATCAAGAAAAGCAGATAATCCAAGGGTAAATTCGGGACTGCTGGTATGGAGGAGCTTCCCACCGTTAGAGGAACCCGGGGAGACAAGCAATACAAAATTGACGGCAATCATCAGTCAAAGGAGAAATAACCAGGAAAACTCCGCAGATGGCGGATGTAAAACCCAAATAGTTGAAAACGAAAAAGAAGTGATCCGATTTGGACATGAAAATCAAGAACTAAGACTACGACTACAATCCCTCGCAGATCTGTTTAAGAGGGGGATGAAGACTCTAGATGCACGACGGCAAAAGTAAATCAATAAGGAAACTAAGGCGAAGAAAACGATGAAACAAGCTATCCCAGACGAAATCCCAAATGCTGGAGGCAGTAACGACAGCCAAAACTATTATGCAGCGCTGGACGGAGTAAACAAGAAATCAAAGTTGAAGAAAGTATTGAAGGTAATTCTAACCAAGATAATGGTGTCAATTTTATTCAGTATTTAAAGATAAAGGTGTCAATTTTATTCAGTATTTAAAGAATAAAAATAAGGAGAAGAACCCCGTTCGCAGTTCTGCTGGTTCCTCTGTAAAGGCCACCAAAAAGGCAGAAAAGGTTCCACCAATCAATGTGTTCGGACGAAGCGAAAAAGATATGGTCCAGCTATTGGCAGCCGAAATTAAACTAACCAATTTCGAGATCAAAAGAGTTATTGCTGAAAAATTAACAATTAGAACGAAATCATAGGTTGATTTCAAGTCAGCTAAAGATGCGCTGAATTCTGGGGAGGTTCCACACTTCACTTACACCCCAAAAGGTGAAATCAGACCTTTTTGTTGAAGGGTTTGGACTGCGGAGAGGATACGGTCGATCTTCTTCTGCTCAAGGAAGCTGCACCAGAAATCGAATTATTTCAGTCAAAGCCTTTTCGACAAGAAGATCGATCGTAGAAAGGAAGAATTTACCACCTTACCAGGTCCAAATTTCACATAAGAGCAGTCCAAGTGCCCTTCAACAAATAAGGTACTTGAATTTCAGAGTGGTGAAATGGGAACGTATTCAAATAAGAGAAGTCAACCAGTGTTACCGGTGTCAACGATTTGGTCATTCGGCTGCTAACTGCGCCATGCGTATCGGTGCGCAAAATGCAAAGACGTTCATGTCCCCGGTAAGTGCAAATTTGCTCAGACGGAGTCTAAAGAAAAATCATACTGTGTTAATTGCGGTGTTTTTGGTCATCCAGCATCATATCGAGGACGCTCCCGATATCAAGATGCAAAAGTAAAATTTATTCTAAAGCAAACACAACTACACCGCAGTGTCATACCTTCCAACTTCATCAAGCCCGGAGTATCATTTGCACTCACCGCTAGAGGAACAGCAGATAATGCTTCAAATAACGTAAGTGGCAATAATAAGCTGCTTTTTAAAATCAAATAGACAAGATTCAAATATTAACTTTGTTTTTCAGCATTTAGGCCTTTCAAATGCCTCAAAATAACTTATCATCTAGTCACATTCCCATGGATAGGAGTCGTCTCATCTCGATCAACGTCAACTCCATTGTTACTATACATTGACGTGACTATCTCCTTGAATTCATTATTAAGCAAAAGCCTGATATCATGCTTCTCACTGAAACCCACCTCAATTCATGGCACTCCATGACACTCAAGGATTTTGAATTCGTAAGAAACGATAGGGTAAACGGTGATGGGGGAGGTGGCACCGGGATATTGGTTAGAAGACCCTATTGTTTCCAAAATATTGATAAAGTTAAATTCACAAGCTTTGAATCTCTTGAAGTGTCCGTTATCAAAATCTAACTGCAAGGTGGGGATAGCCTCTTCGTAATCTCTGCCTATACAACTGTTCGCAACGTTCTCAAGTTCAAGGAGGAGCTAAATTCCTAGTTTAAAATACTCGAATGAACAGGCTGTTTAATTATTATCTTCTTGTCGGTGACCTGAATGCCAAGCATGCATCATGGCTGAATGCCACCAATAATCCAAGAGGTGTATTCCTGAAATATAATTCATATTTCGACCTCTGCATTGCTGATGCAAGACTTGAATTTAGCTTTATTAGTCCTCAGCGGAAACTGCAGATGCTTCCTTATAGCGATCATAACACAATCGTGATGGAAATCAATCATCAAATGGAGGGTGTCTTCCTCATTCCAGTTCACGATGAAAATAATCGGTTGAATTTAAAAAAAAAACGTATTGGGGAAAGTTTCCAGAGACAACATGAAATTCATCGGTTAAAATAAAAACAAAAAAACCAACAAAAAAACAACGGATTGAGAAAAGTTTCAAAAGAAGTTTAATCGGGATTAACAAAAGCAATGTCTTTCTTCTGCTGATGGCAACGCTTACTCAATGGTTCCCACTGACAGGAACTAACGATAAAATAGGTCTCTATTTTTCGAAGTTCAAGAAGCTGACGTTGGAAACGATTGAGGAAGTAGTTTCCAAGATTCAACATCGAAACAATATGGAAAAATATGAAACACTAACCATTTCAAGGTTAAAAGGATTGAAAAGCCTTCTTCTCACACGTATCAACAATATTTATCGGCGATTTTTGGACTACAACCATACCTCGTTGGCTTTGTTGAAATTGCACCTGAGGAATATCCGGAACTTAATCTGTTCATAATTCAGGAGTGAGGTCAGCAATCAATGGGCGGAAAAACTGAGAGGTACCCAGGACCCAGATGACGTTTTCGTGAAAGTGAATAGTTTATTTCGTAACGAAGTCTTGGGTGAAGGTATCGAAGCTTGGGGTCGCTAGTGATAAGATAAATCTTCTCGATAGGGCTAGTATCGAAATTAATAGAACGACTACGGATAGGAATGGAACAGGATTATATGTGATGGATTGCAGAAATTTGCCCTGATTGGATCTCATTTTGAATTGGATCATCTACCAAACCCTGAGGGAATCAAATATTTTGAGAGGTCGTTGTAGCTAAGTTTCCGATTTCAAATCAAGCCTGAACAGTGAATCAATTCTTCATTTCAATGAAACATTAACATCTGACCTCATACCGAGCTTGAATATTATTGATTATTTTGTCAGCTTTGAAGACTTGTGTTTCATATTTGACAGGATAAACAACAGGAAACCATGTGGTATTAACGGTTTTCCAAATATTGTTCTCCGAAATTTGCCTGAGGTTGCTATTAGGAATTATTGCATATTGTTCAACAACATGTTGAGCAATTCATCAGCATGGTGTTTGAAGTGATACTGAACAAAGCATTAAACGCCCACATTGAGAAATATGAGTTGTTGCCGAATTGCCAATTTGATTTTCGTGCAAGGCATTCGACTATACATGAGATAACGAAATTGACTTGACATCTGTTGGAAACTAAACAACGGAGAATGTGTTGGAGCGTGTCTCATTGATATGGAGAAAGCCTTCGATACGGTGTGGTTAGATGGACTGATTTTTAAACTCCTTCAGGACAGTCCTCAGCACATTTTCACAATGATGTGCAATATGTTGTACGTGGTCATTTGTTGTTACTGATGGAAATCTGACGAAAATGCGCGACTTATATAGTTACTGCGCCTCTGCTCTTCTCAATATTCATTCACAAGCTATTGAACGGCTTTGATTTTAACGTCTCGCCAACGCGATCAATGGGAGCGTTTGCTGAAATTCTGATCATTTATACGGCAAAAATGTTCAATAATGAAGCGTAGAAGTGCGAAACAATTTTGTTTCGGATAATGCTGGAGTGAGCCAGTCAACACATGAAACGTAAATGGAAGGATTTCCACATCATGGCTGGCGAGGATAGTTCAGAACAAGTTCCACATAAATCCTGTGTTCGGTTCTTGGTGTTCATCTCAATCATACTGAACATGTCAAAATCATGCTCAGTATAGCACAAAAAGTAGTCATGGCTCTTCGACGACTCATTCATTCCAAATACATCGATCAAAAGGTCAAAGTTATCTGTTACAAGACTCTGGTTAGACCAGTTTTGACATATGGATGTCAGATCAGGTGCAATCAAAGTGCTAGTAAGATTAAAAGGTTTCGAAAGGAAATGTCTTCATGCATATACTGGTTTATACAGAAAGCCTGAGACGGATTGGAAACATTATATATCAAACAGAAGAATTTATCAAACTGCAAAATTGACGAGAATTCATTCCAAATACATCGATCAAAAGGTCAAAGTTATCTGTTACAAGACTCTGGTTAGACCAGTTTTGACATATGGATGTCAATCTGGTACAACCAGAGTGCTAGTACTATGAAAAGATTAAGAGTTTTCGAAAGGAAATGTCTTCGTGCATGTACTAGTTTGAACAGAAAGCCTGAGACCGATTGGAAACACTATATATCGAATAGAAGAATCTACCAAACTGCTAAAGTGACGAGAGTCGATATCTTCATATTGAGATTTCTTTGGAATCGTATTGGAAGATCCGTAACTGTAAGCGAAAACCTCTAGATTTCACAGCCGTTCCACCCTACAGACGCGTGTATTGAGACTTGCCTCACTACTGCCTTCGTTCCTCTAGAAGCATTCTTATGTTTGGAATTGAATCGAAATGTTTTTTATCATGATGTAGTGAATTTAGGTAGAGATAAATTGTCCGTAAAGGACTGCAGCGATGGTCTGCTGCCTCAGCGGGAGAGGACGGTAAGATCCGCCGAGATTAGCCTTGTCTGGGGACGCGTGAATGCGCTGGCAGGCTAGCGTTGCGGTGATGCGGGGCGGGTTCTTTCCCCCTAGCACAAGGACCCACTACAAAAGAACTTTGCATTCGCGAATTCCTGGGTCACAAAAGAGTCGACCGAAGTCGGAAAAAAGAGGTAACCAACTGAGGGTTGGAGATTGCAGACGAAAAAGGACAAAGTGGACCTGGGGAAGACAGACTGACTTAAGAGGACTTCGTCGTTACCCGACGATTCTTATGGCCCACAAATAAGAGTGGGGTATCCAGATGGAGATGGTGCCCCCTCGCACCCTCTCAACCGGATCAAGAACCAAACGTAGACGTGGGCATGTGTTTCCCTTTTGAGAGAAAAACTCATACAAAATCACTGATGACTCTTTCCCTCAAATGAGAAGCACAAACGTAACCAATTTATGATATAGGGTTATGTGATTTCATTGCATAGCTCTATAGCATAAATTGGTTACGTTTTTGCTTCTCATTTGAGGGAAAGAGTCATACAAAGTGCTTTTGTATGCGTTTTTCTCTCAAAAGGGAAACACATGGCCACGTCTACGTTTGGATCTTGATCCGGTTGGGAGGGTGCGAGGGGGCACCACCCTCATCTGGATACCCCACTCTTATTTGTGGGCCATAAGAATCGTCGGATAACGACGAAGCCCCCTTAAGTCCATCTGTCTTCCCTAGGTCCAGTTTGTCCTTTTTCGTCTGCAATCTCCAACCCTTAGTTGGTTACCTCCTTTTTTTCGACTTCGGTCGACTCTTTCGTGACCCAGGAATTCGTGAATGCGAAATTCTTTTGTAGTGGGTCCTTGTGCTAGGGAGAAAGAACCAGCCCCACCACACTGCAACGCTAGCCTGCCAGCGCATTCACGCGTCCCCAGACAAGGCCAATCTCGGCGGATCTTACCGTCCTCTCCCGCTGAGGCAGCAGACCATCGCTGCAGTCCTTTACGGACATTATAACACACTCACTTCACTACAATGACGTTGTCCTAATTATATATTGCATATATAGATGGACTACCGATAAGAAGATATCATATTCTCCGAATTCGAGTTCACGAGACCAACAATTCCAATCGAGATACTCATTTGCTAGATTTGAGGTCGGTCGAGCTGGGACGGAGCAGTCTGGGTGTTGGTGGCTGAATGACAATGTCTAAATTATTCGTGGTTATGTTTTATTTGTTCTTTGTTACTTAGTTTTGCGTCTCATATTTCGTGTTGTTTGTTTATGTTTAAAATTATTTATATTTTAATATTTGGGATGGGCATATATATCTGTTCATTATATTAGTTTTAGAGATAAGGTTTAACGTTTAGGTTAAGAATATTGTGAAAGCATTGTATTAGTATAAGATAGTTTTTTAATTGAATTTCAATAGAAAAGTTCACTGTTTTGTTGTGCTAATAGTATAATTAATTTTTGAATAGTGTTGCTTGGTTTATTCTCCTTTTTCCAATTGAATCATGAAATATGTATATAATAATCTTAATTAAATTATATCTGATATTGTTGTTCGATTAAATGTTTTGATTAATAATGTATAAATTTAGAGAACCATTTGGGCTATTAAGTTTAAGTATTTTTATTGTTCCGAATTTGCTTTATATTCTTTGAACATTTATAACGATCAGTATTAAATAAAGCGCTTTTACTTTGACAGTGGAATGATTGATTGAGCGTGAAAAAAAGGAGAACAATGACAAGTCACCAGCTTATCCCTGGCTAAGGTGAAAAGAAAGATTTTGATTCTAAATCCCGCTCCAAACATGATACCGCCTGCGTCAAATTTCATTAATGAAAAAAAATCAGTATGGAGACAGATGGGCAAAATGAGAATTTGAAACACACTGTCTACCGTTAGGATCTCGTTTCCGTGGAAAAAGTATTTCCAATTATCCTTGAAAGAAAATCTAACCGGTGAAGTTGATTTCGTTAAGATTGTTTATGGTTAACAAAGAAGCCAATTGCCCCATTGAGGATGTTAAACAAATCGGTTTAAGGCAAAGTCTTTTTAACTGTCCCAAAGAAGCAAACGAGGCAATGGAAAAGAAAGTCTTCAAGAGATATGT
The DNA here is from genome assembly GCA_963969285.1 of Odontomyia ornata. Classification (NCBI taxonomy): domain Eukaryota; kingdom Metazoa; phylum Arthropoda; class Insecta; order Diptera; family Stratiomyidae; genus Odontomyia; species Odontomyia ornata. The sequence continues at coordinate 302,221,156 of OZ017739.1, read as the reverse complement.
TATAAATGCTTTTATCCCAGGAAAGGTATGGATGTTATTCGGGATATTGAATTAGATTTTGATTCAAATGAGTTCATAAACATTGCAAGACTATGCAACAAAATTGGTATGGATATCAAAATTATCAGTCCTCCTAGAGTTAACACGAGAGACCCAGTTAATGTGGGAAATTATATTCCAATGACATCCATCAAGCCAACGGTGACGGGAACCAGCCTAGCTGATAACCTAAAAATTGAGTATTTCTGTACGAAAGTGGGATACTTTAGGTTCTGTCCCAGACAATGTAGGAACTGCGGTAAGTTAGGTCACTCTACGATCATCTGTAAAGACAAGGAACAAATATATTTAAAATGCGGCGAGACCGAGTGCGATGGTACATGCAACTGTATAAAATGCCGTTTATGTAATAGCAACGAACTTGTGGCCACTGATCAAACCTGCCCCAAGTGGGTCGAATACAGGTACGAAGTCGAAAATACTTCTAAACTGAATATCACAAATCGAGAAGCAGGCTCGATCATTAACATAAACAGATCTGAAGGGCCAAAAGCCATTGCTGTAATGGTGTTTCCGTAACATATGAGAGACAAATTTAATGTACTTGCCTCAGATCTTCCATTTGAATTTCATACTCCTTCAAAGAAATGAAGGTGAACGGCGGCTAATGATCTGGATCTCATTACAGGGTGACACGCTAACGCTCATAACTAGGTGCGCATATCGTTTATGACTAACTAATTTTCACATGAAGTTGCAATTAGAAAAAAAAGCATTCGTTCCGACAATGTACTAAATAACTATCAACTAATTGTATAGGAAACTACTATTTAAAAAAAATTGAAGATATTTCAATTGTTGATTGGTTTCGCGGTTTTTAGTAAAGTGCGAGTATGAAAAGTTTTACCCACCTACTGGGACGATCGGACTACATTCGTTTTCATGTCATAACTGTGAACTCATTTTATGATTATTTACAAGTAGTTTTCCTCTCTTCTGAACCATTAACCAATTCCTGACATACCTGACCGCCATAAGCTTCTTCAGTCAGAGATTCTGAATTTTGAAAACTATAAAATCGCGCTTTACTAAAAACTACGTAGCTAATTCACAAAGGAAGATATCTACGATTTTTAATCAACATTATCTTTAGCTGATCTGCACAAATCAAGCGGATTCTCACTGGAGATGCACAATAAAACAGTTCGAATGTTAAGCGTTGCTAACTTTTCCGAGTTGTTTGCAATCGGATAAACTTACCATAACCATGTTCATAATTTCATCTTTATCTTCCCAACACTTTGTTTACTATTTAAAGCGCATTTTAGAACTGTTTATTTTAAATTTAAGAAGATTTCAGGAAAATATTTCCCCGGATAAACAGCGTTCTTTATCAAGAGTGTATTTATTCTAGCTGATAAATTATTTTTCTTTCTTTTGGAACCAGGCTTCCTTTGCATCTTTTTTTTCTCAATGTACTCTCCATGTTTAAGGATATTTTTCAAGCAGGCGTTCATCTCTAGCTTCGGGTTTAGTACGATGGTAGTATTTTATACACTATTTAACATTTGCAAAGCAGCAAGAGATGCATTTTTCAGATCCGAAGAAGGGCATTAAACTTTGTGACATGAGGTGTGGTCCAAAAGCCAGAGTTGGCGCCTAAATTTTATGTTTTAATCTATGGAATTTTAACTCCGTACTGCGGATTCAACTCATTAAAAACAAATTTATAATTCGATTTTTCAGGAATTCCAGTACTTTATTAACAATTTCTGCTACAACGCAAAAAGCATTCAATTCCTTGAGCGAACAACTATACACCTTTTTTGCTTGAAAATGGCTAGTGAGAATCATACTTTGCTCCAGTTTTAGATAAAGGGTTTGAAGTTGGTGTACAATTAGCATAGTCCATGGAATTAAGATAACCAAATCAAAAGATATTTTATTGACTAAAATGCAATTTGCATTCCACCAAACGCCAGAAATTTCACGCAACACAGGCGGCGGCACTTGGCAAAGGTGCTAGCACTTTAGCAGTAAAAGGATTTGAGATTCCTTTGTGAATATCAATGTTTTGCTTTCCTGCACATTATTCAAACCAATATCCTATCTCCATATCCTTTTGGCCCTAGCCCAATAGCAAGATCCTATTCCTCACATTCAATTGGCCGCTAAGTATGCAAGTGATTATGTCATTCATTAGCCCGTTTCATTCCCTGAAATTATGCCAATTTATAAGCTAGACCCTCTTTTCCTCTAGACACAACTAAGAGTTCATTCCGACTTGCCTATTTTCAAGATTTCATCTGGAATCACGGGAATAATAAAAATATTTGCCACCTAAAATGGCGAATCACTTCACAAAAATTGTCATGGGGGCAAATTTCTAAAGAACTTTCTCACCTAAATTTGCAGTCGGCGAAACTGAGATGAAGCACCATTTATTTTCACCCGCCAAATTGATGATTTTCTAACATTTTTAAGCAGAAATATCAAATTCACACAGTATACTTGGCACAAATCGCGACATTTGACATACCCGCGCACCGCAATTCTCGTTTCAGTTTACAAAACAGACAACTTCTGTCTGATGTTGACGAACGAACGACGTTCGACGAGCGACGATAACAACTAGAATTGCCAGTTGCAAGTCGCAGTGGTCAAGAGGGGAATGTGCCATTTTGGAACTATCAACTGCTGATTTAAGACGATGATGAATTAAAATTAGATGATAAGTATCTGTAAAATTTTCTAAATTAATTTTTCACGTCAATATTAATATCAAGTTATTACAAAAATTGTACTTGAAAATCACTTTTGAGATGAAATTGTGCGCCATTTTTCGCATTGTGGACACAATACGTGGCAGTACTTCCGGTGCGACAACATAAAACTACTAATTTCAATAGTTTTAAAGTAAATTTATACTGATGAACGTAAATGCATTTTATAAATAATATATAATCATCAAAGATAAAACTATAATTGTTACTATAAATCGCGGGTCTAAATCATTAACTTAAAAAATATATGCTCACTGAGTGAAATATTTATTATATTTCACAATTCCTATCGATGTTGGCCCTACAATTATGCGAAAATTCCTTGAATATTTCATAAACGGTATTCAAGTAACTAACGAAATTCAGATAAGTTAAAGCAAAATGATGAAAAATTATGTGAATCTCTTTGGAGGAACGTTATGCATTTTTTTTAATGTATTCATGAATAGTTCAGGAGGAGTGTCTACATCCTGTAGAATTTTTATAGAACTCGTCTGCCATGGACGTTCCATTGCATATTCTACTTGCTTTTATTGGCATAAACTTGCAAATCAATTATTATATTTGAAAAATCATTCTATGAATTTATTAACAGCGTTTTTGTGGATACTGTCGTAATGTAAAATGGTATTAAATATAGGGTATTAGCATTGTATATTCGTTCAAATAGGAGTAAAAATATTGCAGAGGTAGTGTGTAATAAGCTGTTGTGTGCAAGGTGCAAAGTCAGTAAGGCGCTGGTCATTTTCATTGGTTTCATCGTGGAGGCAATATCCTCCAGGCGTTCCTCAACGAGATTACTCATTGCCAACCTTAGCGTTGAAATCACCCAGAATTATTTTTGTATCGGCTATGGAAAATGAGTCGAAAAGACTTTCCGGGTGATTGTAGAAACGTTTCCTGCGCTTCTTTGTCCTTTTCTTCGTTCGAGGCGTATACGTTTATTAGCCAAATATTGAAGAATTTCGCTTTTATACGGATCGCACACAATCGAATAATTACAGTGAGCCAGTCAACATGTGTCGAATTTAAACAGATTTCAAACACACTCACGCATTTAGTTTGTTGTTGTTTTTATTTCGCGGACTTAAGATCAAGCTACGATTTTTTTCTGACAACCATGACGACTGACTATGTTAACGATAATTCACACCAGACGCTGCTGTTGGTGTTGCCATTAGTATTGTTATCAGTTACGTCGCCGCTGGCACTGACACCAGGGTGATGATTTTCTTTAATGATTTCCGACAGCCAATAACTCGTGATTTTAACTCCTTGTTCACGAAAAAGGCCACTCCGAATTCTTGCTTTCTAACAGGATTCCCACTTTTGAATATTGTGTGCAATCTCATGTCTTGAATATCGCTTCCAGTCTAGTTCATTTCCTGCATCGCCAGAATGTTTAATTTGCATTGACTAGCCCGTTGTAAAAGCTCGCTAACAGTGCCAGGTTAGTTGAATGATCTAACGTTCCATGGTCCAATGCCATAGTCCTTTTTTCGGTGCGAGGTCGTCACCGTAGATTCAAACCACTCATAGGCTCTATTGTAGGTTGCAAATTAATTATAGGTTTTGCAGTGAATTAGGTAGATGTAAATGTTGTCTAGGGACGCGTGAATGCGCTGGCAGGCTATCGTTGCGGTGTCGTGTGGCGAGTTCTTTTCCCCAGCACAAGAGCCACTACAAAGATATTTTTCGCATCCTCGAATTTCGGAAAAGGGTTCAAATAAATATTGACCGAAGTCAAGATGTAACCTACTAAGAGTCAAAAGAATAGTTGCTTCAGAGGGCAAATGGGGCCTGGAGAAAACGGCCGGACTTAAAGTGACTTCGTCATTACCGACGATACTTATGGCCCACAAATAAGAGTGGGGCATCCAAGTGGAAGCGGGTCCCCCTCGCACCCTCCCAACCGGATCAAGATACAAATGTAGACGTGGCCATATACACGTATTTCCCATTTGAGTGAAAAACTCATACAAACATAATTTGCATGAATTTTTCCATCAAATGAGAAATATAAACGTGGCCAATTCATGTTATAGTACTATGTGGTGGAATCACATAGCACAATACCATAAAAGAGCACGCGAGCGAAGGGCCTCTCTATCCGGGCAAGAGCACCTGAGGCGCATTACAAGGGGAGAGCCTGTCCAATGGCTAGCTCATTATAATGGAGGGGCCGGCCAATGTGTTGGGTCCCATACCCGGTCAGGTGTTACGAAAAGGAAAGACCGAGGGTACTATTTAATTCAACAATTTTTTATTCTACATGCTCTTTTAATAACCAAATAACAAAACATGAAGGTGAAGTATCTGAACTCAAAAAAAGTAGACCAAAAAATTGCATCCACCGTAATTTTCGGTAACAAATATGGTAAAAAATATACATTAAAAGTATTCATAAACTTTTAATTAAATGAAAATTATTTTTGTTATTTTTTTAAGAATTAAAATTTTTTTTTCTTTAATCTAAAAAGAAATGTAAATAAAATATAGAATAAATCAATCAAATAAGAGTCACTTTTTCCAATGTGTTTTAATTAAAGTAAGAACAATGATGTTTTTCCTTTTAACATTGGATATTCATTTTGTGTCCTACACAAAATAAATATCCAATGTACAAAGGAAAAACATTATTTTACTTACTTTAAATAAATAAATATAAAATAAAGTTATATGCAACAAATAAAAGGAACCAAGAGGATAATTAAATATTGCGTAAAATCTACGGATTCCTTCCTTAAATGATGGCCGTTAGAAGCCAAGTCGAACATTATGGTGTTAACTTCCGAGCGCATCAACACAAACTGAATCAATCACTTTTATATAGTTGCCATTGAAGATGCGGCACACATTGATCGATGCTTTTCTCCTTGGACAGTGTATGGCATACACAAAAACATGAATCCCATCCATTCGGGAGATTGCTCCACCCAATTCACAACCAATTTAGTCCCGGACCATCGTTCGTCATACCTAAGACATGTCATAGCGATGAAAGACAAACCGTGACCGCTACAAAGACTGTCGACAACAACAATTTGCACTAACGTTTCATAACAATTTCCTACGATTGCTATTTATTTCGTTTTATTGCGTTGTTAACTTGGCGATCTTTTCACACTCACTACGCCTTTCGCTTTGAACTTGCATCACTTTCCTTTATTTTGTATGAAAAATATAACAGGTTGAGAAAGGTTGTCACGTGAAGCGACAAACTGAACGACAAGGATAAGGTAAATCATACGGTATGTGATTTTCGCTTCCGCACAGGCAAATATCCGCAATGGTCAATCGCGAAAAATCCGCCCTTCCAATTCGATCGCATCCGGAAACTCTCCTCGTAAAATATTCTTGCTATTCCAATTTGGCGAGCAGAAAAATTCACCGTAGCGGTCCTTTCATAGTCGTCGTTCCTACCCCCATTTTCTGATGCAATTTTCCGTATGATTGGTGCTTTTTACATTTCGTCGCCCAAACTCAGGACACTTTCCACTTCTAATTTCTCGGTTATCCGTTCAAATTCACTGCTGTCGCACGGCTTTGTCCACCATTATGATCCCTCCAACTCTACTCAATTTCGCGTTTGCCATACGAAGTAAAAGCTTTCTTGTGTTGGCTTCTTCCAAGACGTCTACCACATTACAAAAGAACAAACAATATTTTATTTGCGACGGAAACGAGCGAATAAACATTCAATCAAATTGATTTTTGCGATTTCGAACGAAACCAAAACACAATTTTCCACGTACGTCGCGAAATCAATTTTTTAAATTTACAGTTGAAATTTGGATCAGCATTATGGTGGTTTTCGAACAGTTTGCAGTGAACAGATAAGTACCAAATGTCCATGAAGGACTGCAGCGATGGTCTGCTGCCTCGGCGAAGGAAGATGTTGATATCTGCCGAGAATGCCCTTGTCTGGGGATGCGTGAATGCGCTGGCAGGCTAGCATTGTGGTGTCGTGGGGCGGGTTCATTCCTCCAGCACAAGGACCCACTACAAAAGAATTTCGCCTTCACGAATTCTTGGGTCTCAATAGAAAGACGACCAAAGTCGAAAAATTGTAGGTAACTACCAAAGAGGAAACTGAAGGCCACCCAACCCGGCTAGAGTTCCTGAAACAAAAGAAGGTTATAATGTGCCTGATGGTTGGCTCATCTCTGGTGGGGAAAGCCCTCCACCGTATCGGGTCCTATACCCGGTCGGATCCGACGGAATGGAAAGACCGGTTTTACCAATTAACAATTCATTTTATTTGAATTAAATTTTGATTCGCAAAAAAACATTGACAATAAACATTGACAATTAATAATAGGCAAAATTAAGCAGATGGACTTTTCCAGGTTTTGAAATGGTTTACTTAGTTTATTGTAAGGTTCATACAATGGGTTTATATTCTTCAAACGGATTTGATCTGGTATTTTATTTATAGGACAGAGAAAGGCTGCTGTTTTATTCAATTTTAAGTTGTACCGTTTTCTTGTCTTTTTTTTTTAAATCCCTTAAGAATGTTATTGTATACCCCCCTCTCTACAAAAATGGGTATCTCTCATGCCGTTTTGTAAAATTTAATAAAACAAATATATAAAAAAAAAGGAAATTAAAAGGGTTCTTACATAACCTTTCCGACGACGAGCGCTCGTTGACGAAGTGGGGTGAGTAAGTCCTGGAAATGTTTTTGTTTTTTTTTTTTTATAATATAACTATGGATTTCATGCAAAATCACGCATTCTTATGAGGATGAACTACATTCAAATCAAACTTGAACAACCGTGAAATTAATAATTCAGATTGCACAACAGCCTCCCTCAGGGCCCAATATTCATCTCCTAATTCTAGAGGATTTGATCCACGATTTAATGTACTATGTGCAACATTAATAACGTCACGAATTTTCACGGGATCATCTTTGATCTTTCCAGCCAAATACAAAGAGGCCGATGCCATTAGAAATTCATGGTAACCAACACTGGCTGTGGGCTCGACAGGTTTCCCGGGCTGCTTGTGGCTATACTTGCGCTATGAGTCACAGCACCAAGTGAGTAATGACTTTGATTGTTTACGTCCAGTTTCCTCGACCTCACAGAAACCGTCTGCAAGCAAATTCCTACCGCACGTATGTGTCTAGCTTTGGTTGTGATCTAGCGTGATCTGTTTTTATTGCCGTCCCCGCTTCAGTCTTCGTGCTAACACTCGTACACCAAGTACGCGCTCACTGACTTAAATGGAACTCGTTTGACGAGAAACTCGGCAATAGCGCTTGTCTGCCGTTAACCGATTTTACAACCGCAGCACGAATCGAAAACCACTGCTGTTCCGTCTCGCTCCTATAAGCTGTCATGGACGTATTCAGAAGGTCTTGTAATGTTTACTTTTCACGTTTTGCAGGGAATGTGGTCAACAAATATTTCCGCAAAATATCACTTTGGGGACGCAGACTGGATTCACTCTTCACACCCAACACGCATTTACTAACTTCAGGGGTTTTTTTTTACAACCCACATACAATCTTCCAATGGCACCTATGTCACTCGAGGTGTGCACATTCTTCTCCACCGAAACAATACTTCGCGAACTTTCCAACGAAAACTCCGTCACGAATCTGTCACTCTCGGGGTGATATTTTCCAATCGTCCGCACTCGTCCCAAAATAATTCGAATTTGAGCACAAGCGTGTGTAAACACCTCGCGATAAAAATTTGCACTCCTGATTTTCTTGCAGCGTGAATTTATACACATATCCACGAACTCTTATGTGAATCAAGAGAACTTCGTGCAGTCGTAGTCAGTATGCGCTTAAACAGTGACACAAAACACTCAACCAGCAATACAAGATATTGCTGAAGACCAATCAGCCACTCTTATGTGAATCAAAGGAAGTTTGCATACGCGTCGTCAGAGTTATACACGTATTTTGTACCGAATCCGCTTACGACGCCGCCTGTTTCTTTCACGGTCTTTTCGACTCCGTTGCGTATTTCTGATATTTAAAAACCACACTCATTTGTACCGATAATTTTCCCACTATCTCTCACGGTGTCCACACTGGTTGGCGATCTCGAACCAACTCCCCCTGAAGCAGCGGATTTATCTTCGAATCCGTTGTCTTTTCAATGTTTCCATTTGTATTGGCATGTTCTGTTTTAGGAGGCTTTGGTTGCTGTTCACCATTTGCGACTCAATCGCTGCAACCTTGGAAATGGTTTTCAAATTTCGAGCACTGCACACTTTGCAAGTGAATATTAATTGTAGCTTTTGCTATAGTTGTGCAAGTGGAAAAGAGGTTTTTGGAGTTGTTTCTGTGGTTTCAGTTTTTAAGGGTTGATGATTTGAGCAAAGGCGCCTGGATGAAAATGTGCAGCCACTGATGGGTTGGATGAAATACGCAGTTGCGTTGGGTAGATTGTGTGGCGTTTCATACTAGCGAGCATGTAGACTTTGTGCGTAGTTGAATTTATTTTTATGGTATAGTTTAGGAGGCCCAGCATTTCTCCCGACATCAACGATGCCATATACTTTACGAAAAGCAGTTGCTTTATTGAAGTTTGATAGGAACTAGTATTAATTTTGCAGTGTGATTAGATGATTGAGAGATGAATTTGAGCAAATTTCTGATATTCTTCGTTCAAGATAATACAATATATGTTTTTGTGAGCCACAAGTACACTAAGAATGCTAGCTAAGGAGATAATATACGTAGAACTGAAGATATCGCACAGCGATGACAATAATGTTCAGGTTTATATGAACTCGTTAGGAAAAAATCAAAAGTTACGTTTTTCCGTTGTTTACTAAGATCTATGATGCTTTCAATATAAAATGATACACATCAACGCGGTAACTTTTAGGTAGCAAGTATAAAATTTATGAGAATTGTGTTAATCTACATACTGCTATGATATCTAGATGTTGGTTCAATTGCATTTTATTTTAAAATTTCATTCAAAGGGAAGGAACTTGGGTCGTTTATTGCAATAACACATCAAGAAGAGCAAAAAAGGAGCATCAAGCTATTACAACGCGAACGGAATTACTCGGGTGGAGTTTAAAGAGGAAGCCAATATAAATTAAATTATAAATTGGAAGCGGAAGTAGGCTCTTCACACAAACACTTATAAATCATCCAAAAGTGACTGAACGTGTATATAGTTAATCTTAGGTTAAAAAGTTAATTTAATTACAAGCTTCATTGCCAGTACAGGTCTTTACCAACCCCAAACACGAGCGCTCGTCAAACATTACTGAACCGTAGCCTTTCCGAGGTGTAGTAACTGAAGAGGTCAGGAGTGTGAAGAGCGATTTATAAATGACCATCTTGATTTCCTCTATTCTGAATGCAAAGAAATGGTATCACAAGAGAAACGAAAAGATCTACGGAATATGTATGTCATCCTGAAACCCATACCAGATCGATTGCAGGACATGCTCAAACAAATGTTCCTCGATCATATCAAAAATGAGGGCATTGAAACAATATCTACGCTGAAAGGTGAAAATATTCACATTCAATTTGTCGAGAATATGTGAAGGTGCATCAAAAATATCAAAATTTAATAGCTGATGTTTTTGAGAATGACTCGCTATTTTTAAGTGCATTGGACACAGCATGCGCGAGTGTAGCAAATAAATGATTGCAACTGACGATCGCCGGAGCGTACGCGCGGCGGCAAAACACCGGCGAAAGGTCATTTTATTGAATTGTTGTGCTGTGAAATGCTTAAAATTTGGCGTGAATTCGTGTATTTTGCATGATTAATTTCATCCGGCAAGTGCAATTTAATGCAGGGAGTGTACGGGATGCTAGACGAAGGGAAAGAAAAAGGTGCATTTGAATTTGCCATGGCGTGAGGAAGATTGACTCTTCCGTCGCGACTGAAAGAAAAGATTGCATGGAGTTAAGTGGAGTGTGCCGGGGCAATCAGACTTGCGTGGTGTGTTAAACACAAATGGACATTATTCAGTGAAGAAATGAAAATTGTCTCAGGGAGTTGATTAGAAATCTGATTTCTAGCGCGATAGTCGAGTTCAAAATATTTTTTTAAGTGTGAGAAGAATGTTGGCTAGTCCTAGACAAGTGTGTGTGAACGAGCGAGAGAACGGTTTGCAGAGTGTGTTGGTTCGATGGTTTGCCGTTGTTTGATTCTTTTGCCGATGGGGGAACTTGCTCGCGCCGGTAATGGGGTGTAACGGGGAGTCGGTTCAAGATTGTCAACCAGTGCGGACGGCGCGAGAAATAGAGGCAAAACTATCGCGTATACTGAATACGAGTGCGCGAAGTTCTCTTAATTCACATAAGAGTTAGTGGATATGTGAATAAATTCACGCTGAAGAAAATCGAAGTGCGAATTTTATCGCGAGGTGTTTACACACGCTTGTGCTTCAATTCGATTGAGTTTCGTACGGTTTCGCAGCAGAGTGCGGACGATGGGAAAATTGTAATGTGACGCCTACGCCCAGGAATCGAAGTGATTCCGATCCCGAACCCTTGTAACCTGCCAGATGGATATGTCCTCGAAGTGCCAGCGGACTTCATCTGTTGTGCGGATATCGTTGTGCAGAAAATATTTTTTTTTCTGTCCAAATATTTAGATCCGTGGATATAAATATTCGAAATATAGAATTAATCCAACCCCGGCACATTTCGAGACATAGCCATCTGGAAATGCCCCTCCACCGTGGCCATCGAGAAAACTATGCCACTGGCGACATCTGGAGAGGCACATTGCCGCCATATGAAGTGCCATTCCACACACAGATGTTTTGTCCGAGGTGACAACCGAAATTTTTGACAGCCACATGTCGGCTTGGTTTTTCGTGGCTGTCGTCTTCTAATAGTGTCCATTGTCGCGAAATATCGAACGCCATCAGAGATAGCAGCTGCTAATTGTGGGGTGCGGCAGATTCCGGTATTCGCGCTCGTTTGTGCCGAAAATCTATAGAAAGGTAAGTCTGCTAACGGATATCTCCCGAGTTCCGTCTCTAACCTCATTCTTGATAGAAAATCGCAAGAATCCTGAACGAAAATTGTTGCGTTCGTATGATAATTTTGTTTTCAGCTGGTTGCATGAAAGTTTTCACATCTGCAAACAATTTTCTTGAAGGGTCTGATGTCTTTTTGAAAAGTGGTGACAATTGTGACAATGAACTGACTCGGTATTGTGATCCACTAGAGCTTTGCTGCTATTATTGCGAAGCTATGCAGCGGCTGATCACCTCATCAATTTTAACGTTGCGTGAACTGCGGAGTAAGTGGAAATATACCTTCGATAAACCTTCAGTCGGTATCAAAGAAGAAGTTCCAGAAGAGGAATTGTTGGCGGATGTGAGGGCTTTCATGCAGCCGGCTGTAAACAAAATTATAGAAATAGTAACAAATGAGGTCGACGAGTTTACAATTATTGATGCGGGAATCGAGGTTGAGGTAACACCACAGTTGCCACAGGAAAACAACGAACAGCTGATACGTGACAAGGCTGCTATTGGGAAAAAGTGCCCAAATCGATCAAATTCGATCGAATTATTCATTGGAAATAACGCAAAACGAGTGACAGGCCGAGCGTATCTTTTTAAACGCGTCGTGAATCTGACGTACAGCAACGTACAGGTTCGGGTAATGTTGACCGAACGTCACATGGTACGTGACGTCATGTGCAAAAAACTGTTCAGCCAAATTAGGATGGATGTATGAATTCGCCACAGAAGACTCCCAAAAATATAAAGAGGGACGAGTTATTTTGGAATATGCACTTATCGCTGAATCAGAAGGATTTTTAGACCCATACAATACACGTTCTAAATACTGAATCCATATAGCAGCAAAGAATCCCATCTATAAAAGGCATCATCTAAATTAATTCATAACAGAGAGCCAGCCTAACAACAATAACGCACAGATGAAAAGAAAAACTTATGTATATATATATATTTTTTTTCATTCGATTCAAAACATCCCCACGGAAATATTTCGTTATTTAATTGAAATGCTAAGGTAGTAAGTGTACAAGAAAAAAAAAGTAAATCTCTATATATTTTATACGGTATAATGAAATTATCTTTATTCACCTTAGTGGGCAAGAAATAAAGTAAACAATCTATCTAACAAAATTGAATTTGTTTACGGCTAGGAAAATAAAAAATAAATAAATAAATCACCAGACTATAATAATTTATTTTCTATTCATGCAAAAACTAAAAATAAAATTTAAACTTGCACTTTAATAATCGCATTGTTGTTTACCTAAATTCATCATTGAATGCTATACGAAAGAAAAAAGATTATGAACAAGAATAATCACATAAATTTTAAAAGGAAGAACTAGCAAAAAGATAAATGAAAACTCTTACTAAAAATTCGTGTAAAATAAATCTTTAAAAAAATTCGATAAATAAATAAATCTAAAAAAATTGATAATCTGTTGAAATACTTGTTAAAAGACGTCATGACGGCCTTTTTATAATACATTCAAAGAATTTGAAATATATAGCGTTAAATTGTGATGAATACCGACCATTTAAAGAAAGTTCTCTCGAAAATTTGCAAGCGAGATAAGAGAGTTAGTCGAAAGTAAAATTCCCTTAATATTATTATATGCAGCTTCTTGGAGCGTAATGAAAGTAGAATGCGTTCACCTAAAACGTTGAGCAACTATGAATCTTTGAGTAAAATAGTTATAAATCAAATTAAGCTACATTAAAAATAATTACATTTAGGGTTTAATTTATAAGTTTTTAACATTACGTTGTACCTTCTGTCTTCTTTTTTTTTCACTTGTTTCAAAGTCAGTTATAGTTAAACTTTTCTTGATTTTAAAATAATTGTAAAAGTCCATTTGAAAAACTTTTAACTCTAAGGCAAATTACTGCTAAGTGATTTAACGGAGGTGATTTTTCTATAGAAGTATAAGCCAAAAAAATAGAAAAATTTAACAATTTTATTAAAAGCAGTAAAAATTTAAAATTATGTTTGCATGAAATACCTTTGAAATTTTGATTTCAATGCGCTTCATCTTTCTTTAGCAAAATGAATATAATGTCAAACAATTTGGTCGTTAACTTTTTTCATATTGCTAATATTACTAATTGTTTTATTCAAATTTAAATACGAAATATTTATTACGGAGATTTTATAAACTGTAGCAAGCAATAACAAGAACGATCCACCTGATTGTCGCGGAAATCATATTCGCAATATTATTCCTTTTGGTTGACTACTACCAAACATTTTCAAATTTAATTTCAATTTTAAACACTGCCAAGCAGATAAAACAAAATCGATCTGCAAGAGTCCATTTCAAGCGCATTTCCTGTTTGCATTGTACTCAAAATTTGCATTATCTTAGTTTACGTCACTTTAGCTTAGTTATGTTCATTAGTTCCATACTCTTTTAACCTTTGAATTATTAAGAAAAAAAAATCAATTTCAACAAATTTGAACAAGGATTAGTAAAATGGCTATTAACCGTATTTTTCAATAATCATTAAACCTAATATTAAACACGAATAATTAATTGTATAAAAGTCTCATACAGATTACGACAAAATATGATATTTAATTGAAGTAGCTTACAGGATACGGGTAGATAAAAATAGAAATATTAATGGAAAAATTATACATATTTTTAGGGACTAAATAAAAATTAACATGAATTGCTAGTTAACTATCGACTTTCCTTTTCAGTGGCTCGTTTTTTTTTCAGCGTGAAAGGAGAGTGCAGGGTAGGTATGCCGTCACGAGGTTAGGGTTTCGACAAATCCGCTGAAGTCGGTTTCGCGTCGCGCGCGGTACGCGGTACCTTTGCTGTTTCGCCATTTCTTTAGAGTAGTTTTCTTCGGTTTAAGTTCGAGTAGTATATTTTTCGGTACCGCGTCGGTGAATCGGTAACGCGCCTATGGGATTTTGTAGCGTTTTTGATTTGAGATCTGTGGATAGATCACATCCAGAACTAACGTAATGTAGGTTTCTCGTTCTGGATGAGTAATTGTTGACGCGTTTGAAAAACGGGCAAGTTCAGGTGACTGAAATATTGTGATTGAGCGTAATCCATTCGGAGACCCGCGACCGAAATCCTCTCCGAACTAGCTGGCCGACAAGCAGTCACCGCGTGAATGGATTACGGTGCACGGATTGGTTGACCTGTTGGTACCATCCGTTGGCACTACTCAGACTTCACGTCTAGAACCGATGAGAGGTCGGTTCCGCGTTCGATCTTGAAAAGAGGAAAAATCATTACAAAATAACGGCGGGCAAGCGCTGTTGCCGAGTTTCTCGTCAAGCGAGTTCTATGTGTCAGTGAGTGCACACTTGGTGTACGAGTGTTAGCTCGAAATCCGAAACGGGGACGGCAATACAAACAGATCACGCCAGATCACAACAAAAAATAGACACATACGTGCGGTAGGAATGTGCTTGCAGACGGAACGAGATGAGTAGAGGAAATATTTGGAACGTATGCATGTAATGGAAATGCTTTGCACGGCAATATTGGAACTTTTCATGCAACCAGATTCCAAACCTGAAAAGGCTGTTGATTTCAGTCGGAACAATTTAGGCGATGCGGTGTTAGAAAATGACACAATTGCTCATCTGAGGCGGGAATTGCAAATATCTCGCAACAAAGCAGGGCAACTTCGAAAACAAATTGAAGGATGGAAACTAGAAATCGCAAAGACACTGAAAAAATACTCAAATGGATGAATACTGTAGTAAATCTGATTTAGTTAGTGATACTACAATTTCTGCAGGAATTTTGATTTATGAATTGTGATAGGATATGTTTTGAACAGTGAAGTATTTAATGCGAGTGAGGGTTGTTTATGCTAAATTATTGAACAATTGCTTCCTATGGATGCCAATCGAACTGCAAGTCGACCATATTTGTCTAGAGCTGTTTTTTGACGAAATTTGACGTAATTTGAAATAGTTTACAACAGTTTATTGTGTCAATTGAGTTGCCAACCCGTCCTTTAAAATAAAAACATTGACTTGGAATAGAAAGTCAAAAAAAAAAAAAAAAATTTGAAAGTGGATTGCCCGTAATCTATATGAGATATATTTGAAGACAGCGATTTTTATTAGAGAGGAAAACAAAACAAAAACAATTTCAGGACTTGCTCACCCCACTTCGTCAACGAGCGCTCGTCGCCGGAGGAGGTATTGTAAGTATCCTTTTAATTTCTTTGTTCTATATATTTGTTTTATATATTTGTTTTAGCTAAACTTTTTAATTGGATCATTTCACCCTTTTCACATCAACTTAATGTAAATCTATACGACAAATTTTCTCTACATTTGAAGCTTATCTAACGTCGCGCGGATATCGATCACTCTTTCGGATGGCTCCGATAGCTTTTTAAATTACTTTTTATGGAATTGTTTGCAGCTACATATAAATGAGTTGCATATTTTGAATAATAATTTTTCTGAAAAATTATTAGAGAAGAAAAATGTTAGAAGAAGGTGGTTTCGACGTGTGCACTAACTCTCTTCAGGCCATCACTCTTAGATACACACCGGTGATGGCGACCACCATGCTCAGAGGTGAGAGAGTTAATTTTTAATTTTTCTACTTATGCAAACTCAATATGTTTTTGTATCTGCAAGTTATATTCAAGGTAAATTTCTCTTGTAAGTACTTGTATTAGCTAAACTTTTTAATTGGATCATTTCACCCTTTTCACATCAACTTAATGTAAATCTATACGACAAATTTGCTCTACATTTGAAGCTTATCTAACGTCGCGCGGATATCGATCACTCTTTCGGATGGCTCCGATAGCTTTTTAAATTACTTTTTATGGAATTGTTTGCAGCTACATATAAATGAGTTGCATATTTTGAATAATAATTTTTCTGAAAAATTATTAGAGAAGAAAAATGTTAGAAGAAGGTGGTTTCGACGTGTGCACTAACTCTCCTCAGGCCATCACTCTTAGATACACACCGGTGATGGCGACCACCATGCTCAGAGGTGAGAGAGTTAATTTTTAATTTTTCTACTTATGCAAACTCAATATGTTTTTGTATCTGCAAGTTATATTCAAGGTAAATTTCTCTTGTAAGTACTTGTATTAGCTAAACTTTTTAATTGGATCATTTCACCCTTTTCACATCAACTTAATGTAAATCTATACGACAAATTTGCTCTACATTTGAAGCTTATCTAACGTCGCGCGGATATCGATCACTCTTTCGGATGGCTCCGATAGCTTTTTAAATTACTTTTTATGGAATTGTTTGCAGCTACATATAAATGAGTTGCATATTTTGAATAATAATTTTTCTGAAAAATTATTAGAGAAGAAAAATGTTAGAAGAAGGTGGTTTCGACGTGTGCACTAACTCTCCTCAGGCCATCACTCTTAGATACACACCGGTGATGGCGACCACCATGCTCAGAGGTGAGAGAGTTAATTTTTAATTTTTCTACTTATGCAAACTCAATATGTTTTTGTATCTGCAAGTTATATTCAAGGTAAATTTCTCTTGTAAGTACTTGTATTAGCTAAACTTTTTAATTGGATCATTTCACCCTTTTCACATCAACTTAATGTAAGCTTCAAATGTAGAGCAAAATTGTCGTATAGATTTACATTAAGTTGATGTGAAAAGGGTGAAATGATCCAATTAAAAAGTTTAGCTAATACAAGTACTTACAAGAGAAATTTACCTTGAATATAACTTGCAGATACAAAAACATATTGAGTTTGCATAAGTAGAAAAATTAAAAATTAACTCTCTCACCTCTGAGCATGGTGGTCGCCATCACCGGTGTGTATCTAAGAGTGATGGCCTGAGGAGAGTTAGTGCACACGTCGAAACCACCTTCTTCTAACATTTTTCTTCTCTAATAATTTTTCAGAAAAATTATTATTCAAAATATGCAACTCATTTATATGTAGCTGCAAACAATTCCATAAAAAGTAATATTTGTTTTATTAAATTTAAAAAAAATCTTATTCATTAAATATTCATGAATTGGCATGAGAGATACCCATTTTTATAGAGGGGGGGGTATACAATAATATTCTTATGGGGTTTCCAAAAACCAAAAAAATAAAGAGAAGAAAACGGTGCCACTTAAAATTGAAATAAAACAGCAGCCTTTCTCGGTTCAGAAAAAAAAAAAAAAAATTTAAAAAAATCATACCATATCAAATCTGGTCGAAGAGTATCAACTCATTGTATGAACCTTACAAGAAAATGAGTAAACTATTTCAAAGCCGGAAAAATTACATTTGCTTACTTTGCCTGTAATTAATTGTTAATGTTTATTGTCATGCTTTTTTTTTTCTTTTGAATCAAAATTTAATTCAAATAAAATGAATTGTTAAACGTAAAATTGGTCTTTCCCTTCCGGTTTTTTCTAATCGGGTATAGGACCCGGTACGGTGGCAGGCTTCCACCCCAAAATATGAGCCAGCCACCGGGTACTTCATAATTTTTCTGTTTCAGGTGACTTTATGGGTTGAGTGGCCCAAGCCAAGTGCCTTTTTATGGCATAGAGTTATGCAATTCAATTGTATAATTCTATGACATAAATTGGTCACCGGGGTACTCCCCTTCTGATGGGAAAGTTCATATAATTCAAGTTGTATGAGTTTTCCACTCAGAAGAGGAATACCTGGCCACTTCAACAGTTTAACATTGGATTTATTCCGGTTGGGTGGGCATGAAGGGGCTCCACCACCACCCGGTTGCCCCTCTTTCATTTGTGGGCCCTGAATGTATTTGGGTAAAGACGAGGTCACCCCAAATTAGTCTTTCTTGTCAGGTTGCACTTGTTCTAGTAACAAGTATGTCTCCTTCGTGGAGGTTATCTACAATGTTGCGACTTCGGTCGTCTTCTTTGATCTCTGCAAGCAATTCGTGAATGCGAAATGTTTTGTAGTGAGTCCTCGTGCCGGGGAAACGAACCCGCCCCACGACACCGCAATGCTAGCCTGCCAGCGCATTCACGCGTCTCCGGACGAGGGCATTCTCGGCAGGGACCAACACCTTCCTCTGCCGAGGCAGCAGAACATCGCTGCGGTCCTTCACGGACTTTATGGAAACTTTTTATTCACTACAAATGGCGCCCAACGTGGGGCCCGAAAAGCCCGGCTGTATCATCAGTCGTGAGCACGAGACAGTCCATCGTCTCTAGGTGTCCCCACAAGGTGTTAGAAATTTTGGCGGGTAGATAACTCCCGAGGGTTTTTGCACTAATCGTGCTCCAGCAGCCTAATAACTTCCGAACGTGTGTTGTCTTCCGACATCAATATCGTTTGGTCCTGCTTTTGAATTATACTTTGATGGTTTACCACCATTGTATAACTAGTAAGGCCAAATGATATTAGAGTCCCTTTTTGTGTTCGAAAGTTATTATCCCAACAACATTTTGCGGAGGATTCTGATCCGCTCCCCAAACCAGCGGTGCCTAAGTGTCTTAAATTACATGGATTTTGATTTCATGTGATTGGCTGATTAGCTAATCCATGACTATCCATGACAAGACACGCGCTGCTTGTGGATTAGAATCCCACCCTGGGCTGACAAGTTGTAACTTGAGAAGTTTGCTAATGAGGGATCACTTCGGAACCCTGATTTTCATGGTGCCACAAGAGAGTGTCCCTGAAACGATATAGAGGGATTGTGCCATGGTGTCCATACTTGGGAGGAAGGACGGAAAGGAAAGACCGGTTATTATTTTTTTTTGATAGTTCGATCACCACTTAAATTTTTTCATACATTTTTTTTTTGAGCACGGCCACTTGGAAGCTATATATATTATACATTACATTCTTTTTTCACTTTTTTTCATTAATTATAGATAGTTATAGTTAAATATTATTTTGAAAAATAAATTTCATTTAGAATGCCCACCAAGAGAACGCCAGAGAGGAGGAAGTTAAGGTCGGATGCCGGACCAGCTCTCTTGTGCTCCATATGTCACGAGGACATGGATGAAACCACAAGCCAGCGTTTGCAGTGCGGACACAGGCTACACCACCTGTGTTTGGCCCAACTGCGCCAAACCTCATCCACGTGCCCGCTCTGTGGTCAGCCTTTAGAAATCGCACAGCCAGCAACAGAACGATCTCAGTCCTCCAGTGCAAGTCGAGCTGTCCCCAAAAGCGGACCCCTTCCATCCACGACAAGGAGTGCACGAGAGGAAGACTACAGTGCTGAAGCAGTTCCGCCTGCAGAAGAGGCGGGACCCATTGTGGCTGTGGAAGCCACAGTTTTACAAGATCTAATGGCACTAATGCAGGACATGTCCACCCGGTTAGCCTCGCTAGAAAGCCAGAGAGAGAACCCCGCACCACTCCGGCCAAGAACTCCTCCTATGTGGGATTCGGAACCACATCTGTGGGATTTCCCAGTAGACTCGCGGCGTGATCCCGAACGGATCCGGCCAGGTGCAACAATGAATCCTTTGGCTCCAGTTTACCGGCCCCGATTGAGCCAAGCACCGCCACCAAATCAGGCTCCCATGATTCCGCCGGACCAACGCTTCCATCCACACGACATGTATCGGCTGAAGCCGACACAGATCCCCAGCATCATCCAGGGATGGAATCTACATTTCAGTGGGGAACCCAATACTATAACGGTGGAGGTCTTCATAAGTCGGGTGGAGTCGCTGATTGAGCAGATGCTAGCAGGAGACCGCACAGCGCTTGCAGGATACTTGCCAATGCTGCTTAGGGGAGCAGCACTGGAGACATATTGGCGAATACATTCAGCCCCACTATCCATACGCTGGTCACGGTTGAAGGAGGTACTCCGCATGGAATACCCTACGGTCGACATGGACGAATTAGTCCTGGACAAGATGAATGCTAGATGGCAGCGTCCGGACGAGTCCTTCCATCAATATCGAGCCGATATCCTTCGGTTGAATGACCAGCTGTCAGAGCCATTGTCTTCTACCCAAATTCTGCACCTGCTAAAGCGCAATCTAAGACCGGAGATTCGTCGGCATATCGTGAACTCCAATCCACAGAGTATGGAGGCCCTGCTGAGAAATGTGCGTCGCATAGAAGGGTTTGAGGAAGACCTCCGGGACCGGCCATACTTACTAACCAGGACGGGTCCTCGACGAGGAATCGCGGAATTGGCCCCAGATTATACCACCCTAGATCTGGAGGATGATTTGGACCCAGACCATCTTGCTGTAGCAGCAGTGGGAAGTCTTACGACCTGCTGGAATTGCCACCAAACCGGACACCGGTTCATTTCATGCCGAGCAGAACGTAAGGTTTTCTGCTACAGTTGCGGCAAGCCGGACACTTACTTCCCGGACTGTTCTGAATGCGCCGCGCGAAAAAACGGCCAAAAGAGTACCCGACCACCTCAGCGATACTCGAAGCCCCAGCAGTAGCTCCTCAGTCAGCTGCTCACCCCAATAAACCTGACGTAAACCCACCAGCCATGACCACTATGACTGCGGATGTTCACTCTCTTCCGGAGACCTCACCAACGACAATATTAAAACGACCATCGCAGTCACTGCCAGAAGAACCGCGGCAGCCTCAAATACGCACTCTAAAACCTTATCATGTTCGACTGCAGGAATATCGGGTGGCTCGAGAGCGAATATTCGCTTCCGAAGTAGTCACTTCCCGCCCGCGCACGACAAAATGGTCAACTCGTCGTTGGCGGAATTGCCGCAAGAGAGTGCGCATCTGCCGTCAAACCTTAAACTCTTGTAACATCTCGGAGGTTGCTGAGAATGAGATCAGACCTTATCATCCAATTAAAGTGTTGGGCGAGACCGTGTTTGCATTGATCGACACGGGTGCCAGTATCAGTTGTCTTGCCTCGAGCTTTGGCTCGAAGGTGCTCCAAGACTATCCGAACTTGATTAAATCCTGGCGCAATCAGTACAGCTGATGGCACCAAACACCCTATACGAGGTAAACTAACCACACCCGTGACGTTCAGGGGTCAGACGAAGGATATTAAGTTCTACATTATTCCGTCTTTGACTCAGAATGTATACCTTGGTGTCGATTTCGTCCTTCGCTTTGGACTGGCCTCAGATTTATTCACCGATTTGTCTTTAAAAACCAGAAATGTCAACGAAATCATTTCTACTCCCGATAGGCATGACCTGACGCCTAACCAACGGCAACGCCTGGAAGCATCTATCGCTGCTTTTCCATCTTACGCTACCCAAGGCCTTGGCCGCACCACCCTAGTCTCACACGCCATCGACGTTGGCGATAGTAAACCGATTAAGCAGAGACACTATGCCATCTCACCGGCCATGGAGAAATTGGTGTATGCGGAGCTGGATAGGATGCTCGAGTTGGGGGTCATAGAGGAGTCCCAAAGTGCCTGGTCATCACCGGTAACCTTGGTGGTGAAGCCAGGTAAAGTCCGCCTCTGTCTTGATGCCCGTAAGGTCAACGCGGTTACCATCAAGGACGCGTACCCTCTTCCACTCATCGATGGAATACTAGGGAGACTGCCGAAAGCCAATTATATCACCAGTCTCGACCTAAAAGACGCCTTCTGGCAAATTCCACTCGATGAGGGGTCGAGGGACAAGACCGCCTTCACAGTGCCTGGACGACCATTATATCAGTTCGTCACAATGCCCTTTGGCCTGTGTAACACGCCGCAAACGATGACTCGGTTGATGGACAAGGTCATCCCACCTCACCTAAAACACCAAGTGTTCGTGTACCTGGATGATCTGTTACTCATCACGGAAACGTTCGATCAACACCTCCTACTTCTACAAGAAGTAGCCCTGCACATCAGTAAGGCGGGACTCACCATCAACGTACAGAAAAGTAAGTTTGTCATGAAAGAAGTCCGATAGCTAGGACATGTCATAGGACATGGCACTATCAAAACGGATCCAGACAAAACTCGTGTGATTGATGAGTTCCCCTTACCAAAAACTGTGAAGCAGCTACGACGTTTCCTTGGTGTGTGCGGTTGGTACCGAAGGTTTGTTCGGAATTATGCAACAGTTTCAGCGCCCCTGTCAGACATGTTGCGGAAGGGGAAGTTTATTTGGACCGAACTCAGCCGAAAGGCATTTGAAGAGCTTAAACAAGCCCTCACATCAGCTCCTGTCTTGCACAGCCCCGACTTCACGAAGCCCTTCTCCATTCATTGTGACGCAAGTCAACATGGAGTAGGAGCCGTGCTGGTGCAATTGACCGATGAGGGAGAGGAAGCTCCCATCGCCTTCATGTCCAATAAGCTGAACTCGGCCCAAAGAAACTATACTGTTTCCGAGCAAGAATGTTTGGCAGCGGTAATGGCTGTGAAGAAATTCCGAGCTTATATCGAGGGCCACCAATTCGAGATCATCACGGACCACGCGTCACTACAATGGTTGATGAACCAGGCAGATTTAAGTGGACGCCTAGCCAGATGGGCTCTTAAACTGCAAGGGTTCAAGTTCTCCATCAAACATCGGAAAGGAACCCAGAACATCGTACCCGACACTCTCTCACGGATGTTTTCCCCAGAGGGAGCCGAAATAACAATAAATGACGAGGACCCCATCGAAATAGATTTGGACAGCCCACATTTCGAATCAGATAGCTACAAAGAGTTGAGGCAAACCATAGCGACCCAACAAACACAGCTGCCTGATTTGAAGGTAATAGACGGCTATGTGTATAGACGAAATGAATACGCTACTGGTGATCCATGGCAGGAAGAAGAGTCTTGGAAACTCTGGGTACCGGAGGAAATGACACAACATCTGATCCTCCGCGCACATGACCATCCTTTAAGTGCCCACGGAGGTTACGGTCGGACGTTACGGTGACTCAAGAAATATTTCTTTTGGCCTAAAATGGCATCCCAGGTCAAAGACTACGTGAGCGCCTGTGAGACCTGTAAAGGCACCAAAGCGCCCAACCAGCCTCTTCGACCTCCTATGGGTCAACTCAACGTTCCAGAACGCGTGTTTCAGCGTCTATACATCGATCTACTCGGTCCATATCCTCGGTCTTCCATGGGACACATCGGAGCTATAGTCGTTCTAGATCAGCTCTCAAAATTCCCAATGGTGGAACCTATCCGTAAGTTTACAACTCCATCGATCGTGAAATTCTTAGAGAACCGGGTATTTCATGTGTTCGGTGTTCCAGAGAGTGTGTACTCAGATAATGGAGTACAGTTCCGGTCTCGGCAG
The DNA here is from genome assembly GCA_963969285.1 of Odontomyia ornata. Taxonomy (NCBI): domain Eukaryota; kingdom Metazoa; phylum Arthropoda; class Insecta; order Diptera; family Stratiomyidae; genus Odontomyia; species Odontomyia ornata. The sequence continues at coordinate 302,197,221 of OZ017739.1, read as the reverse complement.
TTTAAGAGCCTACTTGAGCAGTATGGCGTTGAACACCAACTGACGCCCATATACTCTCCTCAGTCTAACGCATCAGAACGGTTGAACCGCACCCTATTGGCCGCGATCCGTTCCTACGTCCACCCATCTCAAAAGGATTGGGATCGGCGATTGTCTGCCATCACATGCGCCCTGCGATCCTCGTATCATTCTGTCACCGGTGTCGCACCTTACTTTGCCGCCTTTGGACAGCACATGATTTGCCACGGTAAATCATACCGACTGTTACGGCAATTAAAGTGTTTGGGAGACCCTGTCGTTGCGCTGGAGCCCCACGAACGGTTAGGAGACCTCCGCCAACAAATCGGACGGAAGATTAAGGCCGCAGGTAGTGCAAATGAAGCGCAGTACAATCTCCGGTCACGCTCCGCTAATTTCAAAGAAGGAGATGAGGTTTTCCGGCGAAATTTCCGCCAAAGTGACGCCGCGGGGCATTACAACGCCAAGCTGGACAGGCGATTCTTGAAAAGTCGCATAAAACAGGTAATGGGACCTAACCGTTACTTGATAACGGATCCATCGGGAAAAGAAGTGGGGATATACCACGCGAAAGACCTGCGCCGATAGATAGTTAGTCACTTCTGTTTGTCCGTCCGCATATATTTTAAAAAACGCGCAAAGGTTATATACTTCCAGGCAAACATAGACATAAGTCAGTCCGTCCGTCTGTCAATTGTGTTTTTCTTTTATTGTCCGTCATCTCTAGTCCCGACGCCGAAGCCAACCCATGATACACAGAAATATCCTTCAGCTCCTTTTTCGCAATCCGCATTGCCTTGGGATCGCGAGAAAATTAGCTGCCCTGTAGTAACTGAAGAGGTCAGGAGTGTGAAGAGCGATTTATAAATGACCATCTTGATTTCCTCTATTCTGAATGCAAAGAAATGGTATCACAAGAGAAACGAAAAGATCTACGGAATATGTATGTCATCCTGAAACCCATACCAGATCGATTGCAGGACATGCTCAAACAAATGTTCCTCGATCATATCAAAAATGAGGGCATTGAAACAATATCTACGCTGAAAGGTGAAAATATTCACATTCAATTTGTCGAGAATATGTGAAGGTGCATCAAAAATATCAAAATTTAATAGCTGATGTTTTTGAGAATGACTCGCTATTTTTAAGTGCATTGGACACAGCATGCGCGAGTGTAGCAAATAAATGATTGCAACTGACGAGCGCCGGAGCGTACGCGCGGCGGCAAAACACCGGCGAAAGGTCATTTTATTGAATTGTTGTGCTGTGAAATGCTTAAAATTTGGCGTGAATTCGTGTATTTTGCATGATTAATTTCATCCGGCAAGTGCAATTTAATGCAGGGAGTGTACGGGATGCTAGACGAAGGGAAAGAAAAAGGTGCATTTGAATTTGCCATGGCGTGAGGAAGATTGACTCTTCCGTCGCGACTGAAAGAAAAGATTGCATGGAGTTAAGTGGAGTGTGCCGGGGCAATCAGACTTGCGTGGTGTGTTAAACACAAATGGACATTATTCAGTGAAGAAATGAAAATTGTCTCAGGGAGTTGATTAGAAATCTGATTTCTAGCGCGATAGTCGAGTTCAAAATATTTTTTTAAGTGTGAGAAGAATGTTGGCTAGTCCTAGACAAGTGTGTGTGAACGAGCGAGAGAACGGTTTGCAGAGTGTGTTGGTTCGATGGTTTGCCGTTGTTTGATTCTTTTGCCGATGGGGGAACTTGCTCGCGCCGGTAATGGGGTGTAACGGGGAGTCGGTTCAAGATTGTCAACCAGTGCGGACGGCGCGAGAAATAGAGGCAAAACTATCGCGTATACTGAATACGAGTGCGCGAAGTTCTCTTAATTCACATAAGAGTTAGTGGATATGTGAATAAATTCACGCTGAAGAAAATCGAAGTGCGAATTTTATCGCGAGGTGTTTACACACGCTTGTGCTTCAATTCGATTGAGTTTCGTACGGTTTCGCAGCAGAGTGCGGACGATGGGAAAATAACGGCGGGCAAGCGCTGTTGCCGAGTTTCTCGTCAAGCGAGTTCTATGTGTCAGTGAGTGCACACTTGGTGTACGAGTGTTAGCTCGAAATCCGAAACGGGGACGGCAATACAAACAGATCACGCCAGATCACAACAAAAAATAGACACATACGTGCGGTAGGAATGTGCTTGCAGACGGAACGAGATGAGTAGAGGAAATATTTGGAACGTATGCATGTAATGGAAATGCTTTGCACGGCAATATTGGAACTTTTCATGCAACCAGATTCCAAACCTGAAAAGGCTGTTGATTTCAGTCGGAACAATTTAGGCGATGCGGTGTTAGAAAATGACACAATTGCTCATCTGAGGCGGGAATTGCAAATATCTCGCAACAAAGCAGGGCAACTTCGAAAACAAATTGAAGGATGGAAACTAGAAATCGCAAAGACACTGAAAAAATACTCAAATGGATGAATACTGTAGTAAATCTGATTTAGTTAGTGATACTACAATTTCTGCAGGAATTTTGATTTATGAATTGTGATAGTATATGTTTTGAACAGTGAAGTATTTAATGCGAGTGAGGGTTGTTTATGCTAAATTATTGAACAATTGCTTCCTATGGATGCCAATCGAACTGCAAGTCGACCATATTTGTCTAGAGCTGTTTTTTGACGAAATTTGACGTAATTTGAAATAGTTTACAACAGTTTATTGTGTCAATTGAGTTGCCAACCCGTCCTTTAAAATAAAAACATTGACTTGGAATAGAAAGTCAAAAAAAAAAAAAAAATTTGAAAGTGGATTGCCCGTAATCTATATGAGATATATTTGAAGACAGCGATTTTTATTAGAGAGGAAAACAAAACAAAAACAATTTTAGGACTTGCTCACCCCACTTCGTCAACGAGCGCTCGTCGCCGGAGGAGGTATTGTAAGTATCCTTTTAATTTCTTTGTTCTATATATTTGTTTTATATATTTGTTTTATTAAATTTAAAAAAATCTTATTCATTAAATATTCATGAATTGGCATGAGAGATACCCATTTTTATAGAGGGGGGGTATACAATAATATTCTTATGGGGTTTTCAAAAACAAAAAAAATAAAGAGACAAGAAAACGGTGCCACTTAAAATTGAAATAAAACAGCAGCCTTTCTCGGTTCAGAAAAAAAAAAAAAAAAATTTAAAAAAATCATACCATATCAAATCTGGTCGAAGAGTATAAACTCATTGTATGAACCTTACAAGAAACTGAGTAAACTATTTCAAAACCGGAAAAATTACATTTGCTTACTTTGCCTGTAATTAATTGTTAATGTTTATTGTCATGCTTTTTTTTTCTTTTGAATCAAAATTTAATTCAAATAAAATGAATTGTTAAACGTAAAATCGGTCTTTCCCTTCCGGTTTTTTCTAATCGGGTATAGGACCCGGTACGGTGGCAGGCTTCCACCCCAAAATATGAGCCAGCCACCGGGTACTTCATAATTTTTCTGTTTCAGGTGACTTTATGGGTTGAGTGGCCCAAGCCAAGTGCCTTTTTATGGCATAGAGTTATGCAATTCAATTGTATAATTCTATGACATAAATTGGTCACCGGGGTACTCCCCTTCTGATGGGAAAGTTCATATAATTCAAGTTGTATGAGTTTTCCACTCAGAAGAGGAATACCTGGCCACTTCAACAGTTTAACATTGGATTTATTCCGGTTGGGTGGGCATGAAGGGGCTCTACCACCACCCGGTTGCCCCTCTTTCATTTGTGGGCCCTGAATGTATTTGGGTAAAGACGAGGTCACCCCAAATTAGTCTTTCTTGTCAGGTTGCACTTGTTCTAGTAACCAGTATGTCTCCTTCGTGGAGGTTATCTACAATGTTGCGACTTCGGTCGTCTTCTTTGATCTCTGCAAGCAATTCGTGAATGCGAAATGTTTTGTAGTGAGTCCTCGTGCCGGGGAAACGAACCCGCCCCACGACACCGCAATGCTAGCCTGCCAGCGCATTCACGCGTCTCCGGACGAGGGCATTCTCGGCAGGGACCAACACCTTCCTCTGCCGAGGCAGCAGAACATCGCTGCGGTCCTTCACGGACTTTATGGAAACTTTTTATTCACTACAGAGGCTTCCAACAATTCAAATGAGAATCACTTCAAAATCACGCGTTCGTGATCAGTGTACCGATGTGGTGTCAGACATAAGATACTTTAATTCGAACCGAAGCAAAGACAAATTGCAAACTATGACACCAAGTAACCGAACCAAAAGTATTGAATCTATTGGTCGCGGATTAAATCAAAACTTGCCCACCCTACGACATACTCGCCTTCCGTTTCTGTTCCGCTGAAAATCTAATCTACTGGAACGAAAGAATTAGTTATATATAGCAATTCATTTTTAATGTCGCTCTTTTTCTTTTTTTTGTAAGAAACGATTTTAAATTTTCATTTTTTCGCCACACTCATATATACAGGGTGTTTTTTAAGAGGTATAGAATTTTGAAATGAAATTAAATTCGGAAAATTTGTTTTGATTGCCATGAAATTTGTTTTATTGGAAAGATATTGTCTGTCGTTTTTATTTAAATATGGTTTCGGGCATATAAGCACCACAACTGGCGCAGAGGAAGTCCAAACGAGAAGTCCAATTTTTGACTACTCTTACCAATAATTGGGGCCGTATCTCAACAATAACGCGTCAGCCTAGGCAAACTGCTCAAGGAACCTTTACAACAAGGAGCACGAGGAAACGAAATGGCCAAATTGATTGTTGCAATTTCAGTCCACTTGGCATTGTTTGATAAAAGTATTTAGAAGCGCAAACTAAAAAGAGGCCTGCATTAAAAACATAGATAATCGAATTTATTATGCCGGAAAATTACCCGAAGAGATTAGAACAGACTTCGGGAAATATGTATATCATTGAATTATCGAAAACTAAAGAAGAAACACTTAAAAACAAAGAAGTAGCAAATGTTCTTTTAAAAAAACTGAGAGAATTATACAATAATACAGAAGGAGACATTATCTCCACCTGATGTTGATCTGTGGTCATTGAAAGATTATTTCGGAAGCATGTTTGAACTTGGCTTTAAACGGAGATTACTTCAATAGTATTTCCATATATTCATGTTCGGCAAGATGCCTTCTTAAAATCAATTCTTCATTTCAATGAAACATTAACATCTGACCTCATATCGAGCTTGAATCTTATTGATTATTTTATCAGCTATGAAGACTTATGTTTCATATTTGACAGGATGAACAATAAGGAATCATGTAGTACTGGTGGTAATCCAAATGTAGTTCTCTGACATTTGCCTGAGGCTGCTATTAGGAATTATTGCATATTGTTCAACAACATGTTGAGCAATTCATATTTCCCAAATAAGTGGAAAAAGGCTAAGGTATTTTCGATCTTGAAGAAAGGAAAAGAATCTTCATGCCCTAAAAGCGTGATACTCAACAAAGCATTACACGCCCACGTTGAGGAATATGAGTTGATGCCGAATTTCCAATTTGGTTTTCATGCCAGGCATTCGACCACACATGCAATAACGAAAGTAACCTCAGGCATCTGTTGGAAACTAAACAATAGAGACTGTGTTGGAGCATGTCTTATTGATATGGAGAAAGCCTTCAATACGGTGTGGTTAGATGGAGTAGTTTTTAAACTCCTTCTGGATAAATTTATCAGACACCTTATCCCCATGATGTGCAATATGTTATACGGGAAATCATTGGTTGTAACTGATGGATATCTGACAGCAATGCGTGAATTCAAGGTCTTGAATGGTCACAGCAGGGAACAGTTACTGCGCCTCTGCTCTTCTCAATATTCATTCGCAAGCTATTGAACGGCTTTGATTTTAACGTCTCGCCCACGCGATTATTGGTAGCGTTTGCTGATGATCTGATTATCTATACGGCAAACCGAAAAGCTACAATAGTTCAGAGCAATCTCCAAAAAATGTTCAGTGATGTGCAGCTGTACACTGACAATTGGTAAATGAAAATCAATGCGCAGAAGTGCGAAACAATTTTATTTCGGACAACGCTGCAGGGGGTCAGTCAAGACCTGAAACATAATTGAAAGGATTTCTATATTATGGCTGGTGAGGGTAGCTCAGAGCGGGTTCCACATAAATCCCGTGTTCGATACCTCGGTGTTCATCCCGATCAGTATCTGTACTGTACTGAACATGTGAAAATTATGCTCAGTAAGGCACAAAAAGTAGTCATGGCCCTTCGACAGCTCTTTGATTCTAGAAACATTGATCTAAAGGTCAAAATTATCTGTTACAAGGCCCTGGTTAGACCAGTTTTGACATATGGATATCAGATCTGGTACAACCAGAGTGCTAGTACTATGGAAAGATTAAGAGTTTACGAAAGGAAATGTCTTCGTGCATATACTGATTTGTACAGAAAGCCTGAGATGGATTGGAAGCATTTATATTGAATAGAAGAATTTATCAAACTGCAAAAGTGACAAGATCTTCATATTGAGACTTCTTCGGAATTATATTGTAAGATCTGTAACTGTGACTGAAAACCCTTGGATTTCACAGCCGTTCCACCCTACAGACGAGTATATTGCGACTTGCCTCACTACTGGCTTCGTTCCTCCAGAAGTATTCGGGTATTTGGACATGAATCGATATGTTTTTGATTCTGACGGAGTCCCAGTCATATATCACATATATTGACGGGTCACCCATAAAAAGATAAAATATCCTCCGAATTAGAGTTCACGAGACCTACGATTCCATGGAGATATCATTTGCTAGATTCGTTGAAGCTGATCGAGTTGAGACGGGGCTATCTAGGTATTGGTGGCTGAATGACAATGTCTAAATTATTCGTGTTTATTTTCAGTTTTTGTGTTTTTCGTTTCTTAGTTTTTGAGCTTCAGCTCATTATTGCTACATGAGGTGTTGTTGTTTATTTGTGTTAAAAATTAAGGGTAGGTCAGGTATATGTTATGTTTATTTTATTAGGTTTAGAGATAAGGTTAAACGCGTAGGCTAGGAATATTGTGATAGAATTTTTTAGTATAAGATAAAGTTTTTGATTGAATTTATTAGAATTAGGTTATAACATATTAGGTATTGGATCAAAGTTCATTGTTGTGTTTAAATTGTAAATAAGTTTTGAGTAGTGCAGGTTGGTTTTTTCTACTTTTTCAATCAAAACATAAAATACGTAATAATCTTAATTAATTTGAATTTGCTATAGTTTTTTGATGAAATGTGTTTAATTAATAACGTATAAATTTAGAGAGCCATTTGGGCCATTAAGTTTTGTATGTTTATTATTTGGAATTCGCTTTATATTCTTTTAAAATTTATACCGATTAGTATTAAATAAAGCGCTTTTGACTTTGACTTTGATTTTGAACTGAAAATATTCTAATGTAAATATGGATAGCTCGCGAAATCGTGAAAAACAAAAAAACTATCGCTAATCGCATATGATAAAGTGATAAAGTGGGGAAAAATGTTAAACTGTTACAAACCTTATTTCCCTAACCCAGTGCTCGAAATATTCGTAAAAATAGTAAAAGCAAGTGTGTTGCCACTCACCGTGAACTCTGTAATAAGCAAAACCATATCAGAAAAATCAATTAAATAGATCCAAGCAGGCCTTTGAAAACTACGCGCATAGGATTAAGCCTTAGCTAAGCTACTTGACGTGCTTCAGATAAGAGTTTGGCAGTTAGCGAAACAGATAAATTTGGCAGTAAGTTGAATCGCACCAAGCATTTCCTCGTCCAAAGTCTTACCAGCGTTGGTAGCCGCTCGCGAGTTCGAGACCAGTTTTCTTTGGGAATTTCCAACGTAAACGCAGCCAAGAAAACTAGCCAGTTTCAATTAAGTCATTTTCGCAACTTGAGTGCCTGGTTAATTGAGCAGAACGCAGGAACACTTTTTGGAAACTGTCGCGGCAGATACCGTCACGCAACAGTTGAAATTAACCATCTGAGTGATCCAGCATTTGGTGGATCCAGACACCATCTGAGTCGAGCTGACGTTGCAGATTTTGATATTTCACCAATGTTTGTAGCGTGGCGCTAGTTGCGAACGAGTCTTTTAGCAGGCAGTTTGGATAATATCGCGACAAGTTATTCTTTATAGAACAAGAACGAGACGTTCAACAAACTGATCATTAAGGTCGTTCAAATGAGCGCTAAAGACCAGACTTTTGTGAAGGAGCACCATCATATTGCGCAACTAATTTAAAGTGTTCAGCCTCAACAAAAGGATATCAGTTCACCCTTGGAGTCCAGTCGTAAAGATCGGCATGCTCGTTACTTCTCAGGTGGTATTTTATTGGATTTCTCGAAAATATTCCGCTCGCATTTGTAAATTCTCAGAAAATTTTTCCTTCTGAAATCATCAAATATTCGTATTAAGTATGAAATGAAACACTTCCATCAAAGCAAGCACTTTGCAGCCCGTATTTGTTATATCTATTCCTTGTCCTTCCATTGTCAGTGTTGAACAAAGCCCCGTGAAATATATGTGTAGATTCAGAAATGAAAATTATATTGAAATGCTGGAGAAACATAAAAACAAATTATGAACATGAATTTCATTGAACATTTTCTGATGCTGGAAATCGCCTTAGATTTTTAAATTAAAAAAAAAAATAAATTCTTAGAAATCCTACAAATCAAAACAAAAGCGGTAATAGAGGATAATTGAAAATTATATATCCACTATTTATGTAATTTGTATACTCTAGTTTCGTTGAAACTTAGTCATAATTTCGGATACCTTTAAAATTCTACAGTTATGCCCGGCCATTCGTAAAAAAGCAACAATAAAATAAGCCAATTAAAAATAACCGTCTACTAAGTTATTGATGACATTAAAGCTCGTCAAAAGTTACTAAATAAAATAAAAAAAAGAAAATCGGTTGACAAATAGAAGAGAATAAAATGTAGTAGCCGGAGAGTGCTCCTAGCACAAGGGTTTTGTAAACAAATCAGTGAATCAAACAATTTCTCCAGATAACAAAAGCGCCATTTTCTTTTAAGCCTTACCGACGTCGTTGTCTTTGTACTAACAATACCATACAAATGTTATGCACGATTTCTGAAATCGGAACAAATCTGTATGGTGTGAGTTATTGAGAAACGTGTATCTAAGAATAATCACATGTGGCTGTTGTTCCAATTGTATAATTTTCAATTGACCATAACTTTGTTGCTTATTGCACGATTGCTGTAAAATTTTCAGGGTATATGAACTTAAACATGAGATAATAACAATGATAAATAATAACAATTTTTTGAAATTTTAAAGGTCCCGTGCTATTATTAACAAAGTTAATCGAACTAAACTTCTCAGAAATTTGTTGCCCATGTACTTATTAAGGTCTACTTTCATGACTTTTTTTTTAAAGATTTTCGGCTCAAAAATGTCCAATTGCGAGGGGAGACACAAATTTTTCACCTATTTTGACCTCACCCAAACTCCCCTATGATGCCATCTTACGTTTTTTACCTGATTCAAAACGCTCTCACAAATCCCTTTCTTTTGATACCAATATCAGAGATATTTTACGAAAAAAAAAATTTAAGGGTTACCCCTGTGGAAGAGAAACCTCCCCTAAAAAACCTTATAAAATGTTATACCTGGTTTTTGGATAGGTTACCACTTCTGAACTGTTCACAAAATTACAAAAATGTGGCTTCCGTAGTTTCTGAGAAAATTTATTATGACGCACGGACCGACAACAAAAACCTAAAAAGGGTTTTAACTGTTTTGTTTTTGCCATTTCATATATAGATTCGTTAGCTTAGGAAATATCGACATTTTATCGGTTATCGTATTGTTATCGACTCAAAATCAATACCGATACGATAAATTTACAAAAAAAATATCGCCGATATCGATACGATATTAAAAAATTTAACTCTATACGATGTAGTAATCGAGCAATCACACAAGCAAAGTGCTCGAAAACCTTCCTAACTCCAACTCAAAATTTTAATGACAGATTTAGAAAAAATATTTAATTACTTCCATTCATAATCGTAATTTTTAAAACAGTTTTCTTTCTTATTATTATTATTAAATGTAATTTTATATCAATTTTCCTTTATTTTAAATTTAAACGCTTTCCTTTAATTATATTCTTCATGGGATTTTACTTATATTACTATTTAGAATCTTTTTCATTTTTCTTTAATTCATTTAGTTTTTCTTAAAAAATTTTAAATCTGTCAGTTAAAATTTTTAACATGGGAACACTGATTTAGTGCACCCCAATGGTATATTACCTTACCGAAGGCAAGCTAACTAGGCTGAGCTCAGCTGGTGCGATTTACCGTACACACGGAATGAGAAAGAAGAAATATAGCCCAGTCATATTAGGGCTTTCACCTCGGAATGAAAGATAATAAGCTGCAAATTGGTATGAACCTTTGTTTTGTCATTCTAAATGTTGTCTCAAAAGTCACAATCGTTATCGTGTCCGCGTCTCAAGATATTCAAGGTCAAAGGTCACAAAAATCGGTTTTTCGCGAATATCTGGCTTCCTATCGGTTAAATGAGATTTGCATTTATTATAAAAGTTGTAGGCTATAAAATTCCCTACAACTTTTGTTTAAACTTTTTTTTCATACGACCAACCGTTTTGAAGGTAGAGCGCGAAGAGTGCACATCGTACAGTCATATACGGCCTAATGCAAGGTCAAGCGTGAGTTATGGTTATCAGTACGTTATAAAGTCAATTATTTACTTGGAAATTATAATTATTAAACAATGCCTATTATTTATGTACTAACTATTAATTATTTATATTTAATTAAAGTAAGTAACTTGATTTGCAACGGTACAATTTCAAACTAACGAATAATCTTGACTCATACAAAGTGGAGAGAGTGGCCTTGAATACTATAGAACATCTGTCCCGGCAATGAATAGAAAAGGGCATAGGGTAGGGACAAGTATTTCCAGGTATATAAGTATTGAGAAATTTACGCGTTTTAAAGAAAAGATATATAATGTCGTGTTAACTTAAAATAAAACTAAAATATATAATCCAGAATTAATAATATTTTATACTTAAATAGTTAAATATGAATAATTATATATAAATAATCAAGTTACTTACTTTAATTAAATATAAATAATTAATAGTTAGTACATAAATAATATATATAATTATTCATATTTAACTATTTAAGTATAAAATATTATTAATTCTGGATTATATATTTTAGTTTTATTTTAAGTTAACACGACATTATATATCTTTTCTTTAAAACGCGTAAATTTCACAATACTTATATACCTGGAAATACTTGTCCCTACCCTATGCCCTTTTCTATTCATTGCCGGGACAGATGTTCTATAGTATTCAAGGCCACTCTCTCCACTTTGTATGAGTCAAGATTATTCGTTAGTTTGAAATTGTACCGTTGCAAATCAAGTTACTTACTTTAATTAAATATAAATAATTAATAGTTAGTACATAAATAATAGGCATTGTTTAATAATTATAATTTCCAAGTAAATAATTGACTTTATAACGTACTGATAACCATAACTCATGCTTGACCTTGCATTAGGCCGTATATGACTGTACGATGTGCACTCTTCGCGCTCTACCTTCAAAACGGTTGGTCGTATGAAAAAAAAGTTTAAACAAAAGTTGTAGGGAATTTTATAGCCTACAACTTTTATAATAAATGCAAATCTCATTTAACCGATAGGAAGCCAGATATTCGCGAAAAACCGATTTTTGTGACCTTTGACCTTGAATATCTTGAGACGCGGACACGATAACGATTGTGACTTTTGAGACAAAATTTAGAATGACAAAACAAAGGTTCATACCAATTTGCAGCTTATTATCTTTCATTCCGAGGTTGACCCCTTTTTTTACCTAATATGACTGGGCTAATACAAGTTTTGGGGACGGAAAGTGGAGTTTGACTTGGACCGTGCCAGGGCGAAACCGGTTGCCATATTTGGCCACGTTTTAAAGTCGGGAATATTTTGGAAGTTAGAATATATTAGATACTAAAATCGTTTTAAACTTTATAAAACGTACGTATGTGTTGTAAATTGATTGGTTTACTGCGTGAAGTGTTCAGGAGCACCCCTTTGAAAGTGGAAATTCGCGGCTCCATTTGTCTTCCGTTCCTTTTGATAAAGTCGTGGATTACTTGATAGTATTTCGAGCAGTTCCTAGACGGTGTTCCCTTGGAAGATTCAAATTTCTCCCCAAAACACCTACCCATTAACATAACTTCAACAAAATGTGTTCCTTTTCCTCCACTAAAATTTCAAATAAAATAACCATAAAACGCATTCATATGAATTCAGTGTAGAATGCATTCGTTACTCGTATCTTAAAATTGTTTTCCTCATTCGAGCCGGGTTCTCAAGCGCATGTTTTCCCGCGAAAGCCCTCCCGTTGATGCATTGAGACAACGGCGGTCCCAAAAATACCCGACCCGACAAGGAAAATCGGTCCTATAAAGATCCGTAACCCGCCATTGAATATAGTAGGGGAATAGGAAAAAGTATGAAAATGGAAAGTACGATTGAGAGCGGAACCCGGGACAGGTGAAAATGGGCGAAGAGAGTCGCCTTCCTCGTCATGATGCATCTTCATTGTCGTCATCGTGATAGTAAATAAATGAAAAGCAATTATTTACATTCGAATGTGGAAGATCTCGAGCGAAATTCAAATGAAGATTGTTTTTCGGTGAGCTTTGATTGTGAGAATGTTGTGAGCTTGACTGAAATTACATAATGGAAGTTTGGTGAAAAATCGATGACCTATGTCCGCATTTAATTAGCTAAATTCCATTGGCCGATTAATGTGCTGTACTGTGGTTGCTGCAATTAAGATAGAAATACCGAAATTGAAGTTGTAATAATCGAGCAGTTAAAGGGTTAAAGAAAACCTCAAAATGTCCCAGATCAATAGAAACGATCGAACCGGTACGATTGCAGATTGAATTGAAACAATTTCTGATTGACCTAGAACAATTTGCAATCGAACCGGTTTGAGATTGATCTGGTACGATGAAATACCTTGGACAGGGAAGTTGACATTTTTAGTGAAGGAGACTGGAGAAAAGACATACGTGTGGGAATTAGTGCAGTGCTGGCTATAGTTCAGGAACGTTAGACAAAACCCACATCAGTTAGAAAGAAGAGGAAAAGTTCTCGTCGATGGAAAGATGTGCTTTTCGTCGTCGTCTTAATTACAAAATTTAAAGAACAGTTCGGAGGTCACATCTAATTGGCAGCCAACACGTAAAACAAATTTGTGTGTCGTTTCGCAGTCGCCGTCGAGACTTTTAGAAAGCATTTCGTGACAGTGCCAGTTAGAAAAAAGAGGAAAATTTCTCGTCGATGGAAAGATGTGCTGTCGTCGTCGTCTTAATTACAAAATTTAAAGAACAGTTCGGAGGTCACATCTAATTGGCAGCCAACACGTAAAACAAATTTGTGTGTCGTTTTGCAGTCGCCGTCGAGACTTTTAGAAAGCATTTCGTGACAGTGCCAGTTAGAAAGAAGAGGAAAATTTCTCGTCGATGGAAAGATGTGCTTTTCGTCGTCGTCTTAATTACAAAATTTAAAGAACAGTTCGGAGGTCACATCTAATTGGCACCCAACACGTAAAACAAATTTGTGTGTCGTTTCGCAGTCGCCGTCGAGACTTTTAGAAAGCATTTCGTGACAGTGCCAGTTGGAAAGAAAGGATTTATCAGGAAAATTCTCCTGCCACTAGATACGTACTCAGGTTTATACAGTACCAATCGTATGCCCGCTAACGTTGTGGACATAGTTTTTGCTTGCAGTTCTTTAATCGACGAATATTTTGTTGCTAGTGCTGGAAGCTTTTCAATTGTTATCAACAAGCGAAGCAACCATAAAATTGATCGAGACTTGTTAATAGGAAGTAATAGCTTTGTTACAGAATCGAAATTTCCGGACCATCTGCATCGTCGTCGAGCGCTCGGAGGACCATGCAGGTGAGTACCCTATTATGGTGTTATTAATACATATATTTTTTGCATGTCTTTTTTTTTATTTTTAAAAATATTGCAATTCGATTGCGCAAAAAAAAACGGAACTTTTGTTTAAATCCCCAAAAAGCCGCTCGTGAAGACATCGATTAAAAACTGCAAATGATAAAAAAATACGAAATTGTTAACAAATAGCGATTAAATTTTAAGAAATCATACTTAAAAACAAGAAAAAAGGCAAACAAATCAAAAAAAAAATAAACAGAAATAGTTATTTATTAATTTTTAATAAATATTTAAAAGAATTTCTTACTAGTTACAATAATTATTTACGACTAGGAGTAAATAATATTTAATAAGGATAATGTTTAAATAAATATTTAAAATAAGAAATGAAAAATAATGTGGAGAACATCAAACTTAGTTATCAAATTTTTTAAAAGGCAAATTCATACAAAGAAGAAAAATAAGAGCATTAGTTAAGGCTGATAGAGTGATAATAGAACATACGAGTACATACTTATATGTTAAAATAAATGAATATGTTTAAAACTAACCAAACATACATGGAACTATGTTGCTAGTGGTGCTGAATTGCACCTGTTATACTTTATTTTATTCATACTGGAATGCTTCTTGTTTTGTCAAATTTTAATTTACAAATTCACTATGTGCGTATTGAAAATAATTACGAGAAATTAAAACCATGAACTAATATCATACCCTTCGGTCTTTCCTTTCTTCCGGCTCTGACCGGGTATAGGGCTCGGTATGGTGGCAGGCTGCCCCTAAAACCATGAGCCAGCCGCCGGGTACAAATTAATCCTTCTCGTTTCAGGTGACGTCGCGGGTTGAGTGGCGCAAGCAGAGTGCCTCTTTATGGCATAGAGTTATGCAATCAAATTGTGTAATTCTATGGCATAAATTGGTCACCGGGGTACTCCCCTTCTGATGGGAAAGTTCATGCAATTCAAGTTGTATGAGTTTTCCACTCAGAAGAGGAATACCTGGCCACTGCAACAAAATATACATGGATTTATTCCGGTTGGGTGGGTGCGAAGGGGCTCCACCATCACCCGTTTGCCCCTCTTTCATTTGTGGGCCATGAACTTCGTCGGGTAATGACGAGGTTACCCCAAGTCCGCCCTTCTTCTCAGGTTCCTCTTGTTCTCGAAACAAGTACTATCTCCCTCGACGTAGTTATTTACACTTTTTGCGACTTCGGTCGCCTCTTGAGCAACCTCAAATTCGTGAGTGCGAAATTTTTTTGTAGTGGGTCCTCATGCTGGGGAAATGAACCCGCCCCACGACACCGCAATGCTAGCCTGGCAGCGCATTCACGCGTCTCCAGACGAGGGCATTCTCGGCAGATATTGTCATCTTCTTCTGCCGAGGCAGCAGAACATCGCTGCAGTCCTTTACGGACAGTTTGAAACTCCTAAGGACACTACAAAGTGTCCAACTAGGCATCACTGTGGGGCAAATTCATTGGAAATTTTTGACGGAACCATAAAAAGTTTCTTTGCAAATATCTCTTTAAATTCGGTGAGTCTTGACGTACATGGAGACACGAGGTAATGCATCTTAGTCACAGTCGCACTTTCAACGAGAACTGGTGATTAATCGCTTTTAATTCAATTTCGCTGTAGAATAACATTGAGAGAAGTCCTAGCGGAAGGCGGTTATATTCAAAGTCGTCAATTCGGAAGCCGAAACGCGTTTATTGATACTCACGTGATTAGATTGGTACGCTTGACGAACGAAATAAATCGATATCAACGTCACGTGGATTTTTTTAACGGCCTAAGCCCCAAACTCGCTTCAGTTTCTTGCATTGCGATGAATGGTTCGTACTGTAGTTTTGGCTGAGGATAGAAACTTCTCAAAATCAATCAGAGCACAGCAACGCAATTAGTGAGAAGGGAGTAGTCGACCGTAATTTTATATCCTTGCCAAGTGCATGTATTAGAGCGAAGCATTTGCTGGAGTTCATCACTATAACAAGCCTTCAATTTTATTATAAAATCATTGTGTGCCGGAGGCATGTATCTGCGTAAATGTGACGGTGCCCGGATAAACTTATTTTTAAATGAAACATAGTGCTGTTAGGACCACGGGTTGCGAACATTTATATTTCAAATTGGTAAAAGTTAACTGTCAGGCGAATCGCTAATTATATTGTACATTCAATTTGTATTTGTGCTTTCTTTTGTCTATCATAGCATGAGAGGATCGAAGGAGATAAATGCTCAATTATTTAAGAATCAAAACGAAATTCACAAAGGTATTACTAAAAATCATCCTGCGCCGTGTGGGAATTCTTGCTCAAGTTTCCATAGAGACTCTTCCTATGAAAATCATCATTGCTCGAACCTGCGCAACAATCACTTCTTGACAACGACATTTCATTTATTTATTTATTTAACCAAACAAGGTATTGTTGTATCCAAAACGAGTATATCTTATTATCATTAAAGTTTTGTACACATCAAGAGTACATTTTGTTGTATATAGATTTTTGAAATCAATCGAAACTCATACAACTGCCTTTTATTACACTGATCGAAACCACATTACCAAAACCATCTCGCTTTAACACGTTTTAGAAGTTCTTCAACATACTTTTTTGCATCCACCAAATCACTGCAATCCTGTCATGCTCGCTTTCCACGCTCGTCCCGCTCATCTCTGTCTTCAGCTCCACACACTCTATCTCACCCTTGCAAAACCTAAAACCAAATTACATCATCCGTTATAATCCGTCTCCTTTTTCTCTTGTCATCGCACAGCTCATCGATTGCCAGTGCTATTCAACAGAGCATATACACTAAATAACACATTTAGTGCTACCAAACTTTATGTCCGCATATAACAGTGTACATTTTTACATTCTATTAAAATACATATCACTGTTTTTTTATTTGTTTTTTAGAATATAAATTTACATTTGCAGTGAAGGATTAGGAAACGAGGAACTTCGAAAAATTGGATTTAAATTGTGATCAAGATATGGTTGGGGAATAAAGATGGCTCATCTTGTTAAAAATTTTGACACACCTATTTATAGGTTCATTATCACCATAGATAGTATGATGTTTACTTTCTACGAGCAAAGGTGAATGTCTCGTAAATCTTACTGGCTCGTTTAAGGTTATTTTTTCGATTAGATATTGGACTTTAACGGTTCCTCTAAGGGCATTAAATGCGAAGCAAGAGTATAATGTGGTTCTACGCGAGGCAAGTGGTGTCATATTGAGAAGGGATAGCCGGTTATCGTACGATGGCAAATTATGGAAATAGATCATAGAGGGATCTGAGAGCAAATAGTAGGAATTGTTTCTGAATGGACTCAAACCACTCCAAGTGAACATCAAAGACCGGATACCAAACGACACAAGCGTATTCCATCGATCGAAACCACATTACCAAAACCATCTCGCTTTAACACGTTTTAGAAGTTCTTCAACATACTTTTTTGTATCCACCAAATCACTGCAATCCTGTCATGCTCGCTTTCCACGCTCGTCCCGCTCATCTCTGTCTTCAGCTCCACACACTCTATCTCACCCTTGCAAAACCTAAAACCAAATTACATCATCCGTTATAATCCGTCTCCTTTTTCTCTTGTCATCGCACAGCTCATCGATTGCCAGTGCTATTCAACAGAGCATATACACTAAATAACACATTTAGTGCTACCAAACTTTATGTCCGCATATAACAGTGTACATTTTTACATTCTATTAAAATACATATCACTGTTTTTTTATTTGTTTTTTAGAATATAAATTTACATTTGCAGTGAAGGATTAGGAAACGAGGAACTTCGAAAAATTGGATTTAAATTGTGATCAAGATATGGTTGGGGAATAAAGATGGCTCATCTTGTTAAAAATTTTGACACACCTATTTATAGGTTCATTATCACCATAGATAGTATGATGTTTACTTTCTACGAGCAAAGGTGAATGTCTCGTAAATCCTACTGGCTCGTTTAAGGTTATTTTTTCGATTAGATATTGGACTTTAACGGTTCCTCTAAGGGCATTAAATGCGAAGCAAGAGTATAATGTGGTTCTACGCGAGGCAAGTGGTGTCATATTGAGAAGGGATAGCCGGTTATCGTACGATGGCAAATTATGGAAATAGATCATAGAGGGATCTGAGAGCAAATAGTAGGAATTGTTTCTGAATGGACTCAAACCACTCCAAGTGAACATCAAAGACCGGATACCAAACGACACAAGCGTATTCCAGAATTGGGCGCACTAATAATGTGTATAACGTTTTCGTTACCCACAAGTTCTTAAATTCTTTCGCGCGTCGTTATTTTTATTCTTATTCGCTTTGCAGGGAACCTCATCGAAGTGCAAATTAAAGCGGAGTATCTTATACAAGTGAACAAGATCTACTACACTATCAACTCTGGAAAGCTTTGTATCATTGAGGTGCTAATCAGATAATAAAAGTGTACTTTTCCGAGAAAAACTTATCACCTGGCCTTTCTCAAAATTCAAATATAGAAGATTTCTGTTAGACCACTCTAAGAATCACTTTGGGATGCTATCACATGATATAATTTAAGATCATCCGCATAAAATAAGTGTGGTATATCGGATAACACATCAGAAAAGTCCGCTATAAAAATGTTGAAAAGAAGAGGTCTGAAGTGACTGCCTTGAGGAACACCGGAATAGACATGAATTCCGTTTGACACATATCCCTGAAATTTAACACCGGTTTGAGTCCGATTTTTGAGATACGAGTTCAGCCAATGAACTAGGGAGCCAGTGATTCCAAAATTATTAAATTTATGAGACAAAATCGTATGATTGACACAGTCAAAAGCCTTACTAAAGTCAGTATAAATTGCGTCGACTTGGTGTCCATTTTCTATTGCACAACGGATGTTAGAGACCAAAACTGTTAAGTTGGTGGTTGTGGATCGATTCTTTCTGAAGCCATGCTGTTGGTCATTGAGACGCTGTTCAATAAAAGGTGATATTTTTCAAATAACTTTGGGGTGTTTGGTAGTATGGCAATCCCTCTATAATTTTCAACGGCTCCTTTGCTTTTGTTTTTATGGATTGGAGTTAAGTAGGAGGATTTCCAGTATGCTGGGGACACGCCGCTTGATAGCGATTTGTTAAAAATGATGCAAAGAGGTAAAACTAATTCTTCTCTGCATTGAAATAAAAAATATGGAGGAAGTAAATCAGGGCCAGGTCCATGATTAAAATCAAGAGTTTCAATTGCTTCGAATATGTCACCCTCTGAAACTGAAATTTCTTGCAGTACAGTCCCACATTTTGTGTCTAGTGATGAAAAATTATGAAAATTGTTTGCTGAACAGTAAACTGATTGAAAACTGATTTCTGATTGGGAGAGTAGAACTGCAGTCTTTAAAGGTCATTTGTTTAGGATAGCCATGAGCTTTGCGCTTGATGTTCACAAATTCAAAAAAAATTCTTGGGGTCTTGGCAGAACTAAAAGCGAAGTGAAAGGTTTTCAATGGTTTGTCCACTGCAAAAGGTATTATTGCCAAACTAATCGTCTTAACGCCTTTCTTAAAAATAACTTCGAAGATAGCTAATATTTTTGTCCCTAAAAATCTTCAAGTAGTACCAATATTTTTTTGCACTCATAAAACAATTATCACAAACAAATAACGCTATAACTTTTATAGCTTTTGTAATTTATATTATATCTAAGACAACAAATGAAAACACACAACAGTTATATAATCCTTATATTGCAATATTAGAACTTAATATCTGGCCAAGTCAAAAAAAGCCCCAGTTTCAAACAAATAAGTTTATGTTTTCTTCTGTTTTATTTTTAATTGATAGAATGAAATTTTATTATTACATTCTAATATAGTACACAATCTATTATAAATTAAACCGTGAAAATATGCATGTGGAAGGAAATTTATTTATGCAAAAGAAAACACGATGCTTCAGGGAACACGACATTCGTTTAAAGAAACTATTATTAAAACATGCTTATATTTTTGAGGTTAAACTGAAAATATTTCAAATTCATATTTTAACACCTTGAAAAGAAGAAAAATGGAAGTTTATTAATTGATATAATCTAGTCAATTGTCTTTTTCCAATCGGAAAAATGTTTATAATTAGCTCTCCTTTAACAATACACAAATTCTGCTATTATCCAAATAATCGCTAATTGTGTTGTCCATAGTATCCAATTAACGATAGAGTCAAAGACTTTCAGATAAGAGGTAATAAATATTTTTGTTATATAGTACTAAAGTAAAAAGAATGAATAAAATGAATTGTTAAACCTTATCCGACGGTCTTTCCATTTCTCTTGGCCTCTTGGTATAGGACCCGCAACGATGGCAGGCTCCTCCTATAACATAGACCAGCCATCGGGCGCGCTCCTCCGTTTTTTTTTTGTTTAACAGGGGCTCTTGCCATGTAGAGTGGCCTTCTGCTCGCGTGCCCTTTTATGGTTTAGAGTTATGTGATTCCATCACATAATTCTACAACATAAGTTGGCCACGTCTATATTTCTCATTTGATAGGATAATTCATGCAAATTATGTTTGTATGAGTTTTTCACTCAAATGGGAAATATATGGCTACGTCTACGTTTGGATCTTGATCCGGTTCGGAGGGTGCGAGGGGGCACCATTTTCATCTGGATGCCCCACTCTTCTTTGTAGGCCATATGTATCGTCGGTAACGACGAAGTCCTCTTGAGTCGGTCTGTCTTCCCCAGGTCCAGTTTGTCCTTTGAGTCAGCAATTTCCGACCCTTATTTGGTTACCTCCTTTTCGACTTCGGTCGACATTTATTTGATCCCAGAAATTCGTGGATGAGAAATTCTTTTGTAGTGGGTCCTTGTGCTGGGGGAAGGAACCCACCCCACGACACCGCAACGCTAGCCTGCCAGCGCATTCACGCGTCCCCAGACAAGGCCAATCTCGGCGGATCTTACCGTCCTCTCCCGCTGAGGCAGCAGACCATCGCTGCAGTCCTTTACGGACATTATCTATACCCATTTCACTACAATGATACCGATAATAGCCTTAATATCGGTATCGTATCGTGAAGGCCTATTCGTATGAAACTGATGATCTTCTTTCCCATGGAATTCGGTTAAAAAATGAAACATACCTGGATTAAATAATTCAATTCAGTAAAAATGCGTTAGTAGAATCAAGATTTTAAATTTTTGATACTCTCATGTAAACAAAATAAATTTGGTTGCTAGAATAAAACGCTTGTAAATTCTTTGCAATAATAATAATCGTAACTACAAGTATGCCAAAGCTTTGTTTATGAATGCAGTGCATACGCGATATGTGATTGCACTGCAAATATTCTACTGTTATATTCAATCGCTGTTTTATTCATTGCTGTTGGTTTATTACACTTCATTTTGATTCACTACTCATGTCGGCTAACGCATGCACACACCTAAGATGCTTTTAACTAGATTTCTACTGGTTGCTATTCATTTCTTCATTGAAGCACAAAAGCTTCTAAGTGTCGGAATTCGAGTGCACTTTACAGTTTGCACTTGCAGCCACTTCAATTTTAGGTCGGATCTCATCTCTAAGAGGCCTTGCGAGTTGAAATTTGAATGAATAGTTTCAGTTGTTTTGTCAACTACACGCATAGCTGGAGTAAATAGTCAGTCATTGATGACATAATTTCGTACGCTCATTAGGCGCGAAGATGCGAGCGCAAATGGAGCGGTGTAGCACCTGCTGTTTCTCTTTCCATTGTAATATTATCACTCGCAGCTCCTCGGACTTGGCGCTATCATTGGAATCGCGTAGATAAGAAGAGCAGGCTCAACACGGCGATAACCGAACTGAAACATGAATAATACAAATACAACACGGGTTGAGCCCCAAAGCTCGGTTGCTTCATTCCCATTTCAGTGTTAATTAAACTTTGAAATGTTCAACGCAAGTCCAGGCTTCGCGAAAAGTGTGTCGGATCAAGTCTATAACGATTGCAAAAAGAAGTTCTCCCTTATTTCCGGGCTGCAAATCAACTAGATCTTTCTCGTATTAACCCTCGGTCGTTAAGAGCTGTTAAATGCACTTTTCTGATCGATATCCACTTCCGTATTAAATCTAAATTGAATGAAAATGCAAGCAAAAAAAATTATTTATATGTGATTCAGTGAGTGCGATACTTAACAAAAAACAAGATATTGCCATTTAATTGGGAGACATCAGATTCTTCCATTCCCGTCTCCAGCGCCATCCATGCTTCACAAGTTTACTTAGTGAATCAACATTCGGACTAATAATAGTTAAAACGAAAAGTGCAAATAGTAGGTACCCCCATATCGCTCGTATGAAGTGTATATTATCACCGTCATAAGAATATGAGAGCGCAACGATAAGCAAAGTCTGTTCATAATCTTTAAATCAACAATTGTAATTAATTGATTTGGCTAAGTACAAATACATTTATCTGTTTTTGTTCTCAGCAATAGTACGACGACGCCAACTCGGCTTGAGAATTAAAGTGCATGCACCTTCGGGTAGCTTTGCAATAATGTATTATGTAAATGCGTCAAGTCGGGCCAAAGTATGTTAGAAACATTCTCGCCATATTTTTGTTAATTAACTTTTTTACCCACGTACGCGTTTAACACTCGTATTTTGGCAATGAGATTGACGCTACTCGTTTTAGATATATTTTTATGAGTCAAATTTTTATTCAGAGTTGTTGCATCTGATTAAGATTAATGAAAATGACGAGAGACAGATTACAGGAATTGCTCAATGTAAGTTTATTCTTCGAAGAAGAGCTTGAATTAATTTGAAAAATATTTTCCAGTTATCCAGAATACCGAATAATCCATCAGTTGCGGACGTTCATCTTATCAACATTAAAAATGAATATTCCACTATTGACGATATCCTTGGAGAGGTATTTGTATAAGCTATTTCTTAGAATACAATTTAATTCTCCTAATATCGAATGAAAAATACGTTGGATTAAATATACCCGTCATCTTAGATTAGTTACTAAAAAGCAGAATACGAAGTTTTTATATGTTACTTAGTTGCAGAATGTTTGTTTATTTCTATTAGGGTATGTACAGTATGGTTATATCTGCGATTTTGCCCTTCCGATAATTATTAAATTCAAGTTTTAGTGTTACATTCTAATTCTCCAATTTGACCTTTCAGCGCTCATTAGCAGTAATGTGCTCAAAGCTAGAACACATTATTATTTAATGAAAAAAAAACTTTTAGAAATAAAAAAAATCATGCTCGAAATGCCCTGAAAAGGCAGAAATAAATTGCATGGAATCGGTGCTAAATCAGTTTTCCTCCGTTTATTCATTTTGCTGAAGATACTGTAAACTATTATGTCTAAACGGGGAAATTGATTTGGCACCGATTCCATAAAATTTCTTTCAACTTTATACGTATATAGCCAGTTTTTTTCTAATTTTATCAAAATTATATTTTTCTTTATACATTAGATATTTTATTAATTTCGTATGATAGCTATTTTTGACTACTATTTGCAGTTTTCTTCAGTACAATAATTATTGGCTTACAGGATTTTTATTTAAGTACAAATAACTTTTAAAAAAGGCAATTACATTTACGATTTAATTAAGCTAAATGGCAATTACCTTCATCCGTATTCATTATTCGTTTCTCAGGTACTTGGATTATCTTTATTGCTTCCGTTGCGTCTAATTTCCTAGGGCAATCACTGCTCTTCATTACGCTTAAATCGTTAATGTCTATCATGTGTTGTTCTTCGATGATGTATTTAGCTACGGCCAACCTCATGTGCGATCCCGGATGTTTGGCTGCGATTTTAGCTTCCCTAATATGTTCGTGAAACCTGACCGGCACCAATCTTTTCGTTTGTCTGATATATATCATAGCCCAGTCATATTAGGTAAACAAGTTGGGTAAACAGACCTACGCTCATGTCAGAAGGGTTTTGTATTCAATTTACAAAATGCAGTCACCAGATCGAATCAAATCAATAAACATGTCAAAGACGATTTTATTGGAGAAAATATGAAATGCGAAGATCATACTATTTTTAACAAAGTTCAATGAATTTCGACTTTGAGGTTTTTGGCATTGTTATACTCATAAATATCTCCCTTGATAATTATTTCAGATGCCACCCGCGACGGAGGAAACACATTTTTCATGTATTTCCCCCCTGTGCCCCCACTGAAGCAAAAACTGACAGTTTAAGAACTGTTTTGAAAAGCTCCCATGAAAACTTTCATTTCATACTCATATCCGCTACGTTTAATGAATTTTTTTTCAGGGGCCACTCTCCTGTGCTGAAATCATCGATTCATGGCCAATTTTTTCGAATCCTAGAATGGTTACAAAACCCTTTTGCTAGGAGCTCTCTCCCACCTCCTTGACTTATTTCACTTATGAGCATTAATTGTAGGTACTCATCTTCAGTCATTCATTCAATTGAATCAAGTGTTCAAAGCATGCACCTTAAACGTTGAAGTTGGGAAAAAATAACTCCAAATTATTCAATTTTCGCATTTAAAACAGCCACTATCTTGTTTTACGATTACTGATACTACTAGCTGAACCGATTCTCAAAGATACGCATGACACCTATCATTCCTGAAATTTTCATGCAAATCCTAGCAAAACTGTAGTGTCTGAGTCGGTAAAAAGCGCATGTTGTTCCATAGCCATCTGTTGCCATAGTAATACATGCAGCGCATATTGTTCCATAGTAATACAGGAAAATTCAAACCGCTATAACTTCGCTAAATATGATGCAATCTTTATGAAACTTGCAGGGTCAATCAATCTTATAAATAGACATTTGTGTACTGAATTTCATTGAATTTAAGGGTACCGTTAAGATTTTATTCAAGAAAACATAAAATCGATAAATCATACTATTACTAACAAAGTTGAGTGAATTGCGACTTCTCACGTATTTGTTGTTGTTGTACTCACCAAGGCCTATATTCTTGATTTTTTTCAGATTTTTCGGATCACAGGTGTCCAATCGCGAGGGGGGGGGACACAAATTTTTCGTGTATTTCCCCTCCCTGTGCGCCCCTCGAAGCAAACTTTGCCAAACTAAGACCTGTTTTGGAAAGTTCTCATCAAGACCTTTCATTTGATACCCATATCGGCTACCTTCAATGAAATTTTTTTTTCGGGGGGTCACTCCCCTACATGGGGAGACCCCCCTTAAAAACCTTATAAAATTTTTTAGTAATTGAACTTTGAAGAGATCACCACTTTACACCTACATACAAAATTTGATGCTTCTAGCTTAAGTAGTTTCCGAGAAAAACTGCTGTGACACACGGACGGACGGACGGACGGACGGACGGACGGACGGACAGACAGACGGACAGACGGACAGACAGGACGCGATTTTAGAAGGGTTTTGTAAAATTATTTTACAAAACCCTAAAAAAGGGGTCAACCTCGGAATGAAAGATAATAAGCTGCAAATTGGTATGAACCTTTGTTTTGTCATTCTAAATGTTGTCTCAAAAGTCACAATCGTTATCGTGTCCGCGTCTCAAGATATTCAAGGTCAAAGGTCACAAAAATCGGTTTTTCGCGAATATCTGGCTTCCTATCGGTTAAATGAGATTTGCATTTATTATAAAAGTTGTAGGCTATAAAATTCCCTACAACTTTTGTTTAAACTTTTTTTTCATACGACCAACCGTTTTGAAGGTAGAGCGCGAAGAGTGCACATCGTACAGTCATATACGGCCTAATGCAAGGTCAAGCGTGAGTTATGGTTATCAGTACGTTATAAAGTCAATTATTTACTTGGAAATTATAATTATTAAACAATGCCTATTATTTATGTACTAACTATTAATTATTTATATTTAATTAAAGTAGAACCTAAAGAATGGGGCTGGATGCTTGAAAATGAAATCCTGGAGCCCATACGAACGTTATTACCTCCAGCACCAGCCGAACTACTAAACGTAATATTTTGCAATTGCAAAAATGGTTGTGGTTCCCGCTGTGGATGCAGAAAATCAGGGCTACAATGTTCTTTAGCTTGCGGCCAGTGCAACGGACAAGCTTGCCTCAACGCTTCACTGTATCCAAGTAATCCCGATGAAGAAAATACATATGATCCCGATATTCTGGAAGGTTTGGAGATGAACATGACAGATAATGAGGATGATGACAATGAATTCTTCTTCTTGTCGCTCAAAAATGTTCGATTCATTGTCATCATCCTCATTATCTGTCATGTTCATCTCCAAACCTTCCAGAATATCGGGATCATATGTATTTTCTTCATCATCGATGTCTTTTGAATACCTGGAATATGCCACTGATACGCGCTTTGGAGCTTATGTTGTCGGTTTCAATGTTGTTAAATTGTTCCTATTTTTTTTCGGATCTTCTTCTTGATGATTGCTTCGATGCATTTTTCGTCGCATCCATTTATGCTGGCTATATTTATAATATATTCCTTTTCTTTTTTGAATCACTCTGCTGTTAATGGCACTGTCAGTAAGCGGTGGATCATTGAAAAGTATGCTGCCATTTTTGGGGGGTAGCTATTGCTAGAGTCGTTAGTAATTGTACGTTGGGTAGTCGATTGCTTCCGGTAGATGTCGATTTCAATCCTAACTTGGTTCCTAATAAGTTTCAAATCAAATATCTAATGCATAAAGAAAAATTAATTTTATTATAATTTTATTTCACCTTTTATAGGGCATTTAGAAGTTGATTTTTTTTTCTTAAAGTTTTTTATTTCATGCGTTTTAGACACTGATTTTATATCTAAAAGAAATTTTTTCTAGCCCAAATCATCATTGTCTATCGACGAAAGATGAGGATACAGATATGGGTCCAAACCATTCTGCCAAAGATTATTTCGATCCTTTTAAAATTCGCGCTAGTGCAATTCTAACCTTGTTATTGAGATTTGTTAGGGAATCTAATTTCATGATTGTACGGTATTCAAGGTGATGGTCTGTATCACGCTGAACCATATGATTATTGCGTGATTTTTTAATCAGTATTTACTACAGTTGGGTACTCCGACAGTACCACCACAAGAGCAAACTCTTTGCCACGAACGAACTATGAACTTGGGAGCTGCTGTCCAAGCGGCGAACATCCAAACCACTACAACACACGGACTACTCATTACTGCTATAGGTAAAATTAATTCAGTTTATCAGAATAAAAAATGTGGGAATTGTGTTGGTCAGCAAATGACAACGCGAATCCTTACTTAACTAACTATTCATTTATTCAAAAATCAACTAAATATTTGGGAGTTGGGAGTTACACGTATTACTTGATTGATGGCGTGTGCACGACTAACCGCTAAATGCAACACAACTTCAGACCATGAGTGTTTGCGTAAATGTAGTGTGGATGCTTGCATGTGGGCGAGAAATTTTTATGCTGGAATTATGTAGCTGACCGCTACAAGTACTCCCCCCTTTGAAGAGAACAGGAAAATGAATTAATTGTTGTCGTTGAATCTCACACGTTTTTTGCGTTGTCATTGGGGTGATGAATCGCTGCTCGATGAATCGGAAGATGATGGTCGAAAAAACGTCGTGCTTCTGCGTGACGATGTGTTTTCGGATTCCGATGACGTACTCGAAGCTGGAGCTGTATGGCCAGACGTGGACGGCGTTGGTTCGTTGTGTGGAGGCGGTGGAGCTGCGTTCCATGGTTTGTCGTCAGGAAGCATGAAAGCTGGTTAAGTCTATCAATGCTTACCAGCATCTCGACGTTTTGAATATTGATAATGTAGTAGCGGTCGGTTCACCTGAAGACTTCGTATGGACCTTTATATGGTTGCTAAAGACTTGGTATGGACCTTTATATGGTTGCTCGAATGTTAGTCGAGGTGCTTCGACTCGGATGAGTACGTGAGAACATGTGGGTAGTTCTTTAAAGACAAAGATCGGTTTGTTTCCATGTCGAAACATTTTTTTTTTTGTGGTAGGGAGGTGAATGCCCATTTATGCACAGAGTGTGGGACTCCCATGTTCAAAAGAAGGCGAATGAACTACTCACTAAACACCTCCCCTGTCAACCTGAGAATCTAGTCTGGAACCGTGTGACACATTACTTCTAGCGGGGGGGGAGAGGGGAAGAGGAAGTTCCAGACAAGTGATCCCCCAGCCCCAAACACCCGTGGCTGCTGTGAGTCCCTTTTGTCTTTTAGGACTGTCCGAGCATAATGTGCCACCTGGTTCCATTTGTCAACCGATTCGAGCATCACCACAACTATATTATCCGGGGTGAGCCCTCCCGACTCCCTGTAGAGGGCCCTTCGCAGTCTGTCCCATTTTATGCACGCAAAAAATGTGTGGTAGGCATTGTCTTCCTCTCCTAGGCAATATCGACAATCGGGGGACAGTGACTTACAAATCTTGTGCAGGTAAGACTGAAAACACCCATGTCCGCTCAGATAGAAGTCAGCCTCACTATGCCTTCGATTTAGCCACGATCTTACATCCGGGATGAGGTGCGCAGTCCACCTTCCCTTCGTGCAATCCGCCCAAGACAGCTGCTAATCGTTGAGTGAGCGCTGTATCTCTTCGCGGACAACCATCTCCCTCAAAATAGAGCGGCACTCTCTAGCAAGGAGGCCGACAGGTATCACGCCTGCTGTAACTTTCACCGCCGATTCAGAGACAGACGGATACGAAGATGCAGTCCTCAGCATGCCTCTTCTCTGTATCTGTGCCAAACGTTTTCGGTATACCTCCTTACTAAGAGCGTCGCCCCATACCTCTGCTCCGTTCCGTAGCACTACAGCACTCATCAGGAGGCGTCTTCTTGCTGGGCTGGGTCCCCCTACGCTGGCCATAAGTTAATTCAGAGCCGATACTCCCGAAGCAGCCTTCTCAGCCGTTGCCCTGATTTGCTGAGAGAAACTCATCTTCGAGTCAATCAGTAGCCCCAAGTACTTCACCGCTGGTTTCGATTCGATTTGTATATCTCCAATACTGATCATCCTTACTCTAGGGATTCTTTTTTTGGCAAGATGACCACTTCGGTTTTCTCCAGTGCTAAACTGAGCCCACAAGCAGTCATCCAGTCTCTTACTCGGCACATTAGCATACCTAGTCTAAGTTGTGCTTGTTCAACGGTGCGTCCAGCAACCAGAGCCGCAACATCATCCGCATAGCCGATCAAGCGCGACTCATCTGGCATCTCGTGTCTCAGTAGCCCGTCATAAGACACGTTCCACAGCTCTGGACCAAGGATAGATTCCTGGGCAATACCCGATGTAACCGCCATCGTTTGTTGGCCCTGTGTCGTGTCATAGAGCAGGCTTCGGTCTTTTAGGTAGTCCCTCAAAAGCCACATTAGATATTCTGGAACTTGAAAAGGGTTTTCCAGCGTATCCAGAATATTCAACCATCTAGCGGAGTTGAAGGCGTTCCTGACGTCGAGTGTAACCAACAGGACGATCCGTCGCTGGGTACGACTATGTGCTTTTGCCTTTTGGACCGCGCTCACCACCTCTGAAATCGCGTCGATAGTAGAACGTCCTGCTCTAAAGCCGTACTGCCGAGGAGATAGGTCCCCAGCAGCACGAATTGCGTCAGTGAGTCTTCCCTTGATGAGTTTCTCTAGCACTTTTCCAGCCGTGTCTAGCATGCATAACGGGCGGTATGAAGACGGCAATTCCGGATTTCCCTTCCCCTTGCTGATCAGCCTCGCCACCTTCCATTGTACCGGGAAAACCCCGTCCCATAGGCAAGCGTTGAATGTGCTGAGCAGCAAGTCAGGACAATGGTGATGGACAAGTTGCAACACCTCAGCCGGAATACTATCTTGACCTGGAGCCTTCCTCGCTTTCAATGAAAGGACTGCCTTCTCCAGCTCCGACTGTGTGAAGAGTGGACACTCGACTGCTGTTTCACCATGGACAGCGCCAACATGGATGGCATGGGCGGGGAAGAGTCCCCGTACTATCTCATTCATCTTTTCCACATCATTTATGCAAGGTTTCCGTAGGGCGCCGAGCTTCCGTATAACTAGCTTGTAGCCAAGGCCCCACGGATCCTTGTTCACATGGTCCACTAGGTCTTACCGGCAGCGAGCGTTGCTATTGTTAATCAATTTGCGAAGGCCTTTCCTGGCCGACTTAGATGCTGCCACCCGGTTGCATGCCTCGTCACGGTTCCGCGCCTGTTGAGCCTTGTGATACTTCCTTCGCTTTTCAGCGATTTCAGTTGACCACCAGTACACTGGGGGCTTGCTGTGCCGTTTGACGGTCGTGCAAGTCCAAGCTTGGTCATTTTATCGAATTCGTCTTTGGCAATTTTCAGTTTATCGGCAGCGAGACGAAGTGCTTGTAATAATCGAGGAGCTATGGCTATAAAAGCCAGCGCTGCCACAGGCACACAGCACAAACTCAATTTAACGATTCAGTCATTTTCCCCATCGCAACACTCGCTCTTTTTTCGCATGAGAAATAAGTCAAGAAAATTTCTTTCGTACTTAACTCCCGGGAAACAAAATTCTAAAACTGGTTAATATTTTAATGTGTAGTGATTTTATTACAATATCTTTTGAATATAATTTAACGAATTGCGGTGTAACGCGGTATACAAATGCTTAGAACGAATCGGTTAACCCCTTAAATTATATGAACGATAAAATCATTGTATCATTTAAACCCCTCAAAAATTGTCAAATTTTACCCATTCCAACCATAATATTAATTAAAAATTGTTTTGTTTGTCGGTAATTAAAGTGTGCCTGTCTAACTCTTCCGATTTTTTTCCCACCTAATTACGCCTAATCATTATAAACGAAAATTGCTTTCAATTGATAACTTAATCGAATCTACAAAAGACAGTGAAAATGGAAATCATCATTCTAATCAAGCAATCATCTAGCCGTAACGAGAAACCAAGCGATGTCGATAGAAAAGACAGGAGACACAAAGAAAATGGAAGAGATAATTCACGTAATCATAGTCAACATAGTATAAATGATAGAAAAATGCACAATTTTCTAAGTGATCGTCATAACCGTGATAAACCAAATAGTAGTAACAGCTTAAAACATCACCGAGAAAAGCATTCGAGTAGTGAAAATCGTCATCATAGTGATCGCAGAAAAGAAGATAAGTTAAAGAGTTCAAGTAATCACTGAAGTAGAAAAGTTCCAACACCAGAACCAGCGCATGAATCTCCTCCCATTGGCTCTGATGATAACTTGTACGATAATGATTATCATGATCAAGATGAAGAGGAAGAAAAGTTGATTATTGATACTGAGCACAACAAAGGAAAATTGAAGAAATCGATAAGCACTCGCATCGTGAATTATCCAAAAGTTCGAAATCATCAAATCATGATAAAAGTAGCAGCAGTAAACGAAGTAGTAGTGAAGATAACCAGCCGTCCGAACACGAAAACGGTGAAGATAACAGGAGATGGGAAGTCGAGTTGGAGAGGTCGAGCGGGTCGCGTCGGGAAGGAGGAGTCCGCTTCAAATCGCCAAGCAGCGAGGTCGACGGGAAAAAATCGCGAGACTGCAAGCACGGCGGACGGGTTCTAGTGGCGCAAATGACCTGACGGCATGAAATATAACCGGGATTTCTTCTTGTTTGCGAACGAAAATAATCATCCCGATGAACGGTTCCAGAAAACGAGTGCTCGGAGATAGTAGTTCTGCCCCTAACAAAGTGAAGTTTATCTGTGCAATTTAAAATCGTGTCACATTAATATTTGATTTAAAAACGAAATAGGACTTTGATTCGAACAAAACTTGAAAACCGGGAACAAAAATAAGGTTAATTAAAGAGAGTTCGGTTTCGTCGCTCGTGTGTGACTTATCATATGTGGGAAATTTAAAAAGCGTAGCGGAATATATCGTATCAATCGTGTATTTTAAGTTGAGTAGAAAGTATTAGAAAACCTTGACGCTTCGTTCCCTGTTGTACACAGCAACGAAAACTTATCGTTTTCTCCAATTTTCCTTCTTTTCGTTTTCCATCTATATTGCAAATGCAAAATTTCGCAACAAATGCAATCCACGTTGTTATCATTCATCTGAGTTGCCAGCCCTCAGAAATCGTATAGTCTACAGACTAATATTCGCAAAGACTTGCGCCATCAAAATTCTTTTATGCAAGCAACTCTTTTGATACGATTTTTGAGCTGAGAGAGTTCTCTCAAAGAAAAATAAAATAATCATCGCAAACTGTTTGAATAAGTCGCAATAGCAATTGCGGAACGACAAACCCAAAGAAATCAATTGAGTGCGAACGTGAAGGGGACACTAGCAATATTCCGTGTCGCATGGGAAAACATCACTCAACAACGCCTTTGGAAGTAGGCTCGGCAATCGAATTGCATTCAAGTGTTCGTTCAACGGGATTGGACATTGGAGATTATGAAAGTGTAGGCGAAAAATGCGATAAAAGAAGGAGATTGTTGGCGTGTTCGTGCACGGATCTTGCATGGACACTCTCGGATTATGAAAGGAAATTAAGTGGGATTAGCAAAGCACAATTTTTTTTAAATAAACTTCCGGTAATTACGCGGTGACTTCTCATTTTGCACGATCGAGGATAATAATGATAATGTCGGTGGAAGTTTAAGAATGCGTAAAGTTTTCGGATAAGATTTCAAAGAACGCGAGAAATTTCTGACGTGTGAGTATTGAGTGCGAGTGCGAACGAGAATCATTGCAGATTCAGCTGATGGGAGTAGAGAAGGTTTTAAAACAATGCAATCATAGGAAGTCTCGATAAACTGTGGAAACGTTTGTCTTAAACGTTAACCGAGTAAGACGGGCAGTGACGAGGAAATCGCATCGACGGGTTTTCGCATTGTGAGGTGTAGATCGTGATTGATTCGAAGTAACTAAATTACGATGTATTAATTTGGGGGCCCAATAAAGCACGGTGACTGCCGAGTTGAATCATGAAACGCGAAGGGTGGTGAATGAAAAAGAATTCGTTTGATTAGTGTGTCCCTTGGCAATTATATTGGAACAATTCTAGGTGGATAGTTTCAGCGATTCGATGAACTCTGCGTGTTCGTTATGGCCATTCAATTTTCATGTTGAAAACCTTTATAATCACTTCTAATCGTACCGTTGGCTATTAATAAGATAATCGAACTGTATCAGAATCGGTACACGGAATTTGGATGTTAGTGTTGTTTATCCAAATTACGGTGTTGTAAAACGAGTAGGAACGAAAATCTGGAGCTGTTAAGAAATGTTCAACTTATTTTTAGACGGGCTATTACTTATAATTGTTAGTCGACAGGTGTACATAAAAGATCATCAGCACCAACAAATCGACCGTCATCACCAGATTCAGGATACTGGTGAGTACCTGTTTATTTTGATTTGTACATTTTTTCATTAAAAATATATTTGAACATTTTTGGTATAAGCGAAGTAAAATGCATTTTAAATAGACTCAATATTAAAAATAAAATATCTATTTTTGCTACTTTTAACTGTAATAAATCTTCTTTTTTGTTTTGCAATAAACACGACATTTTTAAATTAAATAGGCAAATTTATAAATATTTCTATGTTTTACCGTTATTCAATCGAAAATTTCTTGATAAGATTTGATTGGTAGAATCACGATTTAGGTACGAAATATCGGTCCGAGTAAATTTTTAAATAATGTTAAATGTCCTTTTTGAAATGCAGGAAATTGTTTCAGCGTTTCATATTAACCCAACAATAGATTAGTTTGTGCAATAATCTCAAATACTTTATATCAACGTGCTTATCGATTCTTATAAAATTCTCTAAATTATATGGTAAACTAAACTAAAATGTTTTCTATTGATAAGAATTGTGTAACTTGGTCTTACGGTGGAAAAATATTACTTGCTTTATTGTACCACAATTGAATTTATAAATATGGGCAACATTTAGAATAATTGGCATATGATAAATTGCGATCAAAGGTTAAGGTTGTAAATGAATGAAATACTTATTACGTTATTTGAATTTATAAAGCACACATTTTCGAATTGATTCTAAGTCATTTTTATATTCGTCATAATTCGATATGGAATGCTTAAATAAAGGAATGGATTAATATTGTACCCGATGGTCTTTCCTTTCTTCAACTTCTGACCGGGTATCGGACCCGGTACGGTGGCAGGCTTCCACCTCAAAACATGAGCCAGCCGCCGGGTACTCACTAATTCCTTTTTTCTGTTTCAGGTGACGTTTTGGGTTGAGTGGCCCAAGCAGAGTGCCTTTTTATGGCATAGATTTATGCAATCAAATTGTATAATTCTATGGCATAAATTGGTCACCGGAGTACTCCGCTTCTGATGGGAAAGTTCATACAATTCAAGTTGTATGAGTTTTCCACACAGAAGAGGAATACCTGGCCACTTCAACAAAGATATCTATGGATTTATTCCGGTTGGGTGGGTATGAAGGGGCTCCACCACCACCCGGTTGCCCCTCTTTCATTTGTGGGCCATGAATTTATTTGGGTAACGACGGGGTCACCCCAAGTTCGCCTTTCTTTTCAGGTTCCACTTGTTCTCGTAACAAGTTACATCTCCCTCGGTGAGGTTATCTACAATTCTTGCGACTTCGGTCGCCTTTTGAGCTATCAACCAATTCGTGAATGCGAAATTTTTTTGTAGTGGGTCCTCGTGCTGGGGAAACGAACCCGCCCCACGACACCGCAATGCTAGCCTGCCAGCGCATTCACGCGTCTCCAGACGAGGGCATTCTCGGCAGATACCGACACCTTCCTCTGCCGAGGCAGCAGAACATCGCTGCAGTCCTTTACGGATTTTATGAAAACTCCTATTCACTACATGCTCTGCTGGCAATTGGTTGACCTGGCATTGTTTCGATGCGATGCTTAGTTGAATGTTTAGCTTCTCTGCAGATGCCATCGGGTTGTCTTACTCTTGAGAATTTTTTTATGATCAATGAATAAGGACATTGATTTTGTGTTGATTTAATGAATAATACTGTAATAAACATAAGCAGTCGAGCAGCCCCGTGGTGATCAGGAGTGGCTGCTGCTGAAGAGATAAGGTAGTCACCCCGTCGAAACTGCTTAGTTTGTTGTTTTACTAGTGTAAAGTAAACTACATCCGTCAAGTTTCCATCCTTTAGGCAGAGATGAGTGGTTCACTTCAGCCACTTTAACATCTTTAGGTTTGACATTCCCCTTGTAATGTAATGACCTTCTTCGGAGAAAGTAACGGTTGCTTTTTGTGTAATGTCTGCGTTTGTCTCAAGCCTTCGTGTCCGCTAACTTTAACGAGGCAAAAAAAGATTGAATTACTGTAGAGTAGCTTAATTGACACCTAATAGAACATTTCTAAAGATAATAAAAATTGATCGGTACGTCTTGTAGAGTAGAGTACGCGTGATAAGTATTTTGTAGTGTAGCTTTGTGGCTCGACAAGAACCCGCCTCATATGATCCCGCAAATGCTAGTTGTCAAGCACGTGTACGCGGTCGTTAAGCGAAGCTAGTTAGCTGAGCTCGGTGTTGTTTTAGCTAGCTGACACTTGTGCCAGGTCATCGGCACCCGTGTCCTACACGGGTATTTCGAAAATCATTACAATACGTTGCGGAGCGAGATACCTTGCCCTGAGCTTTTAAGCCAGTGGTTGAGTCGATAAGTTTGCCGTTTTTGAGGTCGACAAGAAGGCCGTAAAAACTGAGTAAATCAGCGCCAATGATTGGTTTTGACACGTCAGCGATGACGAATCGCCACAAGAGATCTCGACGAAGACCAACGTTGAGTACGATGTTGATGCAACCGTAAGTGTTGATTTGCAAGCCATTTGCAGCGTATAGTGTGTAATCAAGCCTCTCTCTGCGACCCTGGAGCAAACGACGTGGATATGCACAGAGGTCTGAGCAAGTGTCCACTAAATATCGAACGTTTGTGACTCGATCAGTGACGAAGAGGCGGTTTGACGTGGGTAAAGGATCATTTACCGCGGTTAATGACCCTGATAGTCGTTTCTCTTATATGTACAAGGTTGTTTGCACTTCTTCGCGTGATTCTGGAACACTTGGTGGTACCAGCAGTAATTGGGATCAACGTCGGTTCCCAATGGTCTGTCATGCGGTGGTGATCGTGATCGATCACGTGGCGATGAGCGTGATTGTTGCTGTCTAACGATATTTACGAGCTCACTCATTTGATTTCTTAGCTCGTCGATTTGTTTTTGCATGGACGGTTGTTTGCTGATCACGACCAGCTGAAGTTGTGACGTCACTTCGTGGATGCTGTCGGCGGTTCTTGCTATTACATCGAGAGGATCAGTTTTCTGATGCGCGACAATTGCATGTGTTGCTGCAGGTAGAGACGACAGCCAGACTGCGCGAAGAATATTTTCAGGCACGCTGTTGTCGAGTGTGTGAAGATAGCGTGGGAATTGTGACAGTTTCCTGTCACCTAGCTCTTCTTTCTCGAGCAATTGTTTTAGCTTTGCTTCGCGTGATTGCGATAAACATTCAATGAGAGTGTCGCGAAGTGTTTGGTATGGATTTGTGACGGGCGGATTGTTGATGATTGGCTCTACCTCGATAGAAGCACGGGTATTAAGATAGGCAGCAGCATACCTGAATCGTGTTAATTCAATTGTAATGTTGAATAGCTCGAATTTTTTTCAAGCTGTGTGAACCAAAACGACGGGTGGTCGAATGAGAAGGTCGGTGGTCTTATCGCTGATTTGTTGCTCACCGCATCGACCTTGGTAGACGGTGAATCTCTGCTGTCGTTACACATGACGGTAGTAATTCACTGGACCCAATTCACCGCTACACAGATGTAGTTCTTACGCATACACCAGCACGGTACAGCGTCTATAGGTACCCAGCAATGCGCCGGTTGTTTACTGTACGTAAATACACTGTGATCGGATTAAGCCGATTTTATTATTATTTCGACTGCTAATCGCATATAATTTACACGACACTGTTTTATATATGAAATTTAATGCACTATTGCACTGCTGACGAGTGATTTGCACTGTGTTCAGCGTTGTTCCAATAAGATGCGTTGGATTACGAAAGATTATGGAAATTATTCGTGGTGTGGCGTCGATAGATTTTGCAATAACGTAGCAAAATCTTCGTCGTGATTGTTTTTGACAGGGTCACTAGTTGTGGGAATTGTGTTGGTCAGTATAGACAACGCGAATCCTTACTTAACTAACTATACATTTATTCAAGAATCAACTAAATATTTGGGAGTTTGGAGTTACACGTGATGCTAAATTGATGGCGTGTGCACGACTAACCGCTAAATGCAACACAACTTCAGACCAGGAGTGTTTGCGTGAATGTAGTGTAGATGTTTGCATATGTGTGAGAAATGTTTGTGCGGGTCTTGGAATACTGTAGCTGACCACTACAATAATTAAATTTTTTTTATATTTACATTTTCTGAGGGAAAATTTGAGCATACCCCTTATTTCATCTTAAAATAACGCAAAAAATTATAAGAAAACGTTCTTCGTTTTTTCATTGAAGTTTCATCTGTTATATTATCGTTGCATAATTTTTCCGTTCCTACGCATGTCAGTCCAATATTAAAATTCTCATATGAAACCTCAATAACTGAAATTAACACATGCGTCGTTGTTATGAAAGATATTGCTAAGTAACGAAAAGGTCCTTCTTAATCATAACCCTCATTTACGTTTATTCAATACCCATTGCTTTCGTAAAAGTATCCATTAAAATTATTTGCCATAGTTAAATGAAAATTCAACAATCCATTTTCATGTTCATCTTCAAAGTTATGATCAGTCATACAAAAAAGTATCGTCTTTCAAGGACGCTATTCTCATCAGTCTTTGGTATAGGAATCATTAATTTTAACTTCCTGGGCAAATTGTTTAAAAAACTCTATAATTTGCAGTCATTCAATCCTTATTATTTCTTAGAGAAATATGCAAATTTTTCGCATACCATCTTCATCTAAAGCCGTAAGAAAAATCTTATAATAGGTTTATTATCCGCTGAAGGATGAATGTTGAGGGGAAAAGTAATCATGAAATTTTCCCCAAAGATATTGCTCTATATCATCTAAAATTATAGCATGTAAGCTACATTTAGGATTATTTCCGATAGAAGGGATTGAATAAAAGTTACCGTTTATTGAAAAAATAAAAAAATCTGAAAGTAGAAATAAAATGGCTTCCGCCTAATTTTGTGAATTTTCGTATTTTATTTGCTTTGTGCTTTCGATAAAATACAAGAATTCACAAAATTAAAGGGAAGCCATTTTATTCTTACTTTCAGTTTGAGTATTTTGTGAAGACGAAGCCGATAATAACTATTAAATATACTGATCCTTTTTATCATCCAAAGTCAAAGTCAAAAGCTCTTTATTCAATACTACATAGTTTTAATTAAATTTTTAAAGAATATAAAGAAAATTCTAAACAATGAAAATACGAAAACTTAGTGGCCCAAATCACTCTCTAACTTTATACTTTATCAATTAAAAACATTAAATCAAAAAAAATCACAATATCAAATTCAAATTAACTTAAAATTATTACATATTTTATGATCCAATTGGAAAGAGGAGAAAAAACCAACTAACACTATTCCAAAATTACTTAAATATATGTATATATATACATATATATATATATATATATATATATATATATATATATATATATATATATATATATATATATATGTATTACTAATTACTTATAATATATATATATATATATATATATATATATATATATATATATACTCGTATATATATAGATATATATATATATATATATATATATATATATATATATATATATATATATATATATATATATATATATATATATATATATATATATATATATATATATATATATATATATATATATATATATATATATATATATATATATATATATATATATATATATATATATATTACACAGCAGTGCACTTTTCTCCTATACCTAATATGTTATAACCTGATTCCAATAAAATTCAATCAAAAACATTATCTTATCCTTTAAAAATGCTATCACAATATTCCTAACATAAACGTAAAACTTAATCTCTAAACCTAATATGATAAACATAACATATATTACCTATTCTAAATATTGAATTCTATTCCTATGTAACAATACTGAGCTGAAACTCAAAACAATTCAACGGAAAACACAAAATAAACACAAATAATTTAGACGTTGTCATTCAGCCACCAATACCTAGATTGCCCCGTCCCAGCTCGACCAGGCTCAACAAATATAGCTAATGTTGGTCTTGTGAACTCAAATTCAGAGCATATTTTATCTTCTTATCGGTGGCCCATCTATTTATGTGAAATATGATTTGGACACCGTCAGAACAAAAACATATCGATTCATGTCCAAATACACGAATGCTTAAGGAGGAATGAAGCCAGTGATAAGACAAATCAATATACCCGTCTGTAGGGTGGAACGGCTGTGAAATTCAAGGGTTTTCACTCACAGTTACAGATCTTGCGATATAATTCCGAAGAATTCACAATATGAAGATATCGACCCTTGTCACTTGAGCAGTTTGATAAATTCTTCTATTTGATATAAAGTGCTTCCAATCCATCTCAGGCTTTTTGTATAAACCAGTACATGCACGAAGACATTTCCTTTCGAAAACTCTTAACCTTTCCATAGTACTAGCACTCTGGTTGTACCAGATCTCACATCCATATGTCAAAATTGGTCTGACCAGAGTTTTATAGCAGATAACTTTGACCTTTTGATCAATGTATCTGGAATGAAAGAGTCGTGTAGTGAAAGTAGGTATCAATGTCCGTAAAGGACTGCAGCGATGGTCTGCTGCCTCGGCGGAAGAGGATGTTCGGATCCGCCGAGATTGGCCTTGTCTGGGGACGCGTGAATGAGCTGGCAGGCTAGCGTTGCAGTGTCGTGGGGTGGGTTCTTTCCCCCTAGCACAAGGACCCACTACAAAAAATTTCGCATTCACGAATTCTTGGGTCACTGAAAAAAGTCGACCGAAGTCGAAAAAAGGAGGTAACCAGCTACGGGTTGAAATTGCTTGTTCAGAGAACAAGTTGGGACGAGCAAAAACGGACGGACTGGTAGAGACCTCGTCATTAACGACGATCCTTATGGTCCACAAATAAGAGTGGGGCATCCAGATGGACGTGGTGCCCCTGGCACCCTCCCAACTGGATCAAGATCCAAACATAGACGTGGCCATATGTTTCCCAGTTGAGTGAAAAGCTCTAACAAAAGCACTTTGTATGAGTCTCAAATGAGAAGCACAAATGTAACCAATTTATGCTATAGAGTTATGCAATGAAATCATATAACCCTATATCCACTCTACCGGCAAGAGCCCCTGGTAAGCAACAAAGCGGTGCAGCGCACCCGATGGCTAGCTCATATAAGCGAAAAAGCTTGCCATCGATGCGGGTCCTATACCCGGTCTGGTCGCAGGATATGCAAAGACCGATTTTCTTTTTATCGAGCAATTCGTTTTGGAATTTATTGTTTTTCCCTTAGTAAATATATCTTACACAAAGACTCTATATTGTTTTATAATAAATCAGTAACATCAATAACCGTTCTGCTTCCTCGATTGTTCATTTCATGTATTTTACTTTACATAAAGTCAAAGTCAAAGTCAAAAGCGCTTTATTTAATACTAATCGTTATAAATTTTTAAAAGAACATAAAGTAAATTCCAAACAATAAAACTATAAAAAACTTAATGGCCCGAATGGCTCTCTAAGTTTATACGTTATCAGTTAAACACATTTAATGAAAAAAATACACTTGCAAATTTAAATTAATTAAGATTATTTCATATTTTTTGATTCAATTGGAAAAAGGAGAAAAAACCAACCAGCATTATTCAAAAATTACTTATATTACTAACACAACAATGAACTTATATCCTATACCTAATATATTACACCCTAATTCTAAATAAGTTCAATCAAAAAAAAAAACAAAAAAAACGTTACCTTATATTGAAACCTATACCTAAATTATAATACAAATAAACAACAACACTAGATGTAGCAATAATGAGATGAATCTAAAAAACTAAGTAACGAGAAAAAGCTAAAAAACAGAAAATAAACACGAATAATTTAGACATTGTCATTCAGCCACCAATACCTAGATTGCTCCATCTCAGCTCGACCAGCCTCAACGAATCTAGCAAATGAGTATCTCCATTGGAATTGTTGGTCTCGTGAACTCAGGTTCGGAGGATATTTAATCTTCTTATCGGTGGCCCGTCGGTATATGTGATATATGATTGGGACGCCGTCAGAATCAAAAATATATCGATTCATGTCCAAATACACGAATGCTTCTGGAGGAACGAAGCCAGTAGTGAGGCAAGTCACAATATACCCGTCTGTAGGTCTGTGTTCAGTGTAGTACAGATACTGATCGAGATGAACACCGAGTAATCGAACACAGGATTTATGTGGAACCCGTTCTGAACTACCCTCACCAGCCATGATGTGGAAATCCTTCCAATTACGTTTCAGGTCTTGACTGGCCCCCTGCAGCGTTGTCCGAAACAAGATTGTTTCGCACTTCTGCGCATTGATTTTCATTCGCCAATTGTCGGTGTAGAGCTGCACATCAGTAAACATTTTTTGAAGATTGCTCTGAACTATTGTAGCTTTTCGGTCTGCCGTATAGATGAACAGATCATCAGCAAACGCTACCAATGATCGCGTTGGCGAGACGTTAAAATCAAAGCTGTTCAATAGCTTGCGAATGAATATTGAGAAAAGCAGAGGCGCAGTAACTGTTCCCTGCTGTAGACCATTAAGACCTTGAATTCGCGCGTTGTTGTCAGATTTCCATCAGTTACAACAAACGATTTCCCGTATAACATATTACACATCATGGCGACAAGGTATCTGGGGAACCTGTCCTGAAGAAGTTTGAAAACTAGTCCATCTAACCACACCGTATCGAAGGCTTTCTCCATATCAATGAGACATGTTCCAACACATTCTTTGTTGTTTAGTTTCCAACAGATGTCTGAGGTTACTTTCGTTATTGCATGTATGGTCGAATGCCTGGCACGAAAACCACATTGGCAATTCGGCATCAACTCATATTTCTCAATGTGAGCGTTTAATGCTCTGTTGAGTATCACTTCAAACACCTTGCTGATGTTAGGCAGCAAGCTGATTGGGCGATAGCTTTTAGGGCATGAAGATTCTTTTCCTTTCTTCAAGATCGGAAATACCTTAGCCTTTTTCCACTCATTTGGGAAATATGAATTGTTCAACATGTTGTTGAACAATATGCAATAATTCCTAATAGCAACCTCAGGCAAATGTGGGAGAACTATATTTGGAATACCGTCAGGACCACATGATTTTTTGTTGTTTATCTTGCGAAATATGAAACACAAGTCTTCATAGCTGACAAAATAATCAATAAGATTCAAGCTCGGTATGAGGTCAGATGTGAATGTTTCATCGAAATGAAGAATTGATTGGCCGTTCAGGCTTGATTTGAAGTCGGAAACTTTTGCTTCAACGACCTCCGAAAATATTTCATTCCTTCTCTCTGGGTTTGGCAGATGAACCAATTCTAAATGTGTTCCAATCAGGGCAAGTTTCTGCAATCCATCACATATAATCCTATTTCCATTTCTATCCGGAGTCGTACTATCAATTTCGATACCAGCTCTATCGAGAAGATTTATCTCATCACTAGCGACTTCAAGATTCGATACCTTCACTCGAGACTCCCTGCGGAATAAGCTATTCACTTTCGCGAAAACGCCATCTGGTTCCTGTGGGCTAATACCCCTCAGTTTTTTCGCCCATTGATTGCTGACCTCACTCCTGAAGTATGAACGGATTAAGTTCCGGACATTCTTCAGGTGTAATTTCAACAAAGCCAACGAGGGATGGTTGTAGTCCAAAAATCGTCGATAAATATTGTTGACGCGGGTGTGAAGAAGGCTTTTCAATCTTTTCAGCCTTGCGATGGTTGGTGTTTCATATCCTTCCATATTGTTTCGATGTTTAATCTTGGGAACTACTTTCTCAATCGTTTCCAACGTCAGCTTCTCTAACTTCGACAAATAGACATCTATTTCATCGTTAGTTAGATTCCTGTCATTAGGAACCATTGAGCAAGCGTTGCCATCATCAGAAGAAGGACATTGCTTCTGGTACTCGCGATTAAACTTCTTTTGAAACTTTCCCCAGCCTGTTTTTTTGAAATTCAACCGATGGTTTTCATGTTGAACTGGAATGAGGAAGAGATCATCCCTTTGATGATTGATTTCCATTACGATTGCGTTATGGTCGCTATCGTAAGGAAGCACCTGCAGTTTCCGTTGAGGACTATTAAAGCTGAATTCAAGTCTTGCGTCAGCAATGCAGAGGTCCAAATATGAATTTGTCCTAGGGTATGTTGGGAACTCCGACCCATATAGGTTGCACCTGTATTCAATTTGGTTCTCTGTTATACATGATTTCAGGAATACACCTCTTGGATTATTGGTGGCGTTTAGCCATGATGTATGCTTGGCATTCAGGTCACCGGCAAAAATATAATAATTATGCAGCCTGTTCAATTCGAGTATTTCAAACAAGGAATTGAGTTCCTCCTTGAACTTGAGAACATTTTGACCAGTTGCATAGGCAGAGATAACGAAGAGGTTATCCCCACCTGGCAGTGAAATTTTGATGACGGACACTTCAAGAAATTCAAAGTTTTTGAATT
Source organism: Odontomyia ornata (assembly GCA_963969285.1). NCBI lineage: Eukaryota > Metazoa > Arthropoda > Insecta > Diptera > Stratiomyidae > Odontomyia > Odontomyia ornata. Next base: position 302,153,496 of record OZ017739.1, on the reverse strand, counting down.
CGACTTTTTCAATATTTTGGAAACGATAGGGTCTTCTAACCAATATCCCGGTGCCACCTCCCCCATCACCTATTACCCTATCGTTTCTTACGAATGCAAAATCTTTGAATTCCATGGAACGCCATGAATTGAGGTGGGTTTCAGTGAGAAGCATGATGTCAGGCTTTTGCTTAACAACAAATTCAAGCAGATAATCACGTCGATGGATAGCAACGATAGAGTTGACGTTGATCGATATGAGGCGAAGCCTATCCATGGCAATATGACTGGATGACAAGTTATTATTAGGCATTTGAAAGACCTAAACGCTGAAAAGCAAAGTTAATTTTTGAATCTTGTTTGTCGATTCTCTCCGATAAAGAATTAAGTTGCTGGTAAATTTTGAGAAGCAGCCCATTATTGCCACTTACGAGTGCAAATGATACTCCGGGCTTGACGAAGTTGGAAGGTATGATATTACGGTGTACTTGTGTTTGCTTTGGAGCAAATTTAACTTTTGCATCTTGATATCGGGAGCATCCTCGATATGATGCTGGGTGACCAAAAACACCGCAGTTAACGCAGTATAATTTTTCTTTAGGCTCCGTCTGAGCCAATTTGCACTCACCGGGAGCATGAACGTCTTTGCATTTAACGCAACGATAGTGCATGGCACAATTGGCAGCCGAATGTCCAAATCTTTGACACCGGTAACACTGGTTGACTTCTCTTTTCTGGAGGCGTTCCCACCTCACCACTCTGAAATTTAAGTACCTTATTTGTTGAAGGGCACTTGGACTGCTCTTATTTGCAATTTGTACCAGGTAAAGTGGTAAATTCTTCCTTTCTATGGTCAACCTTCTTGTCGCAAAGGCTTTGACTGAAACAAAATCAATATCTGGTGCAGCCTCCTTGAGCACCTGAAGAAGATCGACCGTATCCTCTCCGCTGTCCAAACCCTTCAACAAGAAGGTCTGATTCTTTTCACTTTTTGGGGTATAGGTGGTGTGGAACCTCCCCAGAAATCAGCGCATCTTTGGCTGACTTGAAATCAACCAGTGATTTCGTCCTTATAGTTAATTTTTCGGCATTAACTCTTTTGATTTCGAAATTGGCCAGTTTATTTTCGGCTGCCAATAGCCGAACCATATCTTTCCCGGTTTGTCCGAACACGTTGATTGGCGGAACTTTTTCTGTCTTGTTGGAAGCTTTTTCAGAGGAACCAGCAGAACTGCGGGCTGGTTTTTTCTCCTTATTTTTGTTCTTTAAATATTGAATAAAGTTAACGTCATTATCTTGATTAAAATTACCTCCGATGTTTTCTTCGATTTCCATATCTTCGGTTAATCCCTCCAGCGCTGCAAAATAATTTTGGCTCTCGTTGGTGCCACCAGCACTTAGAACTTCCTCTGGATTTACTTGCTTTGCACTTTTCTTCGGCTTTGTTACTTGTTGCCATTGATTTTGTGGCTGCGTCTTTTGAGGCTTCATCCCTTGCTTGAAAAGATCCTTGAGAGACTGTATCTCTTGCCTTAGTTCATCATTTTCTTTCTGCAATTTGGCCATTTGTTGATTATCCGCTATTATTTGCAATCCATCTACGGAGTTTTCTTCGTTATGTTTTCTTTTAGTGATTGTCGCCAGTTTCGTATTCGTCGTTTCCCCAGGTTGCCCCAACGGTGGGAAGCCGTCGGGCTCCTCCATACCAGCGGGGAAATTTTTTTTGTGAATTTGTTTTTCGTTACCAATCGAAGAAAAAATATTCGATAGAAATTTCCTGAGTCGATTACTTCGACAATATAAGATTTTTTCCGATAAAAATTAACTTCGGACTAACGTTTTTAAAAAAATAATTTAATTTTTGAAAACTTTTGACAGGAGCGATTTAAAAGACGTCTATACGCAAAGACTACTACGATCCAAATTTCATTTTACTTTACATTTAATGGGTTAAATTGAATTAAGTTTTCAATATTCTTATGTTTAACGTTAGTGAGAAGAGAAAATCTTTTACATCATGTTTAATAATGTGATTGAAAAAAAATGTTAATAGCTGGTTTGTAGACATTTATCTTACTTTCTGCAGCATAAACACCAACTGCGCAAAAATACAATGAATAAATAACACATGAGGCTCTTTTGGGAAATTTCATAATAAGCCACAATTTCAAAATTCTACATTGATCAAAAATTTTAATATATAGGATCATGGTAAGACTTTTTTTATTCACATGCTTCTAGTAATGATTCGATAGTGGTTGTTCTATTGAATATTATTCGACGGTCGGAAAAGCTAGTCCCATATTACTATTTCGGGTATCTTTAAATAATTCAACCCTGTTATATGAAACAAATCCTTACAGTAATCGTATACTTTGACAGTAATCTATACATCGTAAAATAACATACTTTGATTAAAGTTGAGAGAAATCAGTAACTCTATGTAAAATGCGTGTTGCATTTAAATATTTACCTACTCTTGGGACACTTTTGATATATGTCATTATTCTTCCACAAAAAAAAGTTTGCGCTATATAAAAGAGCTACGAGTACTATATATATATATCAAAGCTTTGGCTAAAATGTTCGTTAATTACTGAAAATGGTCACCATTTTTGTTTCTTTGTTTTTCTCAAACTGATTTGATTACTACTCAAAAAATCTTGACATTTATTTGTTGTTACTCTTGTTGTTATTTCAGGCTCCCTACGCTTAAACGTGGAAATTTTAGATCATTTTATCTTAGAATTAAATTTTCCGGAAATGGCAAAGAAACTTTCAAAATAGTTGATATACATTCGTAAACTTTCCTTCACGTTCCTATGATCAAAATAGGACACCGTTCAATGCCCTTCCGTACTACGTTACGTAAAATTAAAAGTGCTTATTTTCCCAAAAGTACCTCTTGTATACAAATTGTTTTTGTTATTTGTATTACCCCGTGGTACCGTTTGGTAGATCTATAAATAAAAATTCTATCATAAATTTCGCTGCCGTTCATATTAAAATTTGTCAGCCTTGTCTGAGTTTTAATCTGATATCATTTTGCAGCAATAACATAGTTGCTAAGTATATATATGAACTCGTGTTTGATATATATATTCACACACTGCTTCTATTTTTCCAATTCCTTTTTTTTACAAATTCTAGTAATTACGACCGACGCTCGGATTAAGGAGCCGACACAAATGTGGTAGAGTCACACGACAATCAGCTTGAATATTGTGTCATGGTTGACGCTGGGGTCATTAACGAGTTGCCGCCGAATTTATGAAATTCTCGTGTTTACGAACAACATCAGCAATAATGGGCTCTTCGATTTCTAGGTTTGAAGCATATTAGCTATTCCAGCTTATGTTTGTATTTATTTGAAACACAAACTAGCAAATGGCGCAAGCATTTTGGCACAAGTGGTAGCGATATAATAGATGCTCCTCGTCCTGACTCAGTACACTTGTCCAAATGTGCACTTGACACATTCTCCGTTTACGTCAAGACTCACCGAATTTGAAGAGCTATTTATAAAGGAACTTAATAGGGTTCCGTCCAGATTTTCCAATGACTTGGCCCGCAGTGCTATATACTCGGACACTGCAATTTCGGTATCCCTGTCTTAATCGCAGCAACCCCAGTACGGCACTCCGTTTATCATAGGAGAAAATTTACTTTTCAAATTCACTAAGAAATTAACTTTGATTTGCTTTGTTAATTCACTGCCTGTGTTCACAGAAGAAATTCAACAATTCCGATAAATAATGACGGCACGATAGTTAACCTTTACAACACTCGTATCCAAGACGGTCGAGAAACGTTTCGTCGTTGGTTGTGTCTTGAAACCGTACGATTCACTGCCCTGCAGTTGCCTTTATGGAAATTCAACCTTCCATCAATTCGCAAAAACTTGCCAACAAATATTAACTAAAACGCGATGTTAATATTGAACACAACTTGATCTCTACAACGCGATCTTAGCTATTTTCTTTTTCCTTTTCTTCTTATTCGTTTAACCGAACAACGTTCAGAATTTGCGACACCAATTTTCGTCACTGTTTCTCCTTTTCCCCCAGAATTTCTTCAATATTACGTTTTCCTTTCAGGTCGGTAAGCCAATTTAAAGTATCCGCTATCAAATGATTATTTTTGCAACCATCACACTTAATTATCACAACTCCCTTCGTGTAGGAAACTTTGAAAATAGTTTTAACATTTCGAGCACTCTTTCTGGGCAACGACAATGACCACCTCCGCACCACGCCCTATTTTCACTCTCTCAACTTTTCAACTTCAGCATATGCATTCGAATTCGCAATCATTAAAGCGTATTTGATCAACCTCAATGTTAAAACCGATGGGGTTGTAGAATGGGATGGTGAAATAGCAAGATAAACTCGTACAGAATCGAAGATTAAACGATGAAAGCTTTAAATTCACGTTGAACACCCTCCGACATGACAAAGCTGACACAAGATCTCCCGTAGATTCCCAAAATGAAATCCAGTTTTGCGAATGGCTAACGAATAAGACGCAACAACTTTCGAGATGAACGACAAACAGACATGGCCACCGTCAAATATGTTGTCATCGTTCTACGCAAATGTAATTTTCCTAGGAACACAATTCCGCATGGGGATGGTAATGTATCGAAGTTAAAAAGGTGTATGTTTGGAAATTGTTTTTAATTAAAACTTTTAAAGTTACTACCCAATTTTAAACGATTTTGACGGCACTTTTACCAACAATTTTCGTACTGAATGTATTTTTTCAAGGCGGCCGTTATCGTTTGTGCTTCCTGGGTCGCGGTCCTAAGTCAACCTCACAATCCGTTCCCAAAACTTGCCTTTCCTCTTTCGCATTCCGTGTATACGTCGAATCGCATCAGTTGAGCTCTATTGCCTTCCGCAAGGTAATACACCGTTGGGGGTGCACTCAATCAGCGTTCTCACACTCAAAATTTTATTTGGCGGATTCAAATTTTTTTTTTTAACAAAATTTAACTGTAGGAAAGAAAATTGAAGAAAATTGAAGAAAATTTTAAATAGTAATAAAAATTAAATTTCATGAAAAATATAATTAAAGGAAAACGTTTAAATTTAATATAAAGGAAAATTGATATAAAATTACATTTAATATAAAGAGAAATTGATATGAAATAATATTTAATAAAATAATAAGAAGAAAAAGTATTCTACAAAATACGATTACGAATAAAATTAATTACATATTTTTTCAAATCTGCCACATAAAATTTTTGAGTAGTAGGGGATAGAAAGGTTTTTGAGCAGTTGGCTTGAGAAGCTGCTCGATTAATACAGTCGTCAAAGGGCTATGACTACTTTTTGTGCTTTGCTGAGCATGATTTTGACATGTTTAGTATAGTGCAGATACTGATCGAGATGAACACCGAGGTATCGAACACAGGATTCTGATCCATCCTCGCCAGCCATAATGTGGGAATCCTTCCAATTACGTTTCAGGCTTTGACTGGCCTCTTGCAGAGTTGCCGAAACAAAATTTTTTCGTACTTCTGCTCATTAATTTTCATTCGCCAATTGTCGGTGTAGAGCTGAACATCATTAAACATTTTTTGAAAATTGCTCTGAACTATTGTAGCTTTTCGGCCTGCCACATAGATGATCAGATCATCAGCAAACGCTACCAATGATTTCGTTGGCGAGACGTTAAAATCAAAGCCGTTCAATAGCTTGTGAATGAATATTGAGGAAAGCAGAGGTGCAGTAGCTATTCACGGCTCAAGCCCTTAAAGTCGCGCATTGTCATCAGATTTCCATCAGTTACAACAAATGATTTCCCGTATAACATATTGCACATCATGGCGACAAGGTGTCTGGGTAATGTGTCCTGACGGAGTTTACAAATTAGTCCATCCAATCACACCGTAGCGTAGACTTTCTCCATGTCAATGAGATACGCTCCAACACATTCTCTGTTGTTTAGTTTTCACCAGATGTCTGAGGTTAATTTCGTTATCGCATGTATGGTCGAATGCCCGGCATGAAAGCCGATTTGGCAATCCGGCATCAACTCATATTTCTCAATGTGGGCGTTTAATGCTCTGTTGAGTATCACTTCAAACACCTTGCTAATGTTAGGCAGCAAGCTGATTGGGCGGTAGCTTTTTGGGGCATGAAGATTCTTTTCCTTTCTTCAAGATCGGAAATACCTTAGCCTTTTTTCATTCATTTGGGAAATATGAATTGTTCAACATGTTGTTGAACAATATGCAATAATTCCTAATAGCAAGCTCAGTCAAATGTCGGAGAACTATATTTGGAAAACTGTCCATACCACATGATTTCTTGTTGTTTATCTTGCGAAATATGAAACACAAGTCTTCATAGCTAACAAAATAATCAATTAGATTCAAGGGCGGTATGAGATCAGATGTTAATGTTTCATTGAAATGAAGAATTGATTCACTGTTCAGGCTTGAATTAAAGTCGAAAACTTTTGCTTCAACGACCTCTGAAAATATTTCATTCCCTCTCTCAGGGTTTGATAGATGAACTAACTCAAAATGAGTTTGAAACAGGGCAAGTTTCTGCAATCCCTCACATATAATCCTGTCTCCATTGTTATCCGGAGTCGTACTATCAATTTCGATACCAGCCCTATCGAGAAGATTTATCTCATCACTAGCGACTTCAAGATTTGATACCTTCACTCTAGACTTCTTACGAAATAAACTATTCACTTTCGCGAAAACACCGTCTGGTTCCTGTGGGCTAATACCCCTCAATTTGTCCGCCCATTGATTGCTGACCTCACTCCTGAAGTATGAACGGATTACGTTCCGGACAAATATTGTTGACGCGTGTAAGAAGAAGATTTTTCAATCTTTTCAACCTTGCAATGGCTGGTGTTTTATATCCTTCCATATTGTTTCGATGTTTAATCTTGGGAACTACTTTCTCAATCGTTTCCAACGTTAGCTTCTCTAACTTCGACAAATAGAGACCTATTTCATCGTAAGTTAGATTCCTGTCATTAAGAACCATTGAGCAAGCATTGCCATCATCAGAAGAAGGACATTGCTTCTGGTACTCTCAATTAAACTTCTTTTGAAACTTTCCCCAGTCTGTTTTACTGAAATTCAACCGATGATTTTCATATTCAACTGAAATGCAGAAGAGATCATCCCTTTGATGATTGATTTCCATTACGATTGCGTTATGGTCGCTATCATAAGGAAGCACCTGCAGTTTTCGTTGAGGACTACGAGTATTAAAGCTGAATTCAAGTCAGCAATGTAGAGGTCCAAATATGAATTTGTCCTAGGGTATGTTGGGAACTCCGACCCATATAGACTGCACCTGTATTCAATTTGGCTCTCTGTTATCCACGATTTCAGGAATACACCTCTTGGCGTTCAGCCATGATGTATGCTTGGCGTTCAGGTCACCAGCAAAAATATAATAATTACGCAGCCTGTTCAATTCGAGTATTTCAAACAAGGAATTGAGCTCCTCCTTCAACTTGAGAACATTTTGACCAGTTGCAAAGGCAGAGATAAACAAGAGGTTATCCCCACCTGGCAGTGAGGTTTTCAAGAGATTCAATGTTTTTTAACTTGACTTTTTCAATATTTGAAAACAATAGGGTCTTCGAACCAATATCTTGGTGCGAATTTACGAATTTAAAATCCTTGAATGTCCTGCAGTGCCATGAATTGAGGGAAGCATGATGTCAGGATTTTGCTTAACAATGAATTCAAGGAGATAGTCACGTCAATGTATAGTAACAATGGAGTTGATGTTGATCGAGTTGAGATGAAGGTTATCCACTGTAAACAATTTTGAAGCATGTTAGCCTAAACGTTTAAAAACGAAATTGATTTTTTTATATTGCTTATTTATTCTTTCTGAAAGAGATTCAAGCTGTTGGTAAATTTTCAGAAGTTGTGACGAAGTTGGAAAGTAACACACCGCGATGTACTTGGGTTTGTTTTGGGGAAAATTTAACTTTTGCATCTTGATACTAAGGGCATCCTCGATATGATGCTAGATGACCAAATATACCGTAGTTAACACAGTATAATTTTTCTTTAGACTCCATCTGCGCCAATTTCCATCCACCGGGGGCATGAATATCTTTACATTTATCGCAGCGATATTTCACGGCACAATTGGCAGCTGAATGACCGAATCTTTGGCACATGTAACACTGGTTGACCTCAGTTTTTTGGAGACGCTCCCACCTCACAACTGTAAAGTTCAAGTACCTTACCTTTGGGGGGGGGGGGGCACACTAATGAGTTTGACAGTTGGTGCTGCTTCCTGTAACATTTCAAGGAGATCAACTGTATTCTCCCCACAGTCCAAGCCCTTCAACAGAAAGGTCGCCTTTGGCATGTATGTGAAGTGGGGAGCTTTAACACTATTAAAAGCATCTTTTGCCAGCTTGAAATCAGCCAGTGTTTTTGTTTTAATTGTGAGTTTATCAGCGGTCACTCTCTTAACTTCGAAATTATCGATCTTACGTTCGGCTGCCAATAGCTGAACCATACCCTCTCCGCGCTGCCCAAAGAAATTAACTGGAGGAACTTTCTCAGTTATCTTATTATTATTAATAGGAGACTCGAAGATGAGTTTCTCTGAGCAAATCAGGGCAACGGCTGAGAAGGCTGCTTCGGGAATATCGGCCCTGAGTCGACTTATGGCCAACGTAGGGGGACCCAGCCCATCAAGAAGACGCCTCTTGATGAGTGCTGTAGGGTCAGTGCTACTGTATGGGGCAGAGGTATGGGGCGACGCTCTCAGTAAGGAGGTATACCGAAAACGATTGGCACAGGTACAGAGAAGAGGAGCACTGAGAATTGCATCTTCGTATCCAACAGTCTCCGACTCGGCGGTGAGAGTGATTGCAGGCGTGATACCTGTCGCCCTCCTTGCTAGAGAGCGCCGCGCTATTTACCTGCGCCGAAACGAGGATGCGGGGGAGATGGTTGTCCGCGAGGAGAGACAACGCTCGCTCAACGATTGGCAGCAGTCTTGGAGGAATTGCACGAAGGGAAGGTGGACTGCGCGCCTCATCGATTTAGACCGTGGCTAAATCGAAGGCATGGTGAGACTGACTTCAATCTGACCCAGTTCTTGAGCGGGCACGGGTGTTTTCAGTCTTACCTGCACAAGATCGGCAAGTCACGGTCTCCCGATTGTCGGTTTTGCCCAGGAGAGGAGGACAATGCCTGTCACACATTTTTTGCGTGTACCAAATGGGCCAGGCTGCGAAGGGAACTCTACAGGGAGACGGGAGAGCTCACCCCGGATAATATAGTTGCGGTGATGCTCGAATCGGTTGACAAATGGAACCAGGTGGCACATTATGCTCGGGCAGTCCTAAAATATAAAAGGGACTCACAGCAGCCGGAGGCGCTGGGGCTGGGGGATCGCTCTTCTGGCAATTCCTCTTCCCCCCTCCCCTACCGCTAGGAAAGGGACTCCCCAGCTTGAAGGCGCCCCACGGCGTAACAAAACGAGACCTGGCCCGAAGTAATGTGTCAAACGGTTCCAGGCTAGGCTCTCAGATTGACAGGGGAGGTGTTTAGTGGGTAGTCCAAAGGTATCCTCCATGGGAGTCCCACACTGCCAGACTCGGCGGGCATAAATGCCTTCACCTCCCTACCACAAAAAAAAAAAAAAAAAAAAAATAGGAGAACCAGCAGACACACTAGTTGGCTTCTTCTCCTTCTCCTTATTTCTTGATTTTAAGTATTCAATAAAATTATCACTAGAATCATTAATATTACCTATGTTTTCTTGACACTCCATCTTGATGTCCATATCGTCATTCTTCGCAGCAAATAGTTACTGCATAGTAATTTGCGCTGTCGTTTGCTCCTACCGCGCTTAGTATGATATCAGCATCATGGATTGTTGTCTTTTTCGTATCTTGTATTGTGTCTTTATTTATTTGTTGAGCCTTTTGCATGGCTACTTTTTTTCATTCCTATTGTTTGTTGTTGCTTCTTTTTTTCGTTTGTCTTATTTGTTGTCGCTTCTTCTTCTCCGGACGTATTTTGTGGCTTGATCACTTTTGTTTGGTTGACGTTTATTAATTTGCGAATCATTTCCTCCAAATTTTGAATTCGGAGTTTCATCTCTTCATTTCTCTGGTTACTCTTTCTAATTCTTCTATTGAAAGCGTAATACGCTTGCCATGCTCAAAGCTTTCATTGTCGTTTTTTCGTTTCATGAGTTGTTCATCATTGGCATTTAATATCTCTGGCCCCGGGTCCCCCAGCGGTGGGAAGCCGTCGGGCTCCTCCCTGCCCCGGCGAAAAAAGTTTCTTCTTATCTTGAACTTTTTGAAACTTCCTCGCAAAACAGATCTAGATACTCGATAAATTGTTCGAATAATTCAACGATGTAATAAGTTTTTTAGAAAATCAGTTTTGAATTGATGTTTCAAAAATTGCTTTAATTTTTAAAAATTCTACACAAGAGCTTTTAAAAACACTTCTACACGCAATGACAGCTATACGTAGAATCTTTTCATCATCCATGACCTATAAATTTTGTGTCTTTCATCAAATTCTTGAAGAGTCGCAAAATAAAGGGTATATTTCGTATGCAAGTGAGTTAACATTCAATTTCTAGACGTCCTTGTACCACATTCAACTGTTAATATTTGCAGAGTCCTTGAACGGATTACAATTTTATGATGATACATTTTAATCCAATATGCGTTGATTAATTATGCCGAAAATTCGGGGTGGAAATAGAATATTTATTTGTTTTAACGCTAAATGCCTGTCAACATTATTTGCTTCACATGTCCTTCAAATGAAACCTAATTGAATATACTTCCTATACTTTTCCAAAAGCAGGACTCTTCTATTTATTTCTGTTCTAAAGCTATGCGTTAGTATACATAAAAAAGCAACAACAACTAAAAATATACGGGTGAAACTGATAACCTTTTCTTTTTTGAAGCCAAGATCCGTGAACGATGAGTGGGATCATAAGTAATCTCAGCACCTCAGTATCGTATTTTTTGCCGATTGGCGCAAATATTAGTTTACGTGTTCGCATGAAAAAAACAAATTCAACACACTGTTGAAAATAATTAAGAACTACAACACTCGCCAAATTGACTTGGAGTTCATCAAAACATACACACTATACTAAGCTAAGTTAAAACAATGCTACGGTATGGTGTGGTAGTCGTCAAAAAATTCTGGGGTAACCAGATAGCTAAAAAGTATGAGTTTCCCATTTGAATCGCTTTGAAGAAGCGTAGTGATTTTCAAGATATTAACAATTCCCGTCAATAACTGCAGCGGTGTTCTATTGCCTCAACGAGCGAAAGATCAGTGCTCAGCTGAATTGGCCTTGCCTGGGGATGCGTGAATGCGCTGGCAAGCTAGCGTTGCGGTGTCGTTGGGGACTCTTTTCCCACAGCGCAAAGGCCCACTACAAATTATTTTCGCACTCACTAATTGAAAGGTGACCGGAGTCAAAATTTCGAACCGATTGGCTGGTGTTAGATGTGCCAATGGCCTAAGCAACCTACCGAAAGGGATTACAAACCGAAAACGTGACGTCGAATAACCGATTAGCTGCGCGATCTTCAAGACGACTTCGTCCTTGCTGAAAATTATCACAGCCCACAAACAAGAGTGGGGCATTCTGGTGGTGGTGGTGCCCGAAGCACCCCTTCCAACCAGATTGAAATCCAAAAATTGCTGCCTTAGCCCATATCGGGTGTGGAAGACCAAGCAGCCCTGCGAGAGCACCTGTAACAACGAAAAAAGGGAAGAGCTCGTGAGCGGAGAGGCCAGCCAACGTAGCGGGTTCCATACCCGGTCGTGGTTCAAAAACAGAAAGACCAAATCGTTGGCTTCAATTAATTATTCATTATTATTTTTTTCATTTACTTCAACAAAATATTCCAATCAAGGTATAATTTTAAATTTTTTTTTTGTTTAAATATTTTTCATCCAGCTGTCGACAAAACAAAATTATTTGGTCTGATTCAATTTTAAACTGGATTATGATAAAGTGCTAAAAAGTACAAAGAATCAAATATCTAAGTGTTTTTTTGTTTTTATAATGTTTTATAAACGGTTAATAAAAAAGGAAACAAAGTGTACTTACCCACTCCTTCGACGAGCTCTCGCGGGGAAGGGTGAGATCACCTGATATAGTTAATTTTACGTTGAGTTGATGCTTGCTTATTCTTATATGTACAGGGCTTCGATACATTAGTTAGCATGTCGGTATCAAAAACTGAACAAAAATCATGTTTCCAAACCTTAAAAGCCAAGTTTTCTGAGAAACCACTCATTTACTTCCTTCTGTTAGCGTTGAGGTTAATCCAGTTACGATGGTGATAATAATTTCATAAGTACTGATTCAGTAAGATGCCTATAAAATAATAAATTCGATCGAAAATTCACAAGCATGACAACTAAACACACTCAAAAGTTACGTTGTGACCCAAACTAGTAAGCAACTTGATCTTCACTCTATCATTATGGGGTCACGTGCGGTCAGTTTGGATGAGGGATCCGAAAATAATTCGACGCAGAAAAGATAAGCCCGCTATCATAAGCTTTTTCATGATTTTCGTTACCGACCATAGACACTTCGGTCAGATCTAAAACGGCACGTTTGTAGCGAATTTTACCGTTGTTGTTGCAAATGATTTTATTCACCCACTAGGAGCGGTATCAAGCAACCACGTTATTTTTCTACTCAGTTAATTCGACCAAGGGATAACAACGAATCCATCCCTACAAACACTCAAGACAACTGCCTCCCATATGACAACACAATTTGGAAGCACTTAGGACCTTTCTCTTTGTCCCTTTTTAATTCCCGATACTGCTCACGATTTAGGAGAACTTAACAAACACTACAGTTTATCTTCCCGATCGTTTGAAGGAATAAAATTAGTCCCTACAAAGCCCAAAACTCCACGTACGTATGGTGTATCTATGAGCACTTTATCTTTATTTTCAAAGATTATCTTGAATTCACTTCACACTCAATCACAACAAAATAAAATGAAAGTGAAGTAATTATCTTCAATTCACTTCACAATCAATCACAACGAAATAAAATGAAAGTGGTGTATCAAGCAAATCAATTTTGAGAAGTAGCTCATTGTTGCCACTTACATTATTTGCAGCATTTTCTGCTAGTCCTATAGCGGCAAGCGCAAATGATACTCCGGGCTTGACGAAGTTGGAAGGTATGACAGTACGGTGCACTTGTGTTTACTTTGGAGAAAATTTTACCTTTGCATCTTAATGTCGGCAGCATCTTTGAAATGATGCTGGATGATCAAAAACGCCTCAGTTAATGCAGTATAGTTTTTCTTTAGGCTCCGTCTGAACCAATTCGCACTGATCGATGTCTTTGCATTTGACGCAACGATTGTGCATGACGCAGTTGGCATCCTAATGACCAAATCTTTGACACCGGTAGCACTGATTGACTTCTCTTTTCTGAAAGCGTTTCCACCAACACTCTGAAGTTCAAGTACCTTTTTTGTTGAAGTGCACTTGGAGTACTTTTATTTCTAATTTGTGCGACGTAAAGTGGTAAATTCTTCCATTCTATGGTCAACCTTCTTTTTACAAAGGCATTGACGGAAATAAATTCGATTTCTGGTGCAGCTTCCTTGAGTACCTGGAGAAGATCGACGGTATCCTCTCCGCAGTCCAAACCCTTCAACAAAAAGTTCTGGTTCTTCTCACTTTTGGGGTATAGGTGAAGTGTAGAACCTCCCCAGAATTCAGCGCATCTTTGGCTGACTTGAAATCAACTAGTGATTTCGTTGTAATAGTTAATTTTTCAGCATTAATTCTTTTGATCTCGAAATTGGTTAGTTTAATTTCGGCTGCCAATAGCTGAACCATGTCTTTTCCGCTTTGTCCGAACACGTCGATTGGTGGAACTTTTTCTGCCTTTTTGGAAAATTTTTTAGAGGAACCAGCAGAGCTGTGAGTTGGTTTCTTCTCCTTATTTTTATTTTTTAAATACTGAATAAAATTTACATCACAATATCTTGATTAGAATTACCTTTGATGTTTTCTCCAACTTCCATTTCTTCGGTTTAGAACTTCTTCTGGAATTGCTTGCTTGGCACTTTTCTTCGACTTTGTTCCGTGTTGCACTTGACGGTGGGAAGCCGTCGGGCTCCTCCATCCCAGCGGTCCTGAAGTTTTCTTGGGTTCGTCGCTTTTCTATACAAATCGAGCTATTTAAAACACGTCTATACACCGTTAATAGCTCATATTTCGTTTAATGCAACTGTCATTTTATTGCCGCTTCAATAATTAGAATGTATTAATGCAAAAGATCTTTCAAAAACTATTGAGTCAGTCAGTCAAACAAACGGCATTCATTTGTGTTTAGTTCAAGCCTTCTGACTCATTTGTGCGCTATACAATACACTTCCATGCATGCCAGCATCAAATGCGCAAACGAAAATTATACCTAATAAACTTGGTTTTGTAAAAATCGAGTATTCGCTTTAGACTAAGAGCCAGTGCCTGCCAGACATACGTAAAATTATCATACAATAATTTTTAAATAACCAGACATATTTGAAGGGTTAAACACCCCCTTAGACTGAAAAAAGGCTATCTAGAACTATACATGAGAGAGCATCAGAAAACTGTTAAGCTAAGTGAATTTAATACGGAAAAAATTATTTTTTCAGTGCATAGAAATTAAATTTAGATTGTTTATTTATTAATATAAATAAATAAATTAAATTTAGCTTAATATTAATTAGTGGTATCAAGTCGAATGCATCGATAGGTCGTTACTTATGTATATGACTAAATGGAGAAAAAAATATTTATCAGTATTTTTGAATTTTTTAGTAGTTTTAAAATAATATAAAGTATTCATGAATAGATATGTATTATTCCATAATCATGACATAACTAAAAAAATTTAGAATAATTTAATAATATTGAACGAAATTTGGCTATATTTTAAATATTATTTTATATATTTTTCTTGAGAATTATTTTGCAAGAATATTCAAACTCTTGGGTCTATTTGAAGGGTCTCATATACTCCTTGACACAGTAAAAGGTGTAGTACAAGCGAAAGAATGTCTTCGTGTACGTAAATGCGTATAAAATAGTATTAGTGGGTTTTAGAGATGACGAAATATACAGGTATGGAGTAAATGCCTATTCCACAGTACACTGTTGAACCCAGTGCCCCAAGAAGACATTTAGTATTTTGACCTTGTACTACGTTTGGAGGGATTTTAGACCCTTCGAAATTATCCAGCTGTTCAGAGTGTACTGTGGAATAGGCATTTACTCCATGGTCATTTGAACACTCTGTGTAAATTTCAGCTTTTATAATTTAACGTGAGAGAGCTCAGGTACTGCACACCTTGATTACCTGATACCTACCGAAGCCACCGTTACTCAAGGTTTGTAACCCCCTAACATTGTTCCCTACACCAGTGAGAACACACAAATAAATTTTCAGCTTTTATACTTTAACGTATGTCTGGCAGGCGCTGACTCTCACTCAATTTTGTGTTTGGCTTAGCGCTCTTTTGGACTTGTGTTTTAAATGAGTTGCAAAAATAATTTCGTTTGCGTGTAGAATCACTTTTTCTGCTACATGTGTTGATAATTCGATGCTTTTCAAATCGATTCAGACTTTACAATGTTCGTTGAAATTTCATAAAAGCTTCAGGTATTTTGTTGAGTTTGAATGTGCCTAATTTACCGAGGATTGAATAAAATTCTGGAAACCAAAACAAAATCTTGGCTGTATTGTTAATGGATTCTTGGAACCTTCTGATTTATTTGAACAAACCATTTCTTGCAATGGGACTTGGAATTAAAGTCGCCAATTGGTGTCATAAACATTGTTTTGAATACTAGTGTGATTACAAAGCTTTTTTGGTAGGAGCATTTTCCTACCTATCCAATTATATTAGTTGCGAATGGGAATATGTGAGCCCTGTCTCCACCAATTTATCGCATGTCTTTTTCATTAAGTCCCACACAATGGATATTCATCATCATCTATGGCGCCTCCAAGATTAATCTCCTCCAATCATCACGGTTCCGCGACCTTGCCCGTCAATTGTGTACTCCCAACAAAGATCTGCTGTCAGCTTCTATTGTGTCTTCCCATCGAGCCCACGTTCTTCCCGCTGGACGTCTACCTTATGCACTCCCCGTTAATGTTCTTTTGGGATGCCGGTTTTCTCTCATTCTTTCTAGATGACCCGCCCATTGGAATTTACGTAGCTTTACGCAGGAGGAAACAGGTGGATCGTCAAACAGTTCATACAACTCATCGTTGTAACGTAGTCTTCACTCTGTTCCTTGTTTCACTGGGCCGTTTTCTTTATGTGAATAAAATTTTTAGTAAATAAGGAAAACCGACATCTAAATCACCTTAAAAGGATAAAATAAATCTGATTTGATCGGTGCCAAATCAGTTTCACCGTTTTGAAATTAAGATTAACAACATGATCCCGCTCTATAACTCATACAAAATATACCAATTTGTTAAACCTAGAATAATAAAAATATGCAATTAAATTCGATAAATGAAATGTAGCATATAATCAGATTTCCATTAGATTTTTGGTCACATTTATTGTTATTTTATCGATCAATTATCAAAACAAAAATCATCGTTATTCTTCTAGTATGTGGAAATTCGTAAGAATATAGCACAGCTCGCACAAAATTTGGAATTGATGAGGAAAAGCCTTCGCATTACCGATCTCAAAGACTTAAATAGTAATATGAAATTCTTGAATATTTTACAACTTTTCAACAAATTTATGAATAGGTAGTAAAATCGAAACACTTAACGATCAAAATGTCAGCATCGGCCAAAAGCTGTTGAATAAATTCAAAGATCTAAGGCAAACACTTCCCGGTGATGAAGATTTCTCTCTCGAAGCCAGAATGAAACGGACTTTATTTCACGGCATGCATCAGGAGTACATTAATATTTGGACTAGTCAAGAGGAGTTCCTACAAAACTATGAAGCAAAGCTCAAGAAAAAATTACAACTGCACTCCAAAATAAGTATAAGCCCGTTGGATTAACTTATCTAAAGGATATTTTAAATGTTTCTTTCCAGTGAATATAGTGCAAACTGAAGAGGAAGTTGAAGAATTACTAGCAAACAAAACAACTTCACTATTTGTAAATAATGTACTAATTTTAAATTCTTTTAATTGGCAGAGAAGTTAAATGATATTCCAATTTAGATATTAGAAGAAACTGAAAAGGAACGAAAAGTATTACGAGATTTGTACCAAAGACACACCGAATTGCAAAAACTGGAAAACTCGATAAGGGAGGTCCACTCACTTTTTCTTCGAATCCAGAATTTAGTTTTAGAACAGGTATTATATTATACGCAAAGCAAAGATAGTTAAAACAAAATCATCTTGTTTACAGAACGATCGTATACAAATGGTCGAATTTCATGCTCAACAAGCATCTAGTTATGTAGACAAAGGAGCTGTCAACCTGGACAAAGCACACACATTGAAGAAGAAAGGAATGAAGGTATTTGAGCGTGATTTCTGTCTGTAACTGGATTACATTTTCAATGCCTTTCACCATTTACAGCTGAAAATGTGCATCATAATGTGGGCAATAGTCATTTTAACTATTCTAATAGTGATAGCGGTAATATTTTAGTCAAAAGTGGTTACGTATATTACGTACAGAAATATATTTATTAGTTATTTTTTAACCAGCGTTTGTTTTAATATTTTCAAAATGTTCATAGTAAATCCTTCAAATTAATTTGTTTCAAGCGGTTTAGAAGCACATAAACGAGCTGAAAAGATTAAACATGAAAACATTAATTTACTCTTATGGGGCCTTCCACCATCAGAATAAATTTTAAAAGTATATGTCAGTTTCCTGATGACGAAGCAGATTAAATAAACCAGAAACTTGATAAGGTTGGTTATCAAGCTAATAAAATTGCTTACTAGGTGTTCCATGCAGGAAAACTGTTTCAAATATCGAAAAAATTAATCGGAGCTTGAAGAATAAACAGCCAAACTTCATACATTTCAAGGTTTAAATAGCTATCTTCAAGCGTATCATAGCAAACGAGTGCTTTGCGTTTTTTTACAATTGCACAGCCTTCGGATAGGATCCTCTTCCCAACGATTTTGCAGTCAATTTTCAAAACTTGCTGGTGAGCCTAGTATTTTTTTCTCAGTAAAATTTAGATTAGGCTGAACACTGAAACATAATGCAAAATATTATTAATCTTAAAACGTTATGGAAAATAACAAAGGCAATCATACTATAATTTTTTCGACTAAGGGGAAACCAATTTGCTTATCTATAGTTTTATTTTAAATATTTTATATTTACAGAAAATGTTTCGCTCTATTAACTAAATTAAAAAGATTTTCATTCTATTCACTAGGTTAGACTGACTATACATTCAATGTAAAATTTCTTCCGCAACATTTCGAGCCTTGACTTGTTATGGAATATTTAAATTGATTCCATAGAGTAAAATAATAATATTAAGTACATTTATGCCGTTCAATTGAATTCTTTTTATGTTGCATATAAACAAAAATCAAACTTGTCCCAACGATCAGTTTTTCAAAATGTTATTTTATTTCAATAGAATAAAAATAAATAAAAACTTCAAATCAAATGTCTTACAACCGAAAGTTAGGCAAATATTCAAATCATTAACATTAATTAGTCGCTAAAAAACGTTTGAATTTATCAAATTGGAACTTATAAAGTTGAACTTATTTTTTTGGCAGCAGGTGAGGAGGTGTATCAAAGAATTTTCTTTGCTTTTTAATGGTCGATCCTTTTAAAGGAGTTCCTATACATTAGAAAAGAAAATAAACATTTTTGAAGAAAACTTACATGCATTGGTTTCATCAATCAGGTATCATTAAAACTTACCGTAATATGATCGAACTTCTACATGGCACTCCTCGGTCTGGTCAGATTCAACTTGAACAAATTGTGACCAATAAGATGTGGGAATATTCAGAAGGGCTTCCATCACATTAAACTGGTGCATTGTTTCTGTAAATATAGCATGTTGATCAGGATCGGCGCTCGAGTACCCAACGATAGTTGGTCCGAATATACGTGCTAGGTTTTCTATTGGCATTCTTATCTCTTCACAAGCCGCAACACGTTGGAAATGTAACACCAAGAAAGCTAGTGTGTCACGATTTGCTTGTGGCAGCTTATCGATTGCTTGATACAAATCGCGGGCTAAGGATTCAGGTGAAAAGCTTTGCACTGCATTAGTGAAATCTTTCCAAAGCCCCGTTGGAATCAGTGGCTCTTGTAAGCCTCTTAGGAAGTCTTTTATACATCCACACAAAACGTGTACATCTACATTCCCTAACAAAGGCACGTTTTTTCCACGTAAGAACCTTTCTTTCAAAGCTTTAACTTCTCGGTCGGATGCTGATACTCGATAGATTCCTACTTCATTGAGTCCCCTTGTTTCAATTTCGTGCACACAATGAACTATTAGAGGTGGGATCATAGGAGCGACTCTAGGTGCAAAGTCTTTGACAAATCCTTTGAGTGTAGGTGTTCCTACACTTTGCGGAACACAAGGCTTCGAAGTAAGCTCTCTACAATCGGTATGAATACAGATTTTACATTCTCGACACTTGAGAGCTACGGTACCGAATCGGATTCTGAAAAGAAAACAGTAGTGTATACACGCAATATCAAAAATGTCTGTTACGTTTCCTCACTTTTTCTGACAATGGGAACATGAATCCGATTTCAAAAATGTTTTAGCAGCGAAATTATGACTTCGACCAAAGTTCTTCTTAAATTCTTGAACCGGAGTATTGATCTCTTGCAAAGTAGGTGCAGATGGAGTGAAACTGGATTTTGTGGGCGACTTCCTAATTAGACAAATAGAAAATCAGAAGTTAGAATCAAAATGTAACCATCAATAATTGCTACCTTTTCAGAGTTTTCACAACAGTTGATTTTGAGGGTGACTTCAGTGGATTATCGTTTTCTTTTTCATAAATCATTGTGCTTTGCGGTATAGCTTGAATTGTTGATTCAGCCTGAATTGGACCTTTTCCTTCTTGAGGAATCGAAACTTTTGTTTGGGCAACTATTTTATCTGTTGCACCGATTTCCATTGTCCTTGATTCTTAAAAAAATAAAAATTTAGACATATATTTATTAGAAAAGTGTTATAATATACTGCTTTTCCTTCCTCCAGATCGAGATCTTTTTCCAGCTACATATGAACCAGTTGCTTTGGAGTATGATGGACGGTTCTTTTTCCATGTTTTAGCTGGTCTTTCTTCTAGAAAGTCGTCTTCAGACCGTGTTAATGACAGGTCCGACAAAAATGATCCTACCAAGAACATTTTCTATAATTTGAGTTTACAAGAATTAGAAATTTACCTGTTGAATTTATTTCATTTCCATATTTCTCATTCGCGCGTGTATTTTCCGATTTTCGCTTTCTAGGAAAGGTACTAAGGAAAGCAAATTTATCTTTTGTTTCATCTTTAATATCGCGCTCGTTCCTCAGTAACTCTGCTACAGCAACTATCTTTTTTTCCTAAAATAAAATTTCTACCCATAAAATATGAATGTTAAGAGAAATTATAATTGAACTACTATTGTAGGAAGTTTATGTTATGAAACAATACTTAAATTCAAACGTGATCATGCAAGAAAATTACGAGATGTGGATGACCCTTCCGCAATCCTTCTTAACCTCCATTCCTACAACTACGCTATTAACACTTTTTTGGGATTGGGTCATTTAAACAGCATATGATAACTTTCACGATATGTGATAACCACGTGGTGCCGTTGACAAACCAGTCGAAATTTGCCGATGACACAAATTTACTGCTATTGACAAGCCGTTTGCTGGATGCTTTTAATAGGGCGATTATTAGATACATATGCATTTTTTTAAATACCTCCATTCCCTACCACTCTCTCCATCACTCTTTCTTCGTCGCACAACACTCGTGCGATCTGCATTCACATTACGTTGCTTCGTCCTTTGTGCCACCCAGACAATGTTTAATACATCGGTATAAGGGGGCACACAAAATAATGAGAACTAATCCTTTTCATGAATAACTAGTCTCAGAGATAAAAAAAATTCAATATAATACGACGCATTAAAAAAAAACTCTGTGTAACTGTCTCTTCAGTATCTTGCCGATAGGGTTAAAAATGCCCTAAGATACTGAGCTCATATAAGCAGAACTTCAGGTCCACGCTTCAATCAGTGCTCATTAAATGCTCCCTTAATCTTTTCTTAAATACCACAAGTGCGTTTGCTTTCTTAACCATTTCTGGTATTGTTATATACGCAGAGCGTCATTCGTTGCATCGTTCTTTAGACGATCAGTTCTGGCAAAAGGTATTCGGAATTGATCTGCATTCCTCGCAATATATGGGTTGATCTATGATACCTTAATTAATGATGTTCGGTCCGATCCATTAGTTTTTAAATTTGTGTAGATAAACTTAGCGTTCGCCATTATAATGATTTGACTAAAGGTTAATGATTTTGCTTATTGGTAAACCAAACTAGTTTGAGTAAGCAGTGGCAGTTTGACAACGTTTTTATACGCTTTCGACAGCAGCCTAGATATACTATTTAGATGTTGCTTTGCTGATTGACTTCAAATAAGTACTCTATAATGTAATTTCGTCAGCACAAATGCATTTAGAACAAGTTTCTTGATGTGCATTGAAAAAACCTCGTATCTTCTTCAAGCCTATTATTGGGGCTAATTCCCTCCTTAAGCTATTTATGTGTGGCAACCAGAACATACGAGCACTCTTTGCAATTTTTCACCGTTAATATTTAGTTCGACATCTATGTCTCCTTTGTTCTTTTTCTTAAAAACAATATATTTTGTCTTTGTAGTGTTCAATACTAGTTTGTTTTCGATTGACTACTGATGGAATTTTCCTTTTCTCGTTGATAGTGTTCTCAATGGTAGTTTTGTCTCGTCCTGAATAAAGTAGAACTGTGCCATCAGCATATAATGTGTGATATCCCGTCAGCCCACATGTATTTAGATTATTTGTGTATAGCAGGAACAAAGTTGGGCCAAGTATTGAGCTCTGCGATCTTCCCTCCATGTAACTCTTAAACAACTGCTTAGGACTACCCTGAATACCATACGATTCAAGTTTACGAAGCAAGAGGTCATGATCAACTGTATCAAATGCGTTTTTCAAATCCACAAAAATTGCGATGACATAATCACCTCTGTCAAATCCTAGATTGATGAAACGTGTGACAGAATGTGGGGCATTCAAAGTACGCTTGTTCTTTTGAAAACTAAACTGATGTTGGCCTACGATAGACTTTTCAACTAAGAATGATGTCAATCGATTGTTTAGTATTTTTTCAAATATCTTACTAAATCCCGTCAGCTATGCAATCAGGCGATAGTTATCCGATTCGAAATGATCACCACCCTTTTCTTCCGGAAATGACCCATTCCTAATATGCACGTTTATAAAATTTGCCATAATCTCGACTATGTCCTCCTTTATTATACTAATCTCATTCATCGTGATGCTATCGATGCCTGGCGCTGTATTCTTTTTCAATCCATTGATTACATTTAAGACTTCCCTTTTATTTGTTTGATAAATGTGAAGGATGTAATTTATTGAGATATTTGTTGCAGTTAAATTGCTTGCTGAACTGGCAACGATTTCTTTAGTGATTCTTTCACGAATTGTTGAAAAAAAGTTATTTAATGAGCTCGCCGCGTCACGTGGACACGATGTATTAAAGGGCCCATCAGGATTCAGTTGAAATTTTTGTGATATACCCCGGGGTGAAGTTATCCTTTACCTCATTTATTATTTTCCATATTTCATGAGAGTTAGTCGCTGTTTCCATTCTTCTTAAGAAATATGAGAATTTAGCCTCTTTCACCAGTCGTTTCGACTCTTTTTTCGCTTGCATATATATATGCAAACTTGAAAGCTTGCTTTCTATTGTTCTTCCTGTAGTCCATGTATGCTTTCCTTTTTTTAATACTTGCATCAATTACTTTTTTTGTTATCCAAGTCCGTTGTCGACACCTGATTCTTTTCTCCATTGTACATCTTTGCTTAGCAGCTATGATGATATTTTTGAGTTCAATAATACTATTTGGTTTCCGCTTCTTCAGTAAGTCTCGTATGTTTGCTTAAAGACCTTCTAAAGTCAAAGTCAAAAGCGCTTTATTCAATACTAGTCGGTATAAATTTTCAAAGAATATAAAGCAAATAACAATACAAAAACTTAATGGCCCAAATGGCTCTCTAAATTTATACGTTATCATTAAACACATTTCATAAAAAAAAACTATAGCAAATTCAATTAATTAAGATTATTACATATATTATGATTTGATTGGAAAAAGGAGAAAAAACCAACCAACACTATCCTAAAATTATTTATAATTTAAACACAACAGTGCACCTTGATCCTACACCTGATATGTTTTAACTTAATTCTAATAAAAATCAATCAAAAACTTAATCTTACACTAAAAAATTCTATCACAATATTCCTAACCTACGCGTTTAATCTTATCTCTAACCTAATATAATAAACATAACATATACCTGACCTTTCCTTAATTTTTAACACAAATAAACAACAAAAATTTAGTAATAATGAGCTAAAACTCAAAAACTAAGTAACGAAAACCACAAAAACTGGAAATAAACACGAATAATTTAGACATTGTCATTCAGCCACCAATACCTAGATTGCCCCGTCTCAGCTCGATCAGCTCCAACGAATCTAGCAAATGAGTATCTCCATTGGAATTGTTGGTCTCGTGAATTCAAATTCGGAGGATATTTTACCTTCTTATCGGTGGCCAGTCGATATATGTGATACATGACAGGGAGGTAGCGAGGCAAGTCGCTATATACCCGTCTGTAGGGTGGAACGGCAGTGAAATCTAAGGGTTTTCACTCACAGTTAGAGATCTTGCGATATGATTCCGAAGAAATTTCAATATAAAGATATCGACTCTTGTCACTTGAGCAGTTTGATAAATTCTTCTATTCGATATATAATGTTTCCAATCCGTCTCAGGCTTTCTGTACAAACCAGTACATGCACGAAGACATTTCCTTTCGAAAATTCTTAATTTTTCCATAGTACAATACTAGCACTCTGGTTGTACCAGATCTGACAACCATATGTCACACCGGGTGTAGCCAAGGTATTGTAACAGATAATATTGACCTTTTGATCAATGTATTTGGAATGAAAGAGTCTTCGTAGGGCCATGACTACTTTTTGTGCCTTACTGAGCATGATTTTGACATGTTCAGTATAGTACAGATGCTGATCGAGATAAACACCGAGGTATCGAACACAGGATTCATGTGGAACTCGTTCTAAACTACCCTTGCCAGCTATGATGTAGAAATCTTTCCAATTACGTTTCAGGTCTTGACTGACCCCCTGCAGCGTTGTCCGAAACAAGATTATTTCACACTTCTGCGCATTGATTTTCATTCGCCAATTGTCAGTGTACAGCTGCACATCATTGAACATTTTTTGGAGATTTCTCTGAACTATTGTAGCTTTTCGGTCTGCCGTATACATGATCAGATCATTAGCAAACGCGTGGGCGAGACGTTAAAATCAAAGCCGTTCAATAGCTTGCGAATGAAGATTGAGAAGAGCAGAGGCGCAGTAAATGTTCCCTGCTGTAGACCATTCAAGACCTTGAATTCTCGCATTTTTATCAGATTTCCGTCAGTTACAACAAACGGTTTCCCGTTTAACATATTGCACATAATGGCGACAAGGTGTCTGGGGAACTTATCCTGAACGAGTTTAAGAACTAGTCCATCTAACTACACCGTATCGAAGGCTTTCTCCATATCAATGAGACATGCTCCAACACATTCATCATCATTTAGTTTCCAACAGTTGTCTGAGGTTACTTTCGTTATTGCATGTGTGGTCGAATGCCTGGCACGAAAACCAAATTGGCAATTCAGCATGAATGTCATATTCCTCAATATGGGTGTTTAATGCTCTGTTGAGTATCACTTCAAACACCTTGCTGATGTGAGGCAGCAAGCTGAGTGGGCGATAGCTTTTAGGGCATGAAGATTCTTTTCCTTTCTTCAAGATCGGAAATACCTTAGCCTTTTTCCACCCATTTGGGAAATATGAATTGCTCAACACGTTGTTGAACAATATGCAATAATTCCTAACAGCCACCTCAGGCAAATGTCGGAGAACTACATTTGGAATACCATCAGTACCACATGATTTCTTGTTGTTTATCCTGCGAAATATGAAACACAAGTCTTCATAGCTGACAAAATAATCAATAAGATTCAAGCTCGGTATGAGGTCAGATGTTAATATTTCATTGAAATGAAAGAGAGCTCCTTATCTAGATATCAATTCAATTGATAATTTTATTGACACAAGTCAAATATTTCCTAAAATATTTCAAATATTTTCTAAAATAATGAGCCGTAATAGATTCAGGCAAAAATTTACATTCCTTCATTTTTCGAACCATGCCAACATACACATACTCAAAAAAGTCTGCGTACACTTTAGTAAGCACTGAATTATGCTGGAATCGTATGAATCAATAATGTGATCTTGATTTAATCATGTTGATAAGAAAGCCTAAACTGTAAGAAATGTATTGAAGCAAGTTTGATGAAAAAATTCCGAAAATTATCGAAGATATGGTCATTTTAATACTTGGGAAGTCTTTGAGCGGCCCCAAAAAAGTTTGCTACGCATGAAAAAAATTGGAGGTTCCCCGAAATGTGCAGTGGTTGTGCCTAGATTTTATCACTGAAACGCGTAACGATACTTCATTGGAAAATTGTTTGCGAGTTTTGCGTAAATTGAAGACTATCTTTTAATATGGAAGCTAATAAATAAGCAATTCAGTCTTAGTGAGCGTAAAGTGATAAAAAATTTGCGTGAAAATGTTTGTGGAATCGCTAACTTAGTTGGAAAAACTCATTCTTCGGTACGAAGAATTATTGCTATGAGTAATTACAAAGAAATCGGTTTGTTTATCTTACGGCATCGATCAGGACGTTCTAAATTTACAGTACGTGAACGTCGGAATATTATTAATTTGTGAAAAAAATCCCCGATTAACGGCATTCCTAATTGCGTAGGATATAAAGAAGGAATATAATAAAATAATTTGCGACGAAATGGTGCGAATAATCTCAAGAAATGCAATTACCATGCTCGAGCCCGACGTAAAAACCCGTACATATCGGTATGACATTACTGAAAGAGAATGGAATTCGCCAAAATTTATGTAAATTTGGTAAAATAATTTTGGGAAAGCGTTTTTTTTTCGATAAAAGTACGTTTTGTATATTTTGGATAAAAGGACGCAAATTAGTATAGAGAAAACGCTCGACAGAATTCAATAACGAAAATTGAATTCCCACTGTAAAGCATGGTGGCGGTGGTGTGATAGTTTGGGGGTGTATGGCAGGCAGTGAAGTGGGACAACTAGTTTTCATAGAATCCACAATGGATCAATACAGGTATCTTACTATTTTGAAAAATAATATTAAGCAAAGTGCAGAGAAATTGCGGTTGGGGAACGCATTTTACTTTCAGCACGATAATGACTCCAAACATACTGCTGGAATAAATAGGCCTACAAGCTACTCTAGCAGAGTTACGCATCAAAAGCCAATAAATCAAGGAATCGAATTGGATCTTTCACCGCGTTGATCAAGAGTGGGTTACAGTTCCTGACGATTTAACTTCCACACGTTTAATGACAAATGATTGTAAAATGATTCTTCTAATTGTCCAATTTGTGTAGTTGCGAGTGAAGTAACAAATGAGTTGTGTGCCGCAAAAGAACAAAATGAAGAACAATCTGCGCTAGTATTTAAACAAGTTGAGTTAGCAGGAAAGTGCTCCTACCAGAAGGTCTTTGTAACTATCCTAGAGTTCGAAAAACGTTTTCTAATAGCATGAACCGATAAGCGCAACTTAGGCTAGGTATGCTAATGCGCCGAGTGAGGGACTGGATGACTGCTCGCGGGCTCAGTTTAGCACTGGAAAAACCGAAGTGGTCATCTTTTCAAAAAAAGAGAATCCCTAGAGTAAGGATGATCAGTATTGGAGACACACGAATCGAAGGCATCGGTGAAGTACCTGGGGCTACTGATCGACTCGAAGATGAGAAGGCTGCTTCGGGAGTATCGGCTCTGAGTCGACTTATGGCCAACGTACGCCTCTTGATGACTGCTGTAGGGTCAGTTCTACTATACGGAGCAGAAGTATGGGGCGACGCTCTCAGTAAGGAGGTATACCGAAAACGTTTGGCACAGGTACAGAGAAGAGGAGCACTGAAAATAGCATCTTCGTAGCCGACAGTCTCTGATTCGGCGATGAGAGTTATTGCAGGCGTGATACCTGTCGCCCTCCTTGCTAGAGAGCGCCGCGCTATTTACCTGCGACGAAACGAGGATGCGAGGGAGATGGTTGGAAGGTGGACTGCACGCCTCATTCCGGATGTGATACCGTGGCTAAATCGAAGGCATGGCGAGACTGACTTCTATCTGACCCAGCTTTTGAACGGGCATGGGTATTTTCAGTTTTACCTGGACAAGATTGGTAAGGCACGTTTCCCCGATTGTGGGTTTTCCCCAGGAGAGGAGGACAATGCCTGCCAGAAATTTTTTGCGTGCACAAAATGGGTCAGACTGCGAAGGGTCTACAGGCAAACGGGAGAGCTCACCCTGGATAATATAGTCGCGGTGATGCTTGAATCGGTTGACAAATGGAACCAGGTGGCACATTATGTTCGGGCAGTCCTAAAAGATAAAAGGGACTCACAGCAGCTGGGGGTGTTGGGGCTGGGGGATCGCTTGTCTGGCACTTCTTCTTACCCTCTCCCCTCCCCTTAGAGGAGGGATCCCCCAGCTTGAAGGCACCTCAAGGCGTAACAAAACGAGACCTGGCCCGAAGTAATATGTCAAACGGTCCCAGGCTAGGTTCTCAGGTTGACAGGGGAGGTGTTAAGTGGGTAGTCCAGTCGCCTTCTTACGAGCATGGGAGTCCCACACTCTGTGCGTAAATGGCATTCACCTCCCAAACACAAAAAAAAAATACTTGGATCAGAAATCGTTCAAATTTATGGAAAAGATGCAGTTTCTTTCATAAGCACATTGCAGCCGCCATTTTGATCCAGCTTAAATAATTTTTCTGAATTAAACACTATTCCTTAAATTTTCATTAAAATTGGAAGAAAATAAAAGGGCCTAGGTCAATTTGAACTATGTATCAACCATCAACTCGTGTTATTGTTGTTGTAATCGCATACAAATGGCTATAACTCACTTGATTATAGTCCGATTTTCATAAAATTTTGTGAGCATAACGATCTAAACGATCTACGAGGGTAATTTGAAAAGTTTCCGACCTTACCGGCAAAAGTCATGGTACATTCTAGTTCTCTTGCCAACCAATAGATAGTCTTTACATATCTTTGCCATTAAAAATTTCAAGTCATTCCGATCGGTACAAAACAATGGTACCCTTCCAAAGTTGACAGGTGACGTTTGTTAAGAACAATGGATAAAATTGAGTATCGAACGGTAATAAAGTACCTCTATTCGAAAAGGAAAAAAACTCGGGAAGTGGAAGAAGAGTTAAACTCCGTGTATGGTGAATAGTCGACCCCATTTGAGGTGAGGTGAAACATTGGATGGCCGAGTTCAAACGCGGTCGCACAAGCATTTTTGACGATGAACGTTCTGGACGTCTGAAAACATACCAAATTTTGGTACATTTTGCCTCCCCGCGGACCTCCTGGTGCATAAAATGACTTTTTGAATTCATATTCTAAAAGATCTAATCAAGACCGACTCGACTACCTTTGATTAAAAAAAATTGTAACGGCTATTTCGGTATTAGGGGGACCCCCCTTAGGAGAAACGAAATCCCCAGCTCAAATACATCACAAATTAAACTCGCTTTAATAAATTTCATAAGGTAGCCTCCTTAGAAATTTAAGTTTCGGCGCTAAAACTCGAAGAATTCATTACAGTGGACCACAAAATGAACACCCAAATGTCACACTAACTTACACATAAAAAAAACCATGCAAATCAAGGTCACAGATAATAACAACAGACCGAGCAATTTAAACACCATAACGGAAGTCTCAGACGTACACAACATAAACACTACACGCAAGTCAGAAATACCAAACAGTTTAAATTCAACAGAACAAACAAAAGTCGCACTTCCCAAATCCCCAAATGATAACCAAAGCAAATCTACAGAAGGAGATATAAGACACCGCTCGTCTCATCCTAACCATGTAAACAACACCTATTCCTCTAACGATAAGAGGAAAAACTTTAATGCCTTATGTGCCAGAAAAGGGGAAGATGCCTTTGACAACCCATTATCAGTTCTAAATTTCTATGAAATTAATAAATCTCTACAAATACGCACAACATTAATGTGACACCTATAGGTAGATATAAGCTTAAAAATCACGTTTAAAATCCCTGACGATGCTAGCATTGCAACAAGGAACCTAAACCTAAATAAACATAAACTGAAAATGTTCATCCCGAACAACTTATATAGAATCGGTGTCATTAGGAACATTCCCCTTTTCATCAATGATGAAGCACTATTAAAAGAAGCCACCCCTTGCAAAGCCATAAGGAACCAGCTTCACAACGGCGGAATTCTAAGCGTCTCAAGGTTAAAACGCAGGGACCCCGAAAACCCTGAGAGACTTCTACAGACCAACTCCCTAAAATTAACCATCTCAGGTACTATACTACCTGATGCCATATGGTTCGCGTGGGGACCAATCAATGTACAGCATTTTCTATTTAAACCAAAACAATGTTCCAAATGCTTTAGATTAGGGCACACCACTTTTAATTGCAAAGAAAAAGATAGCCGATGCATAAAATGCTAAAAAAATCGGTGAAACAACGCAATGTCTTCTATGCGGTTTAATAGAACACATAATTAATAGAAATTGTCCGAAATGGGTAAGATATACAGATGAGGTTAAAGTAAGCTCCATGGGAAACATTTCTGTGTTTGAAGCTAGAAATATCCTGAACAAATCCTCCTACAACACCAATTTCTTCGACTTATTGAGAAACAATGAATCTATGGATGATGTCTTCCCATTACTAAACAATAAAGTAGGAAGCATTTTCAGAAACACAAATAAAGCTATGAACAAAATCATTGTAAAAAGGCAATACTCCCAGGCCCACCTCTCGGCTAGACACTCAACTGCCACTAACACTCCCACTGCCCCGGAACCGCACCTCACGACAGCATACCACCCTTCAAACCCCCTCGCGTATGACAACAACCCTATGTTCAATAAAGAAGCCTTCAATAAACATAAGACCACGGAAATAGAACATCTGTTAAAGGAAATAAAAAATAGCTGCAATAGCCCCTCCTCATCAATCAACGCAAACAACACGTACTCCTCAGATCTCAACACACTAATCCTCATCATCGAGGACGTTTTTAATATTAACAAACCCACCTCCCTATATAGCATAGCTGACCAATCAAACAAATAACATAGCACAACTGAAATAATAAAATATGAACTTACCAAAGATTAAAAAGAAAAAACGGATCCTTACTACAGCTCAACATACAAAGCATATTAAAATTTAGAGACAATCTAGAAATTACAATTAAAAAACTCAACACCGATTTCGCACTAATCCAAGAAACGCTAACAGACACAGAATATAAAATCCGGAGCCTGCCTAAACACAATATTGTCTTCAAACACAGAAACAGACACGGAGGAGGAGTGGCCACCTTAATGAAACAGAACATAAAATACAAAACACTCCAGTTAGAAGACAACCTTGAAGCTATAGCTATAGAAACTTTAAAACTACAACCAAACATAAAAGTAGTCTCCGTCTACACACCTCCTAAAGTCAAAGCTGCCCCTTTAAAAACCTCTTAGAAACATTATTTCAAAAGTCAACGACAACAAACCCTACATCATACCGACCTGAATGTCCGACAAAATTCTTGGGGTAACACCATTAACAACACAAAGGGAAGAATTTTAAACAGCATAATAAAAAAGCGTCATCTACAAATCCTGAACTTCGGAATACCCACTTTCAATAGAACAAATGGCTTAGGAAAAAACATCAGCTCTGCTCTAGACATCACTCTAACAAACATACCCCTGGCCGAACACAACTGGAAAGACTGTGAAATTAAAATTTCGGACAGCGGCCACACTGCTATCACATTTGAACTTCAAAACATTAACCTATTCTACGATAAATATGCAACCTTCAATCGCAGGAAAACTGTAAACGACATAAACAATCTTACAATTAACGTAGACCTCGAGACCGTCATAGACCAGATCAGTTCATGTATATCTAACAATTCGATCAATAATTCCGGTTCACCCCTAAAAGCTGGAGGAACAAAAACCTAAATAAACCGTGGCACAGGAAACAGAAAGCATGGAAAAATTTCAGTCGGATTAAATCTTGGAAAAACTATTCTAAATTTGCAGAATCCAAAGACACCCTCAGAGAAGCCATAAAAACCGCCAAAGCTAAAGATTGGGAAAATAAATTGGACTCGGTAGAGAAAAATCTCGACTATAAAGAAATCAAGAATCATCTGAAAAACGTAAAAAACAACGCCTTCGACATCCCCATATCAATGTGGAACCATGATAATGACAAACCTTTTCTTCAGCAAATAATCGCCAAACACAAAAACAATAGTAACAATACAAACAACCATCCAGTTTTTCACCCATAAGGTAGTTTCAAACAATTCCGGACAATCACAAAACCAAGTCAGCCCCAGGTCCAGACAAAATAGACTACAACCCTACTAAACAAAGCAAATTTTTTACGTGGCATCAATTAAGTATTCAGTAGCATCTCAATAACCAACAACATGAGAAAAATCATAATTGTGCCCATCATAAAAAATACTACTCTTTAATATCTGTACTAAAGCCCTACACAACATCGAAGACGAATATACCCTACTCTTTCAATTTGCAGACGACTTCCTACTTTTATCAAAAGGTACTACCTTTAAACGATGCCTTCTTCTTCGTAGCCCTACAGCCCCTTTCGGGCCTTCGCTTAGAGATAGTTAGAGTATCTCATTATGATCTAATGTATCGGCACTCCACAAGGTGATATGATCATTATCACGCTTTGGCGGTGAGTCCGTCCACCCAGCTGCGATACGTTCTGATTATTAAACCCGCACGGATCATAACTGAACGGGCTGATAGTCCGTCCGAAGAACCACTCGAACTAAATCTCGTTGACGCCAACGAAACTTGAATCAGAGACCTTCGGCTTACGGGCTTACTGCTCAAACCACTAAGCCGCGCGGACTATAAACGATGCCTTCAACAACCTCTAAACAAAAACCAATCAACTAACTGACAGATGCAACAATATATATCTAACCCTAAATGTCAATAAATCTACAGCCACACAGTTCCACTCTAAAAAACCATTCCCAATAAATATAACTATAAACAATAACAGAATAGTATGGTCTAACAACTTCACATTCCTGGGCAGAATTTTCAATAACAAGGGACTTTCCAAAGATCATGTGGAACTAACACTATTCAAATTCTCGAAGTCCAAAACCCAAACAAGGCTCTACTGCTGTACAAGTCGATGATAAAAGACCCTTAATAGAAAATAACCTAGCCAACATAACCAACTCCCCCAAATCAACATTTGACAAACTAGATAGAAACAAAGCCATCATACTTAAATCCTATCTGGGCATTCCGATCAGTACACCAAATATAACAACCTTCTCCATAACCAAAGAGCTGCCTACTGAATTCAGAGCCAAGCTGCTTATAAGCAAAGAATATCAAAAAAACATGCATGATCCTCATTTCAGAAACCTCGACAACATGCAAAATAAAAACTCCTACTTCTCCAAAGTAATGAACCAATTTAAACATACTATCGACTCTACGTGTGGGGGAACCAAAATTGAGACCCTCCAAACCCGTTTCACCAGCTAAGCAACCTCGACTTTAAACTACCTCCAAAGTTCCCAAAAATAAACTATAATGATATCACCGAATCCCTCAAAAACATGCTAGCTAAAATACCAAATAACCATGCAATATACTGCACTGATGCAGCAAACAACCTCCTGGGGAAAGAATGTGCAGTTTATGACCTTAAAACCAAAAACGTCACCAAATGGAAATTAGAGCACATCACACGAATCCCACCAACGCTGAGTTGACAGCTATTAAGACAGCCAAAAACATAGCCATTTTCAGAGACTCAAGAAACAGCATCACTGAAACAACACACAACCATAATACTAAATACCTTCTGTCTAGAGTCAGAAGCTTCATAGAAGTAAACAACAAAATACAAGTAGTACTGATCTGGATACCCAAGAATAGCAACTGGGAAGCCCTCTCCATTGCAGATGAGAATGCAAAAGACGCAATAATAAATGGTAACAATACCGATATCTATCGTGAATGGGATGACACCCTTAACATAATCAAGAAATCCTGTTGCGAAATCCGGCGTACCGGTATTCTCCCACTCGCAACTTCAAATTGCCGCCGTAACATCTCCACCTTCTTTTGGGCACATATACCTTTTTCTCGGTATATTTATTTTTATTAACATTTAACCATTTCCCTTTAATTTTATTTCCCCATCATATTAATTCTACATTCTTGCCCTATTTTTAATACAAAAAAAAAGAAAAAAATAACGATAATCTTCTCTTCGCCACTAACAACATTTCATTCATTACTTCCCATTAACGAAATTTTATTCGAGACCTTTTCATTAACAAAACCTAATTCCCTTCTTCATACTAACTAATGTTATTCACTATCTCCCACTAACAAACTTTATTCGTCCTACTAACAAATAATTTCATTTCAATGCCTTAAGAAAGGGGCATAGTTGAAGTTGCTAAATAAATGAACGGGAGATCAACAGAAGGTGGCTCGGGTAGTAGCGTTGTGGATTCTGACCGGGGGTCCAAGGACCCGGGGTTTAAGTTTTCCCGAGAGCAGGAGAACACTCTTTTTGGGATATCGGCAAAAGCAATTATTTTCGTATATATGACGATTTGCATATAACCAAACGCTATCATGGTTATGCAAATCGCCATACATGCAAAATGGAAATTGTTGAGTTTGTCGATATGGAAAAGATGTGTGGGTAGCGGAATCGAACTGTATTGAACTTCGATTACGTTACTCGCATGCGGCAGCGGTAATTGGGAATGAAATGGTTGCGGGATTGGGCTTTTGGATTTGATGGGATTCGGTATTTGATTTGGAAAAGAAGAGGATGTGCTTTGGAAGTGTCGGGATAAATTTTAATCTTGAATTTGGAAAAAAAGTCGGTTTTTGATTTGGATTTGTTGACGACGATGTGAACTGTAATAGCAAAAAATGGTGGCAGAAGTTCGGAAGTGAGAAAAGAATAAGTTCTGCGAATGGCAAAAATTACTGAAATTTGGCTTGTAGCATATGTGAGTGGAAGTTAAGTGCAGCTTTTAGATGAAAAGTAAAAATTCAATTTTTGAGTTTGAATTTTATTATTGGCTGAAATTGAAGGGACCGTTGATTTATGAAGAGAGTGTTTCCAGCGCCTTGAGGAAAAGTGGCCGTTCCGTGTTTTATTTTGATTTTTGTTAACATTAATTATCAAATTGAGGATTGGATTTTAGATGCCCTGAATTTCCTTTTTTTGTTCTTCGCCCAGCGCTCGGAGTTGGACAAGGAAAGTGTGAGTACTTATTTGGATTTTCTATTTATATTACCGTTTGTTTATGTGATTAAATAAATATGTTTGTTTTCTTTTATAAAATTTTTTTATCGGATTGTTCTTGCATAAAATTTTAAAGGGGAGTAAAAGTTTGTGAATCTTTTTTGTAGATTTTTATTGCGAATTAAATAAAACGGCCATGTCTCTTTAAGTCATATTTTTCATTTCTTAAAATGAATGCTTTCGAAAGGCAGAGGTGAATTTTAGGTGCCAGACGAAAATGCGATATAACTATGTGTTGTATGAATTATTCGACGAGCCAAGGACCCCGGCAACAGGCACTGCTCGTAAAACCCCAAGATGGTCGATCCTACGCGGAGGTGCTGCGGGACATCAGGGGGAACGTAAGGCCCGAAGACACTAACACTGCTATTAAAGCAGTACGACCAACGCGATCGGGCCGAGAATAGGGAAGCATTCTGCGATGCCGCAGTAAAGAAAGTCCTCGGCAAAAGCGCAGCTATATCCTCGCTCGAGCCGATAGCAACGATCGAAATAAGAGACATTAACTGCGTCACGGATCTGGCCGAGGTGGAAGAGGCCATCAAAAGGGAGTTCCCTAACGTGGGCGGGATCAAGGCGAGGCTGACACCAGAAAACCAAAGGGGACAATGCATGGCCATAATTGACTTGACCGAAAAGGACGCTGAACAATTTCTGAACAAGAGCAAAGTACGAATAGGGTGGGTTGTCTGCAGGATACGGCGAAGAGCAATGCCTCTTCAATGTTTCAAATGCCTTGGCTATGGTCACACCGCACAAGTATGCAAAGGACCCGATAGGAGTTCTCTATGTTACAAATGCGGTGAAATGGGACATAAAAGAAAAGAGTGTACGAAAGAGGCACACTGTATTCTTTGCAAGGATGCTGATCCAAAACCTGATTTTGGACACGTCTTGGGATCAGGAAAATGCCGGGTGTTCCAGGAAGCCCTAGCCAAGGCCAAATCAGAGCGTGAGGTGAAATGGGACATAAAAGAAAAGAGTGTACAAAGTAGGCACACTGTAAGGATGTTAATCCAAGACATGGGTTTGGACACGTCTTGGAATCAGGAAAATGCCAGGTTTTCCAGGAAGCCCTAGCCAAGGTAAAACTAGAACTCCGATGACCCGCATCCTGCAGCTAAACCTACACCGCAGTTCAACCGCCCAAAATCTGCTTGAGCAGTTTGTGAGGGACATGAAAGCCTACTTTTTGCTGTTGAGTGAGCAACATTATGATAAAAGTTCAGCGTCATGGTATCTTGATGAAACTGCTACTGCCGCCATCTGGGTTCGAAATAGTGATTTCCAGGCGGAGAGCTGTGGACGTGGGGATGATTTTGTGTGGGTTCGGTGCTCAGGAACCACCTTCTTTAGTGTGTACCTAACGCCGAACGAATTGATATCATCTTTCCAAGCCAAGCTTCAGGCTTTGGAGGGCGCTATTTCGAACGCAGACGGGAACGTGCTCGGTGGGGGAGACTTCAACGCGAAAGCAATCGAATGGGGCATGCCTCAAACAGATCCACGGGGAAAATGCGTCCTAGCAATGGCAGCCAGGACGGCGCTCGTCGTACTA
This sequence comes from Odontomyia ornata, assembly GCA_963969285.1. Classification (NCBI taxonomy): domain Eukaryota; kingdom Metazoa; phylum Arthropoda; class Insecta; order Diptera; family Stratiomyidae; genus Odontomyia; species Odontomyia ornata. The sequence goes on along the minus strand of OZ017739.1, from coordinate 302,117,067 downwards.
AACACCGGCAATACGCCGACCTTCCGCCGTGTTGGCTGTGAAGGAACCATACCGGACGTGACATTAGCCTCGGAGTCCTTAGTACGGAGAATACATAACTGGAGTGTATTAGAGGACTACTCAGCCAGTAATCATCAGTATATTCTGCTTGAGATAAGCCATGTTGTCTCCCGACGGCCGTGCTCTCGGCTCTCTATTACAATTGGATGGAACATCGGAAGGATGGACGTCGAGAGGTTCGTCAAGATTCTCACAGCAGGTGCACCGCTCCAGGGAGCTTCGGAGGGGACGGAAGAACTGGCAGTTCAAGACGTGGTGAACTCAACTATGAGCATCATCATGACTGCTTGCAAAGCTTCTATGCCCTGTCAAAGATCCCGGCACCGCAAGCTCCCAGAGTACTGGTGGTTAACTGAAATCGCTGAAAAACGAAGGGAGTGTCACAAGCTTCGGCGTGAGGCTCAACGGGCACGGAGCCGTGACGAGGCAAGCAACCGCGAAGCAGCATATATGTCGGCCAGGAAATGCCTTCGCAAATTGATCAACAACAGCAAGGCTCGCTGCTAGCAAGATCTAGTGGACAATGTGAACAAGGATCCGAGGGGCCTTGGCTACAAGCTAGTTATGCGGAAGCTCGGCGCCCTACGGAAACCTTGTATACATGACGCGGAAAAGATGGACGAGATAGTGCGGGCACTCTTCCCCGCCCATCCCGTCCGTGTTGACGCTGTCCATGCTGAAACAGCAGTCGAGTGTCCACTCTTCACACAGCCGGAACTGGAGGAGGCAGTCCTTTCGTTGAAAACGAGGAAGGCTCCAGGTCCTGATGGTGTTCCAGCTGAGGTTTTGCGGCTTGTCCATCACCATTGTCCTGACTTGCTGCTGTACGATGGAAGGTGGCGAGGCTCATACTGATCAGCAAGGGGAAGGGAAATCCCCAATCGCCGTCTGCATACCGCCCGTTATGCATGCTAGACACGGCTGGGAAAGTGCTAGAGAAACTCATCAAGGGAAGACTCACTGACGGGATTCGTGCTGCTGGGGACCTATCTCCTCGGCAGTACGGCTTTAGAGCAAGACGTTCTACCATTGATGCGATTGCAGAGGTGGTGAGCGCGGTCCAAAAGGCAGAGGCATATAGTCGCACCAAGCGACGGATCGTCCTGTTGGTGACACTCGACGTCAGGAACGCCTTCAACTCCGCTAGATGGGTGGATATTCTGGATACGCTGGAAAACCCTTTTCAAGTTCCAGAATATCTAATGCGGCTTTTGAGGGACTACCTAAAGGACCGAAGCCTGCTCTACGTCACGACACAGGGCCAACGAAGGATGGAAATTACATCGGCTGTTGCCCAGAGATCTATCCTTGGTCCCGACCTGTGGAACGTGTCTTAAGACGGGCTACTGAGACTTGAGATGCCAGATGAGTCGCGCTTGGTCGACTATGCGGATGATGTTGCGGCTCTGGTCGCTGGACGCACCGTTGAACAGGTGCAACTTAGGCTAGGTATGCTAATGCGCCGAGTGAGGGACTGGATGACTGCTCGCGGGTTCAGTTTAGCACTGGAGAAACCGAAGAGGTGATCTTGCCAAAAAAGAGAATCCCTAGAGTAAGAATGATCAGTATTGCAGATATACGAATCGAATCGAAGCCATCGGTGAAGACTACTGATCGACACAAAAATGAGTTTCTCTGAGCAAATCAGGGCAACAGCTGAGAAGGCTGCTGCAGGAGTATTGGCTCTGAGTCCACTTATGGCCAACGTAGGGGGCCCCAGCCCATCAAGAAGACGCCTCTTGATGAGTGCTGAAGGGTCAGTGCTACTGTACGGAGCAGAGATATGGGACGATGCTCTCAGTAAGGACGTATACCGAAAACGCTTGGCTCAGGTACAGAGAAGAGGAGCACTGAGGATTGCATCTTCGTATCCGACAGTCTGATTCGGCGGTGAGAGTTATTTCAGGCGTGATACCTGTTACCCTCCTTGCTAGAGAGCGCCGCGCTATTTACCTGCGCCGAAACGAGGACGCGAGGGAGATGGTTATTCGCGAGGAGAGACAGCGCTCACTCAACGATTGGCAGCAGTCTTGAGTGAATTGCACGAAGGGACGGTGGACTGCGCGCCTCATCCCGGATGTGAGGCCATGGCTAAATCGAAGGCATGGTGAGACTGACTTCTATCTGACCCAGCTTTTGAGTGGGCGTGGGTGTTTTCAGTCTTACCTGCACAAGGTTGATAAATCACGGTCTCGCGATTGTCAGTTTTGCCCGGGAGAGGAAGATAATGCCTGCCACACATTTTTTGCGTGCACAAACTAGAGCAGGCTGCGAAGAAGATAGTCGCAGTGATGCTCGAATCGGTTGACAAATGGAACCAGGTGACACATTACGCTCGAGCAATCCTAAAAAATAAAAGGGACTCACAGCAGCCGGGGGCGTTGGCTCTGGGGGATTGCTTGTCTGGCAATTCCTCTTACTCTCTCCGCTGGGATCCCAAAGCTTGAAGGCGCCTCACGGCGTAACAAAACGAGCCCCGGCCCGAAGTAATATATCAAACGGTTCCAGGCTGGGTTCTCAGGTTGACATGGGAGGTTTTTAGTGGGTAGTCCAGTCGCCTTCTTACGAGCATGGGAGTCCCACACTCGGTGCGTAAATGACATTCAGCTCCCAACCACAAAAAAAAAAAAAAATAGCTCCAATGCTCGTTAAGAAGAAAAGAGGATTATCCATCGCAAGAAATTTGTACTGAATGAATTTTCGTGCTAACGAAATTCCATTATGGAGTAGTCATTTGGAAGCAATCGGCAAAGCAACATTTTAATATTATGCCCAGGTTGCTGGCCAAAGCATATAAAAATATTCTAAATCTTTTAATGCTCACTAGAACTAAAAAAGTTTACTTATCAATGAAATCATTAACCTCTAGCCAAATCATTAAAATGGAAATTTATCTTCAAATATTCAAAAACTAAGGGATCGATCCAAACTCCGTTAAATTATCGAAAATAAATGAATGCAAATAAAGTCTTAATACCTTTTGCCAGAGCGGATCGGCTAAAGATGCTCTACGTATATATAACAATCTTCCAGACAAAGCGAAGGAAATAAACTGACTTTTGGATTTTTAGCAAAGGATTAGGGATCATCTATTGAATACTGATTGAAACTTAGTCCTGAAAATTACAACACGCTATCTTAGGGTATTTTTTGACCCTATCGTGGAGATACTTTAAGAGACAGCTACTCTGAGGTTTTTGTTAATGCTTCGTATTATATGAACTTTTTTAATCTCTCTGAGCTGAGTACGAATTGAACTAGATAAGCATGAAAGGATTAATTCACATTATTTTATGTGCCTCCCTTATACCGAAGTTTTGAACATTATCTGGGAGGCACACCTGACAAAGCGACAAAATGTGAATACACATCGCACGAGTGTTGTGCGAAGAAGAAAATACTTAAAAAAATAAATCTAATTAGAACTCACCATATTTTCTCGCTCATTCTCTGCCTCCTTTCGGGCTTTGTGTTCTGTTTCAATCAGCTTTCTGGCATGATAAAGTTTTGCTTCCAAATCTGCCATATTTTGTAACGAAGCATCAAGCTCTCGCTGAAGCCGTTGAGCTTCTTGTATTGCGGCAAGCCATTGAATTCGACATTCTTCCTGTACCTTCACGAACTTTAGAAATTCTAAGACAAGAAAACTTTAAATAAATGATTTTATGAATGGTTTATCAAGACAAAACCTTCTTCGGCTACACCGTCACTTAAAACGGCCATACACCGCATCAAATCATCAAATGTAGCAACTAAAGACATTGTGACACATGTATGCTAGTTCACATAAAATTCAAGGATATTAAACAACTGCACTGCAATATACTTCCAAACACGTTTGACCCTTTTTTATGCCTCCGTTCGCTGACCGCCCAAAAGTTTGTAAACTGACACATTCATACGTTACAGAAACTTCAAAATTCGCAAACTGCCGTCCAATACTTTGGCAAGATACAGTTCAGTGCATGAGACCTTAAGGCCAGGTGCGTGTACACAACGTTAACATGTATTCTCAAATAACAATTGTGAACTATATTTCAAATCAAAATGTGGAATATACAATTCGGATAAAACTTTAAAAATTATGCAGCATGCAAAATACAAATTCATTGAATATATTGTCAAATCATACAGTCAATCATGATAATGGGATACTCTAACTATCTCTAAGCGAAGCCCCGAAAGGGGCTGTAGTGCTGCAACAAAAATTATTAAATCATTCTATGAGTGACATCCAATACATTCCAAATACAAAAAGTATTTTATGGTTTTTGAGCCAGGGATTCTAATTTCTTCGTTAATTATTGTATATTTCTAAACCGTCCTTCTACAAATCATTGAAATATTTTTGAAGAGATATAATTTACGAAAAGGAACTAAACATCGGGGTTTAATTTTTAAAAGAAAGAGCCTATATTTATAGTTGATTTATATGGAAAAATACTGATAAACATGCGAATAAATATTGTTTGAAACCACGAGTTGCTCACATACTATGCGTATGATTATTTTCTGGAAAATTAGTCGTGAAAAAAGGAATCAATTATCATTTCTACTATATTGAGCTGGTATTCGGGTACACATCAAAACTGGTACACATGCATCCAGTCCCGGAAGAAGTATTATGGTGATTGTATTATGCGGAAGAACTCCAATATAAAATTCACAATAGGAAATTTTTTCAGACATAATCCATTTTTGGTTATGTTTAAAAGTGGCAGATAGTAAACATTTAATGAAAGACGAATAAAATACCTCCGTACCAAAAGCAAAGTATTAATATGTCGGAAAAAATTAGTACAACAATAGCACTTGGACCACAAAAACGTTATTACCGCCAGCGTGCTCATTCAAACCCTATTGCAGATCACAGTTTTGAGTAGTAAGTAGATGCACCGACAAGTTTTCTATTATTTTTATAGTTACCTTACAACAAACGTAGAAACTATGAATGAAATACCAAAATATTAACTACAACATTAAGGTTTATTAAGCTTTGCGTTAAATGGTAATTTCTCTTCTCATCGTCTTCTGATTTAGGGTGTCTTTTATGTTTTGTTTCTCAGTAGAAAATCGTGGAATTGATTCGTATGGCCTGGTAGGTATTTAACCAGCGTTTAGCGATCTCGTCCTGTTTGGGACTAGTGGAGTCGGTTTTTTCAATGTATTCATGTAAAGTTGTGTTTCGGTTAAGAATTGTTTCAATGTTTAGTTAGTTGAAGATATTGGTAGATTTTGTGACAAGAGGTTTTCGTATTTAGGAATCAGGATGGGATGAGTGGTTTGACCAGTAGTGGTATGGTGTTATAATGTGGATTTAGTTTCTTCAAAAAATTTGTGAAGTTTCTGGAGGTGGTACCTGAAAACACAATTCCTATTTAAACAACAAATTTCTTAGTATGCTCTATCAGATAAGATGGGATGCTGTAGTGTTTTTAAAGATGTTCAGATGTTCGTTCAGGACTGCAGCGATGTTCTGCTGCCTCAGCGAGCGGAATCACAAATTATTTTCGCACTCACGAATTGGACGGTGACCGGAGTCAAAAGCGGAACCGATTGGCTAGTGTTGAAGGGGATTACGACCAGAAAACGTGATGTCGAATAACCGATTAGCCGCACGCGATGCTCAAAACGATTTCGACCCCACGAAGGACAATCACGGGCCACAAATAAGAGTGGGGCATCCACGTGATGGCGTTGCCCCCACGTGCCCCTCCCAAGCGGTTCGAAATTCAAAATAATGCTGCATTGGCCCATATCAAATTTGGAAAGCCAAGCAGCCCTGCGCGAGCACCTGTAACAATCAAAAAATGGGAGGGCTCACCCGATGGCCAGCTCATGAGCGGAGGGGCCAGCTCATGAGCGGAGGGGCCAGCTCATGAGCGGAGGGGCCAGCTCATGAGCGGAGGGGCCAGCTCAAGAGCGAAGGGGCCAGCCAAAGTGGCGAGTCTCATATCCGGTCAGGGTTCAAAAATGGAAAGACCAACTTTCCTCGTTTATCTAATCATTTTTTTTTCTTTCCGTAGCTTTATCGATATTCCTATTATTTATTTTTATCCTTTATTTATTTCCTTTTTAATAATTATAATATTCAATAAACAAGATGTGTAAGCAGGAGAGTGCTCCTACCAGAAGTTCTTTGTAAACATCCTAGAGTTAGAAACAAGTTTGCTAATGGCGTGAACACAAATTTTTGGTACATTTTGCCTTCCCCTGGACCCCCTAATTCATAAAATGGCTCTAATCAAGACCTTTCATTTGATACCCCATTCGACTACCTTTGATTTAAAAAAATTTTTAAGGGCCAATTCGTTATTAGGGGGGACCCCCCTTAAAAAATTTTTAAATTTTTGTGAAGACCTTAACTTTTGAGAGACCATCACTTCTGACCTTTCCACAAAGTTTGAGCATTCTAGCTTTTATAGTTTCTGAGGAAATTAGCTGTGACGCACGGACAGACGGACGGACGGACAGACGGACAGACAGGTCGCGAAACTAGTAGGTCTTTGTAAAAAAATTTTTACAAAGACTTAAAAAATAGTCATGTGTGTGTTTCAAATAAAGTTAAATTCTCATTATCATAATTGGTAGTTTATAATTATTCGTTTCACACCAATCATAATTTCATCTGTACGAGTTTTGTACACGCGATAAGTCTGTTTCCGAGAAAAAACACAGTCAACAGTTCACAACTTTATTTTCAAGATGAGACGGCTACAACAATAATAATTCAAACGAAAAACTGGAGTTCCGCTCACGCACGTTGTCACGGTTAAAAATTTTAAATCCACCAGTCCCTTGTTGTGAGACGCGAAAGTTCCATTTTGGCGTCGTCTATCATCACACACACTGAATTAAGTTGGCTCCATGTCACCCAGTGAAGTTGGCTCCGTATTAGAGATGGATGACGTCAGGGGGCGTTAATACGATGTGTCGCCATGAGATGTGGTTACACAACATCCATGGATCGTTCTCCGTTCGAATCTTAATAATCCTGCCCGGCTGAACCGCCATGGTTCAGGATGATGTCCTCGTCTGCATCAAATAGCCTGCAAAGTTTTTGCACAGGCCGTTGACACTGGTGTTTGATGAGATGACCCTCGGCTGTTCGTTGATCGCTATTGTATTCGACGGTTGCAACTCGCACCAGGCCGTCACTGCCCGGGTGGACAATAATGACGCGTCCAATACGCCAGCGGGTAGGATGTCCTTTGTCCGGAGGTTCGGTTCTGGACGTGCCCATTAACTCCTCGTCTGTAGAGTCGTCACGTAGACGTCTTGCCATCGTGCCAAAATTGTTGAAAGGTCTTTTAGAGGAGTTGCAAGTGTTTGAGTCGATTCTCGGAAACTTCGGGAAGTGGACGTTTTGGTCGGCCCGTCAGTGGGTGCCCAACTAGGAAATCATCTCGTGTCAGCGCCAACTGTTTGTCTTCCGGATCATCGTGTAGTGCGATGATTGGAAGCGAATTCAGGCAGCCCTCAATACGTACAAGCAGGGTATTGAGTGCGTGAAATTGTATAATCTATTTCTCCATCATGCGTAGAAGAGCCTCTTCATAGAACCGACCGCTGCTTCCCACAGTCCACCATAGTGGGGCGTAGACGGTGGGTTAAAATGCCAAAGGACGCCAGCATCGGAGATGTGCTGCTTCACACAATCGCTGTTCCATTGACGTAGATCTCGCATAATTCGGTCAACACCAATGAACTGGGTGCCGTTGTGCTATATAAATTCGCGCAGTAGTCTCGTCTACTGACGAATCGGTCGAATACGTGCATCAAGGCCTGTGTGGAAAGGACTGCCGCTAACTCGATGTGTACTGCCCGGCTACACATGCATTCAAAAATAGCAGCATACGTTTTGACAGTTGTCTTCGCTCGTTTGCCTCCTAAGCGAATGGTGAATGGGCCGCAGTAATCGACCCCGCGTGCTAGTAAACGGAGGCGCAACTATAACCGTAATGGTGGTATCGCGGCCATTTGCTGCTGTAGCGCGCTGCGACGGTGCAATCGACAAGTAACGCATCGATGGATGTGCGATTTAACAACCGCACGTGCATGTACAATCCACTACCGACCTCGGATGAACTGCAGCATGGCTTGGACCCCACCATGCAATGTGGCCTTGTGTGCATCGTCAACTATCAACTTGGTCAATGCACATGTGCGCGGTAGAATGATGGGATTCCGTTGCTCGTCCGTTGCTCGTTTCAGATGGGTGCATTAGCTACGCGCCCTTCAAGTCGAAACACACCGTCGTTTCCCAAAGACGGGTTCAGCGGAGCCAAAGTGCTTGTTGCTCCCACTATAGAATGAGAGCAGAGAGAATTAATATATGTAGGGAAAGCATTACCTTGGGCTTCCCGTATGTGGAAGAGTAAAGCTGCTTCAAGCTCGTCTGTATCGACGTAGGTCTTCTTCCAATGTCGCCGGCCGCTCGGTTGAAGCCTCATGACGAGAGCTGTGGTGTGCAAAAGTCGTTGAAGCGTACTGAATCTCTTCACAAGAGAGATGATACCAACTATTGGAGAATTGGTAAATATCACGTCAGCAAAAGTAGTCATTGACCCATTGTATTCGGATTAAATTTCAAGGAAAGGAACTTAATACCTAATAGAAAAGGAATCCTGGAATATATAAACACCATCTACTTCAATGATAATCTACAATACAACAATACAACAGCATAAACAATCTCATTAAAAATAACCTTTTGGGTGCAAGCAAATTCAAATTTGACGCAAAGCCTTGGTGGAACAAAGATCTTAAAAAGTTGTAATGGAAAAAAACAAAAGCCTGGAAGAACTTCTGCAAGCTAAGGATTTCAAAAATGACAAAATTTTTAGAGATCTTAAAGATACATGGAGAGAAGTCCAGAAGAGTAAAAATATTATATGGAACGGAAAAATTGATTCAATCAATAATGGTGATTGTTAAGATTTTCTAAATTTCCCAAAAAAAAAACATTATTCGTTAATTCTCAATCATTAATACATTTCACCATAAATTAAATTGTAACTCGAACTAAGCAAAAAGTATTCCATATTTTCATAAACACAAAATTCTCACGAGCAGATTCCCAAGACGGGAAAATCTATGTATGCAAGCATTTTAAGCGTAATGCATCGTCATCTCAAGTGCACATTCGTTCGCGAAGACATTCCAAATCATCAAATTACGTGCAAACAATTGTCTATGAACGAACGAATGTTTTGGCTTGAGATGAGAATAATACACAACATGTATCTAGTCTAGTCATTTAGTCAAGTAAGCAACATTTTGTTATAAAAGTAATTGTTTCGAATAAACGTTAGGTATTTTGCTGGAAAACGTGGACCAAGCCTTTTAATTTTTCCTGCAGTGAGGCTGCTGTGGGACGTTATTTTAGCAGAATGTCAGGATTCTTACAAGCGGGATTGTATATTGATCTCTACAATTGGTGTTTTCACCTGTTGTCAGAAGAGGTCTTTTGCAATTAGCGTTTGTGCAATTCCAAATTTCATCGGTCGCAGAATTACTGGGTAGAAGTTGGAGTTTGACTGGGTGATTCATCCGGTCAGCTAAACTTACAGCGTCGCCCATTGGAATTCGTGACAATTATACTTGATTTGGTGATCAACTAGATCAACCCGCAATTGGTAGATCACCAATTAGCAAATTTACATCCGAACATATTTTTTGGTGACCCCGACGTGATCCTCAGTGGATTACGGAGATGGAGGCATTAGCGAAAGCCCAATTATAGTTGGGAAAAACAATCGAACAAAATTTCGCCAACTTTAAAAAGGACGGCAAGGACAGGAAAACCGAAGAGTACGTCAAGCAAAGGTTGGCTGTACTTGACACGAATTCAAAGATTTTTGAATCGAACCACAAAGCGCTTTGCACTTTCATGGAAGCGCATGGTGATCATTCATATTTCGCCAAAAACTACTTTGATCAGATCAAAGAGATAATCACCAAGCATTCAGACGGCCTCAATGAGTTACTGAAAAACCTCCATTCAGATACACAGCATGAAACTGGAGCTAGTGGTGTAGCGCGATTATTGAAGCAACGAAAAGGTCTCGTTGCGTATGCTCGTCAACTGATCAACGATATTGAAGATCGAATTAAAGAAGAACAGTCACAACAATTTTTCGAATTTAAACTTGGCTTATTGACCAACCAAAAAAGGCTGCTAGATGAGAACAACCAGGCAGTGAGGACAAGATGGTGTACGATGAAATCGACACCAATATCCAAGAGGCAATAGTTTTAATGCAAGAAAAACTAGCACACTTGCAAAGTAGTAGCACTTCAGCTACTGGAACCATTGAGATGGGGATTAAACTTCCGAAAATATTAGTGCCTACTTTTGATGGTAGCTATTTGAAGTGGACACAGTTCAAGGAGCTGTTTACACAATTAGTAGACAAGCAGAGGATCAGTGAAGTACAAAAGATGTACTATTTAATAAGCAATCTCAGCGGAGAAGCCCATGGTTTAATCCAACATTTACCAGCATCTGGGCAAAATTACACGGCAGCATGGGACATCTTAAAACAAAGATATGACAGCAAAAGATTGCTAGTTGCATCATTTTTGAATAAACTGATGAACCATCCATCTGCTCAAACCGAATCAGCACAGACCATCAAGAGGCTGCATGACGTAACCAAAGAATGTATAATGAGCCTTGAAACCCTGGGGGTCCAAATACAGCATTGGGATCCGATATTGGTCTACATCGTCTCAAAGAAATTGGATAAAACTACTTACTCCTTATATGAGCAATCTTTGGTTAATCCAAGATCATAAGAAACGATGACGCACCTTTTATCATTCTTGGAGACACGTTTTCAATCGCTCGAAACCCTCAATCACAGGGTCAAGGAGAGAATCGGAAAACCCACGAAAGGTCGAGCTTCTACATTGCTGACAAGCTCAGATAAGTTGAGGTGCTATCATCTGTTGTCTTGCAAAGAATTTCGAGACAAATCTGCACAACAAAGACTCGAGGTTGTAAACAAGAATCAGTTATGCCGCAATTGTCTCAAGCCTGGACATAGAGCATCCACCTGTACAGCCGGAGTGTGCATGAAATGCAAGTCGAAGCATAACACTCTTCTTCACCGAGACCTTGAAGAAAAGAAGAGCGAGAAAGAAGCCTTCAACAAACCACGTACTGAGGCATCCTCATCTGGAATCAAAACAGCATTGATGACACAGACGGCATCGAATGGCGGAGCTTATGTACTGCTAGGTACAATTGAAGTCGTAGTTTCGACAAGTAACGGCCAAAATATGAATTGCCGAGCAGTATTCGACTCAGGGTCGCAAATAAACTGCATAACAGAAAAGCTCGCCAAGAAGCTTCAAAGTAAGGGTGTTGTCCGCCCCATCAACATCCAGGGTGTTGGCCGTACCACAGATTCAGCTGCGAGAAGAACTTCGATCTGTATTCGTTCCAAGGAGCGAACGTATGCCGTGCAGCTTGAGGCATTCATTTTATCACAAATTACCACAAACCAGCCTTCAAGATATTTGGACACAAGTACATGGGGCATACCTGCCAACGTCAAATTAGCTAATCCACACTTCTCGAAACCGGGTTCAATCGATATCTTGATCGGAGCTGAACATTATTACGATATCGTTAAAAGCGAGCGCATAAATCTTGGAAAAGGTCTTCCTATTTTGCAAAGTACAACATTTGGTTGGGTTATTGGTGGAAGGATCAGCCATCAGCAGGAGCGTGATACAGCATCGTGCTACATATGCACTCAAGAATCTGTCGACATAAACGCACAAATCGAGCGATTTTGGCAACTCGAGACGATTGAAGATTCTGCTTCACAAACAACCGAAGAGAGGAAATGTGAAAGGTTTTTCAAAAAAACCACCAAACAAACAGCATCGGGCCGTTTTGTTGTAAGACTTCCGTTCTCCGAGGACCCATCAACTCTAGAAGGGTCAACAGAGCTAGCACTTTGCCAATTCGCTTCCATCGAACGAAAACTCCTGAAGTCCCCGAGCCTCAAGGAAGAATATTGCGATTTCATGAGAAACTATGCAAGATTAGGGCACATGACTGAGATCAATGTGAAGCGCATATCTGGACCACATTGCTTCCTACCACATCACTCAGTTATTAAGCCGGACAGCGATACTACCAAATTAAGGGTAGTATTTGATGCATCCGCCAAAACATCGACCAACATTTCCTTAAATGATATATTGCACACTGGCCCCAAAATACAAGAAGACATTATGTCGGTCCTGCTGCGATTCCGGATGACTCGGTATGTCTGCACGGCCGACATCGAGAAAATGTACCGGCAAGTCCAAGTAGCCGACGAAGATCGGAAGTTCCAGATGACAATGTGGAGAGAGAATCCACAAGACGTCCTAAGATATTTCCAGCTCAACACTGTCACTTATGGAATGACTTCGGCGCCTTATCTAGCCATCGAATGTCTTCACACTTTAGCCGAATCATTCGATTCGATTGGTCTGATTGGTCTGATACTCCCAATACAAGGCACAACTGAGGTCAAAATTACGCCGTTCAAAACACAACCTGGGATTTATTTTGAAAAGTTGGGTTCAGCATCCTTGATCACTGACGAATGGAATATGATTGCATACTACGACATGAAGCACTATTGCACGGAATGCGATCTTGTTACCAACGGGACAGATCAGCTTAGGAAGCTCTGCAATCGTTTGCTCGACCACACAGCATGTCTAGAAACGATCGATCACTTTATGACAACGCTGATTGAACTAAATAATAATAACAAGTTGCTCAATCAAGTACCACCATCTAGAACAAAGCGATCACCTTTAGATATTGTTGGGAACATCGCTAAATCTCTGTTTGGCGTCCTCGACTCGCGATACGCCGAAAAGATGTCAAACATTATTCATGAGCTGAACACCAACGATAACCACCTCCTCGACCTGATAAAAAACCAGACATCCATCATCGACTCTACAACCAATCTCATTCGAAAATCCACAGAGACGACCTCACGGCAGCTGCGACAGTTTTACCTTTACCTGAATACAACCATGGATGCAGTAAATCAAATAAACAGAGCAGCGGATAATCAAAGATTACTAGAAATTTTTAATTCTCTATCGATACGACTGATCTTAGCAATATCCAACCTACAACGTATCCAGGCGCTCCTCATCAACGTCTTAACCGACACGCAGCATGGAAAAGTAAATCCAATGCTTGTTTCACCAACCCAACTGCAGCAACAGCTACAACTGGTCAAGGAGCATGTACCATCTCATCTTCGACCGCCCTCAGACTGACAACTTAATACGCATATATGGATTGTTATCCATTGAAGGAAGAGCGGTTCAAAATCAGATCATATTTCGAATCCGAATCCCATTGTTCGCAGATATGAAGTATGAGCTACTATCAGTCATACCGGTACCTATCATAAAGGATGAAACATTCCTCATCGTAAATCCAACCGCTCCGTATGCACTAACTAACCTTCGAAGAGATCAATACTATCCGATCAATGACCAAAATCTGATGTCTCTATGCTCGACGTTTGGGAATTCCAACTGGATCTGTAAACTTGGCCGATCCGTCAAAAAATTCACAGGAAACGAACACGTTTGCGAGTTATCCATTCTCTTCCATAGCACCAATCTTTCAACCTGCACCTTCACGAACGCGGATCGCATACAAAGGTGAACACAATTGTCAACGAGCAACTCCTGGATTTACGCTTTGAACGAGGCAACTACCATTAGTGTCATTTGTGAGAAACGGTTCTCACAACACAACATTCAAGGAGTCGGCACTATCACTATTCCTTCTGGATGTTCCTTCAAGGATGACAAGACAACCCTGGAAGCTAGTCACTATACCAACTCCGTAGACGCCGTAGTTATGTCAATTACAGACATAACTCCGGGTATACCCAATTCAATGCAAAACAAAAACCACTGGTTACAGCCGAACTTCAACATCAGCCTTTCCAAGGACATTGCCCGAATCAAGGGAGAAATCAACATGCTGACACATCAGTCAACCCTGTCTCGTCAATCAATCACACAACATGATGTTCATCAATACGGAGTATCATACGCCGCCTTAGCTCTCATCGGCATCATATTGGGATGTATGTAATACGACGCCTCATCTCCTCTCGAAGACAACAACAAGGCTATACAGAAGCAGTACCTCAACCACACAATCAAGCTGAATTAAACTCAATTGATGAGTTTTCTGTAAACGTTTAAATTTTGAACTCCTCCGTTCAAGGCGGGGAGTATGTTAAGATTTTCTAAATTTCCCAAAAAAAAATCATTAATATATTTCACCATAAATTAAATTGTAACTCGAACTAAGCAAAAACTATTCCATTATATCCTCCAAATGCAATCCATAAATTAAATTGTAACTCGAACTAAGCAAAAAGTATTCCATTATTTTCATAAACACAAAATTCTCACGAGCAGATTCCCAAGACGGGAAAATCTATGTATGCAAGCATTTTAAGCGTAATGCATTGTCATCTCAAGTGCACATTCGTTCGCGAAGACATTCCAAATCATCAAATTACGTGCAAACAATTGTCTATGAACGAACGAATGTTTTGGCTTGAGATGAGAATAATACACAACATGTATCTAGTCTAGTCATTTAGTCAAGTAAGCAAAATTTTGTTATAAAAGTAATTGTTTCGAATAAACGTTAGGTATTTTGCTGGAAAACGTGGACCAAGCCTTTTAATTTTTCCTGCAGTGAGGCTGCTGTAAGACGTTATTTTAGCAGAATGTCATGATTGTTACAAGCGGGATTGTATATTGATCTCTACAATTGGTGTTTTCACCTGTTGTCAGAAGAGGTCTTTTGCAATTAGTGTTTGTGCAATTCCAAATTTCATCGGTCGCAGAATTACTGGGTAGAAGTTGGAGTTTGACTGGGTGATTCATCCGGTCAGCTAAACTTACAGCGTCGCCCATTGGAATTCGTGACAATTATACTTGATTTGTCGATCAACTACTTCAACCCGCAATTGGTGGATCACCAATTAGCAAATTCACATCCAAACAGTGATAATACAAAGGATTTTTAGAATTTACCTAATTCCATTAAAAAAATATGGTTTACACAGGACCCAGTGGGATGCACTAAATAATAAAAATTTCTTAAAAATGGTTAGCGTTAAACACCAACCCCTCACAAACCAATGGAATAGCTCACAACCAATAAAACATCTCTGTGGACCCTTTTCTTATTAGTGAGTTCTTACAAGTCTTGAATAATCGTAGAAAAAGAACATCTTCCGAACCAGACTTGATAGATTACAACATGATTAATTCTCTGAACTACATTATTAAAACCTCCCTTCTAAAATCTCCTAATCAATTTCAAAAACAAGCTCATTCTCGAAACTTAAGAGGCATACGCATCATTCCAATTCAAAAAAATACAAACCCCTAAACAACTACGAAAACTACGGACTCTTTCCCTTATTAATACGTCCATAAAGTTAATAAACAACCTTATCAAAAACAGAATTGCAGATTTATGTGAACAAAACAATTTGCTCAATTTTTACTGCTATTCCTACAGGAGTGGTAAATCAGCTAACATGTGCATCAATACTGTCCTTAGTCTAACTAAAAAGTCGACGAAACTAAGAATCAATTATGGCTATCACCTGTGACAGCAAATGCCTATGAGAGAGTAGCATACTTGAGGAGCCAATTGTAAATTAGATCATTACTTGATCAAATTAATCTATCGATGTCGTATGCCAAAGGGGTATTCAGTGAAGACCAGCCCGCTACAAAAAATTTGACATCGAAAGGCCCCAAACGGCGTCAGTGGCAAACAATTTCACGGAGACCCTCGACAAACAACTGGCTCCCATCTTATCAGACGCATCGCTGAAAACAAGCAACGAGCTCTGGATAGAAGTGACAGCGGCTATTAAGAACGAAGAAACGAAGAAAACGTTCTAAATCACCCGGAAGGACTAGTCGACTCATTGCCTACAAACGACACAAAAATTATTCTGGGTAATTTCAAGCTCTCTCATCGGGGAACGACTGGAGGATATAGCCTCCACGATGAAACAAATGACAACGGCCAGCGCCTGATTGACTTTGCATGTAGCAGAAATTTAGTCATGTGCTCGACTTGCTTCCCTCATCGACGCATACATAAAATGACCTGAGTATCACCGGATGGGAACATATAAAACCTGATTGACCATGTTCTGATCCAACAACGTTGAGTCTCGAGAATACTTGACGAGAAGCCAATTGTAACTCAGATCATTACTTGGTCAAATTGACCTATCGATGTCGTATGTCAAAGGTGTATTCGGCGAAGACCAGCCCGCCACAATGAATTTTTGTCATCGAAAGGCTCGAAACGGCGTCTGTTGCAAACAATTTCACGGAGACCCTCGACAACTAGCTGGCTCCCATGATATTAGACACAGCGCTGAAAACAAGCATCGAGCTCTGGATGGAAAAGAAAGCGGCTATTAAGACCGTGGCAGAACATATAATCGGACATCAAGCCCGGCGCAAGATGATGAATATCAGAATGCGTTAGACAAAAAGAATCATGCGTACAAAGAATACTTAGGTAAGAAAACCAGGACGATGAGAGAAAACTGTGAAAATCTCAGAAGAGTAGCGAATAAGACAATTAAAATTAAGAAAATAAATTAGTATATTACTATACGAGTGCGGAATGTAGGTGTTCCCACGAGCGTGACGTTTGCCTCCCGAGCGAGCGAGGGTGGTAAAGAGCGCAAGTGGGAACACCTACTTCCGCACGAGTCTCGTATACTATTTTTCGTCAAGCCGTGAGGAAAGTTCTTAGAAAACAACAATATTTAAACAATTGTGCGTCAAGACATTGCATTGCTGAGGTCGCTCGAGCCGAAGGTCGCCCATGATGCGGGCAGGCTCGCTATTTCAATACGGTGAAAGCAACGATAACTTTCCACACGCTCAGCCGTGCGGAAAGTAGAACTTTCCGCACGGCAAGACGAAAAAAATATGACGTCCAATTGAGAAGTATAGACGTAAGTCAAGCGAGCAACAACACAAGACAAGCATACAAAGTAGTGAAAAGCCTGAAACGAGGTTATCAGCCCAAGAGGTCGCTCTGTTGTGATGACATCGGCAATATCGCTGATGAAACCAGGATTCAGAAAAGATGGGCATCATATTTCAAGAACCTCCTTAATCCTCCGCACAGCTCCAAAACATCGGAGCCTGTAGATGTTTCCGGAGAGCTTCCATTAGCCCCACCAACTCTGGACGAAGTTTGTTCCACCATTAAATTCCAAAAGAATAATAAAGCGTTCCAGTGGAGTCATTAAATATGGTGGCAGCAGTGTTCAGAAAGCTATTCACAAAGTCATTCAGCACATTTGGCAACAAGAACATATGCCGAAAGAGTGGAGCCAATCAATTATATTCCCTATCCAAAAAAAAATGTGACAAACTACAGTGCGAAAACTATGGAGACATATCACTGCTTTGTACGGCGTACAAAATAGTTGCAAAGATCTTAGAAAATAAAATCGAACCATAATCCAACAGTATTATTGGGGAGTATCAAGGTGGTTTTAGAGTAGGTAGATCGACAATTTACCAAGCGTTCATTGTCAAGCAGGCACTTTAGAAATGCTGGGAGTTCAACACAGACGTACACCAAATTTTCGTTGACTTTAAGCAAACATACGATAGTATTGATCGTAACGTACTGTACCAAATAATGCTTTGCTTTGGCATCCCAAACCAAATCAGTCCGCCTTACCAAAATGACAATGACGTCAACGACCTCCTAAGTCCGCTTCAATAACCAACTCACCGATGCCTTTCACGCAAATATAGGATTAAAGCAGGGAGATGGGCTGGCCCCATTGCTATTCAATTTGGCTCTGAAGTACGTCATAAGAAAGCTACCTGTCGATACACGAGCTACATTACTATACAAGTCGAGCCAAGTAGTAGCCTATGCGGGCGACATCAACATTTTATCACGGTCATTAACAACTGCCAAAGAACTCTTCCTGAAACTCAACAGTGAAGCAAAACTAGTAGGGCTATAAATCAATGAAAATAAAACAAAGCTCATGACGCAGTCGAGAACAAAATACCTCAAATGCTCAAAATATAACACTTAGCGAATATAATATCGAAAATGTGGGCGAATTCGTGTATTTAGGCGCCAAAATAACGAGAACCGCTAATGAAAGAGATGAAATACACCGAAGAATACAACTCGCAAATAAAATATTTTATTCAGTTTTGACGAAGCTGCAATGGGACGGATACGCAAAAAGGTATTCGTTGGGAGAACTGAAGGCCGGAGACCAGTGGGAAAACCGAGAAAACGCTGGTCTGACTCGGTCGACGAAGACTCGGATTTCGGAATTGGAGGACACGATCAATGGACCGAGATAGTTGGAGGCGCTATTTGCAATATTTAACATTCAAAGTCAAAGTCAAAGTCAAAAGCGCTTTATTTAATACCAATCGTTATAAATTTTTAAAAGAACATAAAGCAAATTCCAAACAATAAAACTATAAAAAACTTAATGGCCCGAATGACTCTCTAAATTTATACGTTATCAGTTAAACACATTTAATGAAAAAAATACACTTGCAAATTTAAATTAATTAAGATTATTAGATATTTTTTGATTCAATTGGAAAAAGGAGAAAAAAAACCAACCAGCATTATTCAAAAATTACTTATGCTACTAACACAACAATGAACTTATATCCTATACCTAATATCTTACACCCTAATTCTAAATAAGTTCAATCAAAAAAAAAAAAAACGTTACCTTATATTGAAACCTATACCTAATTTATAATACAAATAAACAACAATACTAGATGTAGCAATAATGAGATGAATCTAAAAAACTACGTAACGAGAAAAAGCACAAAAACAGAAAATAAACACGAATAATTTAGACATTGTCATTCAGCCACCAATACCTAGATTGTTCCATCTCAGCTCGACAAGCCTCAACGAATCTGGCAAATGAGTATCTCCATTGGAATTGTTGGTCTCGTGAACTCAAACTCGGAGGATATTTTATCTTCTTGCCGGTGGCCCGTCGGTATATGTGATATATGATTGGGACGCCGTCAGAATCAAAAACATATCGATTCAATATTTAACATTTAGGTTAGGGAAACTGTCATGTAAAAATATTAGGGTATAATAAAGTTTTCGATTAGAATTTATTAGAATTAAGTTAGAGTTTATTAGATATACGTTAAAAGTTTAGTCTTCCATTGTTCGTTGTATTATAATGTCTTTTTTAATAGAATTGGTTGAGGTTTTCTCCTTTTTTCAATTAGTTAATAATATGTAATGATTCTAAGCTGCTGAACATACGACTTGTTTTCTGACTAAGTTTTTAATCGCGATATTGTTTAAATTTAAGGTGCTAAGTGGGCCATAAAGTTTTTGAAACATGCTTTATGCAATTGAATTTGAAAATTTAGTTTAAAATCAGAACGTAACGCAGCAGGGGGAACGGACACCGTCTCAAGTTCCGATCCATACGATCAAGATAATGAGATACTGTAACTATCTCTAAGCGAAGGTCCGAAGAGGGCTGTAATGCTGAAATTAAAAAAAGATAGTTTGACCGGAAACTGACTTTCCTCCCAGTAGGCTAGGATTTCTCAGGTAGGGGGTTGGAGAGCGGAAAGTATCTTGTAAGATGGTAGGGTTTCCGTAAATCCACGTTCGATCGGGTTCGCAGTGTCAATTGCTTGAAATTGGTGCGTTTTCGGTTAATGTATAGTAGTTTTTGTAGGTTCGAGTTAAAGTACAATATTTTTCACACCGCAACGGTTCGGGATTTAGCGGCGCGGTTTCAAAGCGCATTTTTGTTTGATAAATATAGAAGCTGGGTCATGAAGAGAAAAGTGAAACGCGACTAAAAAATTCGGCATTTTGGATAGTTTACCTTTTTGTAATTGAACGACAGGTCTACTCGTGGTCCAATCCACGACCGTTTCCTCGCCGAAGTAGCTAGTCTGCAAGTAGCCGCCAAATTGGTAGACCATCTTGTGGTCAAGCTATTGAACGTGATGGTACTGCTCGTTGCCACTCATCAAGATTGCACGTCTTGAGGTCGTTTCGAATCGATCTGTCGAGCGAATGAATCAATGTAAAGGGAAAATCATTACAAGATAACTGGAAAATCTACAAAATTAGCTAAAGTTTTATTTATACCCGCTTAAGCGCACCCCTTTTTGATTACTTTTACTTCCCGGCAGAGATATATGTGTGTTTGCCATCAAGCAAATGTTTAATATGATAAATATCGATTTCCTTTTCATTATTATTCTATTTCCTAGTTTTTATTCTTAGCCATTATTACGATTGTATTTTGATATCTTTTACTTGGGTTCAGGCTAGCATGCCAAATGATATCAAAATATAGTCGGGTTATTGTTTTTGCATGCAAGTCATCAAATCAGGTGCTTTGCATGACCGGAAAAAAAGCCTAATAATTTTTTTGCAAGAAATTACAGAGTCAAAGTCAAAAGCGCTTTATTCAATACTAATCGGTATAAATTTTCAAATCAAATAATAACAATACAAAAACTTAATGTTCCAAATGGCTCTCTAAATTTCTACGTTATCATTAAACATATTTCATCAAAAAAAAAACTATAGCAAATTCAATTAAGATTATTACATATTTAGAAATTCAATTAGAGATTTGTGTACCAATCAGCGAAAGCATTAACATTTACTCTCAAATCGTTGAAGCAGAGAAAGCCAAGTTTATTTTTAAATGCTTGAATTCAAATTCGTCACATATTCAATTTATGAAAGTATCGCAGAAAAATCACTACAATGCTAGGAACGCAAATCAATTCATAATACCTTTTGCAACAACGGATCGTCTAAAGAATGATGCTACGAATGATTCCTTGCATATATACAACAATCTCCCAGATTCAGTTAAGGATGCAAACTCACTTATAGTTTTTAAAAAAAGGCTTAAAGAATATTTATTTAACCCTTTCGGTACGGAAGAGCTTGCCACAATAGCACCATAACTATACGAGCAAGTTTTCCATCAAACAGATTGTTTCGAACGACTTCAGAGTACACGAAAACATAACTTGCAGCTAACACAGAATGCCGCTTCGTTTTGCTGCGCCGCTTCTAGTGGGTGCCAAGCTTGAGGCTAAATCTACATCAAATTAATTTTTCAATGCATCCTCTGTGTAAAAATGTGATTTTAAGATTAGTAATCCATTTAAATAATAGTGTCGACGGATTTTTTTGCTTCTGTGATTTTCTAGTGACTGGATATAGATGGTAATAGGTGAAATATATCAATTTTTAAATTTGCGATATACTTTCCAATCATTCTTTTATTCATATATGATATGCTAAGTTGATTGAAGTAATTAAGAAAAGGCTATAGATGAAAAAGATACTTACTGAGGTTTTATACACTGAAAAAAGTGATTGCAGGTGCCAAATCATTGTTTTTGATAATATTCTTGAGTAAAATGGTGATTTTAGAATGAGAACATGTTTATTAGAAAATAAGTCTTTGAATTTCATTTCATATCTCTTTTCTAACAAAAAATGTAAAATAACAATTCAGATATAAAAATAAACTTCTATATCACAAAATTATAATAAATAGCAAAATGAATAGTGTTCTCGCATATGTAACAAAATCTGAATAAAAGGAAAAGTAAAGTAAACTGTAATTTCACGAATTAGAATTAAAATGTATACTTTTCTCTTATTTGTCACAAAATACAAACTAATGAAAAATGTTAGTAGTGCTTCTTTGTGTGGTAGTCTTTAAAACATGGAGAAATGCACAAACCAACATTGCAATCTTCACAATGATACCTTGATTCGCGTCTTATACCACAGGCACTACAAACAACGCATCTTCGCTTTAAGTTTTTATTGCCTGATCTACAGTCTTCCACAAAAGTCAAGGTACAGTGATAAATATCATGAAAATTGTTTGATATTTTTATTTAAAAAACCTATAGTGATAAAATTTTTTTGGTATTACTTCAACTATAATCATTACACTTTAAATTCATGTAAAACAAAACGAAAATTCTGTCGTATTAATATATTATTACATATGATGTGTTGGAAAGTCAATGAATGAAGTCCACAAAAGTCATGGTACACCTAAAGAAAAATGATACAAATTGTAATTATAGTCTTGCATAGTTATTTGAATTATACTTTTCTTAATATTTTGTCGGATATCCTTTGATCTGAATTACTGACTTCAGTCTTTTAGGCATAGAATATACCAATTTTTTAGTAAATTCGCTGCTGATTCTGGCCCACTCCTCCAATATAGCATCCTTAAGCTGCGCCTTGCTTGATATCACTCTTTTTCGGATTTTTGTCTCAAGCTCATTCCAAAGATGCTCTATAGGGTTCAAATCAGGGCTTTGAGGCGGTGTAGCAAGCATGCGAGTATTGTACAATAGCCACATTCGAACTTTATGCGCAGTGTGTTTAGGGTCATTGTCCTGTTGAAACAAGAAATCTTCTCGCATACCTAATTTGGCTGCACTTTGTTTCATGTTGTTTCGTAGAATCTCTAAATAAGAGTTCTGATCCATAGTATTTTCGATGAATGTCAGATTTCCAACGTCAGCAGCAGTCATGCAACCCCAAACCATAACACCACCGCCTCCATGTTTTACTGTTTTAATAGTGTTCTTGGGATTAAATGCTTCTCCTACTTTTCGCCAGACCCTCTTATGTCCATTTACACCAAATATATAAAATTTAGACACATCCGAAAATAAAACATTATCCCAAAACGTTATTGGTTATGCTTTTGCAAATGTTATTCTTTTTTGTTTGTTTATGGAACTT
This sequence comes from Odontomyia ornata, assembly GCA_963969285.1. NCBI lineage: Eukaryota > Metazoa > Arthropoda > Insecta > Diptera > Stratiomyidae > Odontomyia > Odontomyia ornata. The sequence continues at coordinate 302,094,098 of OZ017739.1, read as the reverse complement.
ACAAGAGGTTTTCTTCTAGGCGTACGAGATGAAAATCCAGCTTCTACGACAGCTCTACGCACAGTTTCTGCGCTAACCTCCTTCTTATCATTAATTCCAAGAACATCGCAGATTTTTCTACAGCTTAGAAATGGATCTTGTTTTATCATTCGCGAAATTTTTCTCTTGTTCTTTGCACTTAGTTTAGATGGACGACCTGTTCGGGGCACATTTTCCACTCTATTTTCCTTCTTAAATCGATTTATCACTTTTTGAATGGTTGACCGACTTCGCAACACTAGTTCAGCTATTTCAGAATATGATTTGCTCTGAGTTGAATGCAGATTAATAATTATTTTACGCTTTTTAATACTCAACTCCTTTCGACTCATTTTTTAAAAATTTTATTAAATAAAAGATACACCACGAATACGGACGCGATATTAAAGACAGCGGCCTACGGTTGTTAACTCACTCTGATAATATGAACTTGGGGGACTCCCCTTTTTACAAATAACAGGGCATTTTCTGCAACTGTACCAAGACTTTTGTGGAGTAGAAAAGAGACATTGCCAACAAAAAATTATTGTCTTAAATGCTCATTATTGCCGAATCCCTTTAAATTTATGAAAACTTAAATTCAACAGAACTCGAATTATTACCATTTCATAACTTTTGGTTTTCAAATAAAAATATTGATTCAGTAATACAATTTTCAGTTACCGATTCTCTGTACCTTGACTTTTGTGGAAGACTGTATATTGTGAAGGAAAATGTCTTCCTGTGAGCCTTATGGGATCATTACCTGCTGCCCTACCGCATAGAAAAGGATGACGATTGTTATATTTTTGTAGAATTTGTTTTATTAACAGCAAATGAAATTTGGCCATCGAAATGTTTTCATGTGTGGTATGTTTATATAGACAAAACGCATTCCATATGCAAATATCCAACAAATGGAAAAAATATTTGCGGTACCATTTCAAGCTTTTACGCGTCGTGTCAATAGCACTGATTACCATGTCTGCTTTCTCTACTGCACCCATAGAGCCGTTATAATCTATAACACATTTTGGCTTCCATACTAACGCATTTCTTCTAGATCTCTTGGCTACTTCTGCAAATTCAGCAGTATGCATAGTTGAAAGCATATAAAATTCCTTTTTATCGGACCATTTCATAGCTAATAGATTTTCAGATGATCTAAAACAAGCCTCTTCTTTTTTCAACTTTTGATCCATTTTAGGCATTCCTTTGCGCCTTTTCTGGACAGTTCCACAAGCATTTATACCATTTTGGTAAAGTAAATTAAATAACAAAGGGCTAGAAAACCAGTTATCTACATAAAGTGTATAACCTTTATTTAGATAAGGCCGCAAAAACGACATAACAATGTTGCCCGGTTTTCCAATGTCCTGGTAATCAGTGCCTATGCTAGTACCTGCTCCACAGTAAATGATTAGGTCTTGTATGAAGCCCATTTGACAATCAGAAAGGAGAAATGACTTTATTCCAAACCGACTCCTTTTGGATGGAATGTATTGTTTGAAGGAAAGACGACCTTTATAAAGGAGTAGGCTTTCATCTATACATAAGCGTTGGTATGGCTGATATATTTCATTGAATGATCCTCGAAGTCTTTCGACTATTTCACTTATTTTACACAAGCGATCGGTAGATGGACAAACTTCATCTGTAAAGCGGAGTATTTTAAGTATCTTAAAGTAGCGATCTCTTCTTAAAATTTGGCCAAAAACTTCGCTGCGAAGAAGCTTGTCTTTAGACCAATATTCTTTTAATGAAAGTTGTTTGTTTCTTGTCATTAGAAACGACACAGCAATAAAACAATAGAGTTCATCTAAGTTTGTTCCTTGTGTTGGCTCTAAGTTGCTCCTTTGAATTTGTCGGCACCAGTAGTTATTTGTTTTTTCTACAATAAATTGAACCAAATCCTCCGAAAACAACGCTTGGAAAAAGTTCAAAACGATTGAGGAAGAGTTTAATTCACTTCCTTGTAGCCCTGAATTTTCTGATGAAAAATCGTGAATATGCGGCGAGAAATTTGCAGTAGTCCATCTTATATCCCGAAAACTCTCAACGACTACTGGGTTGACTTCATCTCCATCTGATTCCGACGTGTACGGTATACGTGCTGGGATTCTCCTACTTGCGATAATGTCGTATTCAAAATGGTCATCTGAATCACTTTCTGAATCAGAAGAATCGTATAACCACCGTTCTAGTGGAAATCTTCTTGCAGACATGCTGAAGAGTCCTAACATAATTTGTATGTAACACATTTACAAAATTGCATAATCATCAGACATACCAATACTTATTCGTAGCTTATGCACCAGAACCAATATCCTAGAAGGAACCCCGTTAAACTAACACTAATCAAACACTGCTGGAAAAAATTCTTAATAACGACAATATTAAATTTGATTTTTAATGTTATATCTGAGTTGACTCATTAATCATTCCATTTACGCAGTAACAGTAACAGAATGCTTCTTTGGCGACGCGTACACTTGAACTAGCTTAGTGAGTGCGTCGAATATAAGCGGCAATAGGCCTCAGACAAAGCATTTTGAAAGCCGCATATAGGTGGCGATAGGACAGAGCAAACTTTATGTGTACGCCACCTATAAGCGGCGATAGGCCTCAAGCAATACATGTTGAACGCCGACTATAAGCGGCGATAGGCCTCAGAGAATGCATGATGAACGCCGAGTACAGGCGGCGATAGGCCTCAGATAATGCATGATGAACGACGCCTTTAGGCGGTGATAGGACTGAAAGGGTTAACAACGATTGAATCTCAGTGCAATAAATTTCTACATTGCATCTTAGGGCCCTTCTTGACCCTATCGTCGAGATTGTATAGCAGAAAGCTATTATTATGGAGAATCTCAGTCCCATAAATTTCAACATAGCATCTAAGGGCACTTTAAACCCTATCGTCGAGATGCTTGAAAAGACAGCTAACTTTATTAACTCAGAGTTTTTTTTTCCCACGGCGTATTACAAAGTTTTTTTTATCTCTGAGAGCTGATCACGAAATGGACAAGATGAGGTTAATAGGATAAATTCACATAATTTGTGTGCCCCGTTATACCGATGGTCTAATCATTGTCTGGATGGCACACCTGAAGAAACGACGAAATGTGAAGTGCAGGTCGCACGAGCGTTGTGCGACGAAGAAAGTGTGATAGAGGGAGTGGAAGGGAATGGAGGTATTTAAAAAAAAGGAGAAAAACCAACCAACACTATCTTAAAATTATTTATAATTTAAACACTACAGTGAATTTTGATCCTACTCCTAATATGTTTTAACTTAATTCTAATAAAAATTCAATCAACAACTTTATCTTATACTAAAAAATTCTATCACAATATTCCTAACCTACGCGTTTAATCTTATCTCTAACCTAATATAATAAACATAACATATACCTAACCTATCCCTAATTTTTAACACAAATAAACAACAACACTAAATGTAGCAATAATGAGCTGAAATTCAAAAACAAAGTAACGAAAAACACCAAAACTGGAAATAAATACGAATAATTTAGACATTGTCATTCAGCCACCAATACCTAGATTGCCCCGTCTCAGCTCGATCAGCTTCAACGAATCTAGCAAATGAGTATCTCCATTGGAATTGTTGGTCTCGTGAACTCAAACTCGGAGGATATTTTATCTTCTTATCGGTGGCCCGTCTATATATGTGATATATGATTGGGACGCCGTCAGAATCAAAAACATATATATTCATGTCCAAATACACGAATGCTTCTGGGGGAACGAAGCCAGTAGCGAGGCAAGTCGCAATATACCCGTCTGTAGGGTGGAACGGCTGTGAAATCCAAGGGTTTTCACTCACAGTTACAGATCTTGCGATATGATTCCGAAGAAGTTTCAATATGAAGATGTCGACTCTTGTTACTTGAGCACTTTGATAAATTCTTGTATTCGATATATAATGTTTCCAATCCGTCTCAGGCTTTCTGTACAAACCAGTACATGCACGAAGACATTTCCTTTTGAAAACTCTTAATTTTTCCATAGTACTAGCACTCTGGTTGTACCAGATCTGACATCGATATGTCAGAACTGGTCTAATCAGATAACAGATAATTTTGACCTTTTGATCAATGTATTTGGAATGAGAGAGTCTTCGTAGGGCCATGACTACTTTTTGTGCCTTACTGAGCATGATTTTCACATGTTCAGTACAGTACAGATACTGATTGAGATGAACACCGAGATATCGAACACAGGATTTATGTGGGACCCTTTCTGAACTACCCTCACCAGCCATGATGTGGAAATCCTTCCAATTACGTTTCAGGTCTTGATTGACCCCCTGCAGCGTCGTCCGAAACAAAACTGTTTCGCACTTCTGCACATTGATTTTCATTTGCCAATTGTCGGTATACATCATTTTTTTTTCAAGAAATTACATAAGTACAACAAATGCAATTATTGGTTTGGAACCTTTGATTTGCGTGTCATTTATATGGATTTTAGGCCATGTAAACATTAAAAGATTGAACATTAAATTAGCGAATAAATTTGAATTAGTTGCACATAATCGGAAAGCAGTTTAGTCGTTTAATTTTTAACAGTAAATTTAATCTCTTGTTGTTAAGAAAGCCTTAGTAAGTACACGATTTGATCCGTTTTTCAGGATCTTAATTTATTTGATTCATATTCTGCACTAGAGGTACCTAGTGTAAGAAGACATAAGAATTTGTTCAGTACTGCCTTTGAAAATATTCAGAGAAATAGTAATCAAATCTGCAATAGAGTCAGCTAGGGGCAGATTAAAAGGATTTCTTACAAATAGAGATACCTATTTGTAATTTTAAATCCTGTTTTTCAATACTTTCAGCGGTTCACCAAATTTAAAGATAAATGCTCAATATCGTTTTTCTTACCAATTTCACTGATTTGGCATAATTTGCTGAACTTCAATACAGGAACAAATTTTAACTTTCAAATAAATAGTGTTATGTTTAAATTAAATAAAAAAAATACGTATAATAACAATTCCAGCCCCGCTCATCCAGATGAATATGATTGGTCGCTGTTATACCCCGGAATCGGAGAAAACAAAATTGAATTCGCAGATATTGGATGTGGCTATGGAGGATTTTTAATAACACTCGGTGATCTATTTCCGGAAAAATATTCCATTGGCATGGAAATTCGTGTCAAAGTGTCCGACTACGTTGTAGATAGAATAAAAGCCTTACGTGAATCCCATCCAAATAAGTTTAATAACATTGCATGCTTGCGAACAAATGCTATGAAGTATTTACCTAATTTCTTTCGTAAAGGACAACTAAGTAAAATGTTTTTCTTATATCCGGACCCACATTTCAAAAAGGCAAAACACAAATGGAGAATCATAAACTCATCATCATTATCAGAATATGCATACGTTATGCGAAAAGGTGTAAGTATTTGTCAATTTTTCTTATGATGTTTCTTCAGTTCCTTAATTTAAAATAATTAGGGGCTTGTGTATACAATAACTGATGTAAAAGATTTGCATGAATGGATGGTTAAATATTTCAACTGGCACCCATCATTTGAACAGGTGTCAGAAGATGAATTGGTATGGTTTAATTGCAGTTTAAAGTAGTCGTAATTTAAGATCAAATTTCAGAAAGAAGACCAGATAGTGGACAAGCTGTATGAGAGCAGTGAAGAAGGAATTAAAGTTGCTCGTAATAAAGGCGATCGGTACCTGGCTGTGTTTAGGCGAATATGAAATTCAATTGTTAAATAAGCTTTATAAATTTTATGGTTTTAATTTTTTTTCGCAACCGTTAAAAAATATATTAAAATACATTTTACAAAATCTCAATTGACTCCACTTATTGTTACGAATTTAATTTCCAATGCGGATTAAAATTATTTCATAATATACTGGCTTAATAGTTTTTTCCATAATAATTTTGGACTGATACCTGTTAGCCTTCGTTGAGTTTTGGTATTTTTCTTTATCAATGTCGTTGTTTTTGCATTATAATTAGTCTGCTGTTTGTAAATTAGAAACAAAATGTTAGATCAACATAAAACGTATAGGTAAGTTGTAATTTTGTATGTGTTTTATTTTCTCACCGTTTTTTTTTTCTACGCCCGAATCCGTGTAGGGGTGCCGATTGTCTGGCACAAGTGTAAGCGAGCTATAAAGAAGACCGAGCTCAGCTGACTACATTCGCTTGACGACCGCGTACTTGTCGACTTGCGGATTATATGAAGCGGGTTTCATATCGCGCCACGAACCTACATTACAAAATATTTATCACACGTACTCTACAAGACATTCCGACCAATTTTTATTATCTTTAGAAATGTTTGTATGTGTTTTATTTTCTCACCGTTTTTTTTTCTACGCCCGAATCCGTGTAGGGGTGCCGATTGTCTGGCACAAGTGTAAGCGAGCTATAAAGAAGACCGAGCTCAGCTGACTACATTCGCTTGACGACCGCGTACTTGTCGACTTGCGGATTATATGAAGCGGGTTTCATATCGCGCCACGAACCTACATTACAAAATATTTATCACACGTACTCTACAAGACATTCCGACCAATTTTTATTATCTTTAGAAATGTTCAATTATGTGTAAATTAGGCTACTCTATAGCAATTCAAAACGTTTTTGTCTAAAGTTAGCGGCCACAGAGGCTTGAGACGAACGCAAACATTGTACAAAAAGCAACCGTTACTTTTCCTGAAGAAGGTCGTTGCATTACAAGGGGAATGTCAAACTTTAAGATGTTAAAGTGGCTGAAGTAAATCACTGATCTCTGCCTAAAGAATGGAAACTTGACAGGTGTAGTTAATTTAAACCTATATTAGTAAAACAACAAACTAAGCAGATTCGACGGAGTGACCAGCTTTCCTCCTCATGAGCAGCCACTCCTGATCACCACGGGGCTGCTTGACTGGTTATGTTTATTACAGTTAGTTCAAATTTTGTATGAGGGCCCTTTAAAGTGAATAATTCATACTTAAGTCATATCGTAGAGTATTCGTCGGACGTTTTTAAATTAAAGTTAGAGTGTTTAGCAATTATTAACAAAACATTTATAAGGTGTATTTGACGACCTAATTATGATCTTTTCTTAAAATAACAAAAATTAAATTAAACTGCGTGCATCTGCTAGGGACGTTTAAGTTCAATGAAATTAAGCTTACCTATACAAGAGGAGGGTGTCATCAGTTCGTATATTAAATGTAATAAAAACAGCGTTTTAGAAAACCAAATTGATTTTTTATTTATTTTTTTCAGGGTTTATACTTATTTTCTGGAAATTCTTTAAATGGGCCTTTCGCTTTTAGACTATCGCTAAAGGATAATATAGTCGCTTTAAGACAACTCTATACTAATAGTTCTGGTGATGGTGGATGGATCACATTTTTAAGAACTACCAATACCACTTCAGAATTGATGCTGAAGTATTGGTTTCGTAGCATGATCCGCCGGAGTTTAGTACTTTATTGGGAAATCAGTAAGCACCATAGATGTGAGAGAGAGGATACGAAATGTATCGAGAGAATTGAAGCACTTTATCATGTGGCGTGAAGTTGGCGCGTTATTAGCTGTTGATTCGAATTTCAAATAAATTTGACGTGACGTCTCCCACTAATTTTCGCATCTTGAACTAAATCAATTTTCCGTGCGGGTATTCTAACCTGAACGATATAAAAGATTGAACATGACTTACCCTACGAAGGATACGTCCCTGACCTGCTGCTTAGAGCTGTTTTTACAGTCCCACACACGTCATTTCATTTTTCGATACAAAAACACGCGCGATCCGTAACAAACTTTTCAGTTTGCTAAATTATCACATTTGCAACGCTTTTGCACTAGATTCAACACGGTTTATCTTAAAAAAATTGTTTTGTATACAATTTCTAATGCAACTTGATTAGACGTTTCCCATCAATGTTGAATTTTCACAAATCATATGTTTTCAATCATATGGTTGATATTTCGTTGGCAATTTGGGGGTTAAGGTATAAGAGGAGTGGAATTTTCGTGAGAGCAACTAGAGAACCACTTGAATGTGTGGATTCTCTAGCGGCGTGAAAGGCAGAGGGATCTCATTTCGCATGCGAGAGGAAGGCATGTATGTATTAAAAGTACTTCACTCACGAATGGATGAAAATAAGCTCATTTCGCGTCCATTACTTTATATGTCTTTGGTAAGCACAAAGCAGACTCAGATAGATGGATTAAGCAATTTTCTTCACTTGAGTCTTACATTGGCAAACTAGGGCCCATCGGGATACCGGATAAGGAAAAGATAGCATAGACACATTCACATAATATGCATATACCAACAGTAGGTGGTGTAGCAGATGATCCTCTATCTAAGCATTGCCCACGGTTATGCTACTTATTTATATATTGGTTCATCCAGTATGGCTGGACTTTTGACTGAGCCGGCCGAAGTCCATTTATTAATGGAGAGTAAAACTGGCTGCTAACAATGGAATCGACTCTATACGACGCTCCTCAGAATGTAAGTCACATAGGCTCTGTGGTGGACAAAAGTTATATGTTTTCTGACAACAATGCAATGTTTATCAAGTCTTCGACGAGGATCCTCCATCTAGGTAGCATCTTTTAGCGAGATGTATACCTCAGTATAAAGAGCAAAGATCGGTACAAGCAAACATATCACAAGCGGCCATTATGGGAAAACGAAGCCATACTTTCTAGTGCAGTAGAGGAGATCTCATCTGCCTTCGGGTATGGTGGTTTAATGCAGCCGTTAGCCACACCGATGTATAAAATAAGGATTAATACCTCAAAGAGAAAAGTAATATCACATCCTAGGTAATTGAAGGTCAGAGTGAACCCTACGTAAGGAGTTTGATATGGTCCGAACCTAATGCTATTTAAAATTACGAACGCATAAAGTTCTACTTGGAAAAAATGGAATGTAAGTTACTGAACAACATTAATGAATGAAGAAGACTTACAGACACGACAGGTCAAGACAATACCAAATAATCAGGGTCGCACATGACTAATGCCTTCCCATTCGAACGGAGAGTTTTATGTAACGTCAATTGAAGCAGGTGCTGGCAGAATTAATGTGTTTTTTACTTTTTGTCGGTGAATAAATAAGCAAACAAAAACTTAAAAAATTAATCTATCTGCTTGTCAGTTACTGTGTTAGTTAGCAGCAATAGAGGAATTTGAGCTTTTTTGGCATCACCACATCACCAGCGGGCACCCGGCAAGGATGTTGGTGAGTACCCGTTTGTTTTTTTATATTTAAATATATATTTATTTATATATTGCCTAATTTATTATCTACTATATTCTTTTCAAATAATATCACAATGCCGTTAGCTTCTCACGTTTTGAGCTCAATTTTCACTTTTTATATTTCACGTTGTTTCCTGCATTTAAATTTAAATTTTTATGGCTCCCTACGTCCTCCGATATGTGCAAAGTAATTGTTTTGTTATCAATAACGACGCAGTAATAATAAATTAATTTTTGAATAAAAAATAGTCATAAAAAAATATTTAAAATTTTTTTTTGAAACTGATGATGAGTATTGAAAGAACATGATAATAGATGGTTTTTTAAAAATTATATTGAAATTAGTAGAAAAATTACTAACAAAAATGCGATATTTGTGTACACATGAACCAGCTTGGGGATGCGGAAATGCACGATTGAATTTTTTGATAAATGTAAAATCTTTGGAAATAAAATTAATAATTATTATTGTACATAATTGAAGTTTCTATAATTGAATTCGGGTGAAATTTCACAAAGTAAAGCTAACTGTGTATTTATTTTATGAGCATGAAAGAAAATTGAATTATTTTCACTATATTCAGAAATGAAAATAAAGATGTTTCATAGTTAAATTATAAACTCGTTCTTTCCTTTCGGTTTTTGCACCTGACCGGGCATGGGACCCGCCACGTTGGCTGGACCCTCCATTATAATGAGCTAGCCATCGGGTGAGCTCACCCCTTTGTATGTGTTCACAGGTGCTCTTGCGGGGTAAGGTGGCCTTCCGCTCGCGTACCTATTTATGGCATAGGGTTATGTGATTCCCTCACATAATACAATGACATAAATTTGCCATTTTTATATTTTTAATTTAAAGGAAAAATTCATTCAAATTATGTTTGTATGTGTTTTTCACTTAAATTTTAATTTACATTTGGATCTTAATTCGGTTTGGAGGGTGCGAGGCGCATCGGTTCCAATTGGATGCCCCACTCTTATTTGGGGGCCATAAGTATCGTCGGTAACGACGAAGTCCTCTTAAGTCCGTCCGCTTTCTCCAGGCCCGATTTGTCCTCTGAGTCCGCAATTTTAACACTTAGTAGGTTACCTCAGGCTCGACTTCGATCGATATCAATTCGAACCTTGAAATTTGTGGATGCGAAATTTCTTTTGTAGTGGGTCCTTGTGCTGGGGAAAAGAACCTGCCCACGACACCGCAATGCTACCCTGCCAGCGCATTCACGCGTCATCAGACAAGGCGGATCTCACCATCCTCGCCATTTTTATATAACCACAGTTAACTACAATGCCGGCCGCAAGAAGTTCCGGTTGGACAAGGTTATCCATTGTTCTCCGTTCACTCGTACGTTTTCCGTCCATCTTTGTCTTAGTAATTATTGATATTGTTCTTGTCTTCAATGTCTCGTTCGTCGATGTTTTTGTCGTTGGTGCAGTTATCATTAGTATTATTGTTTCATTAGCGTTTTAATAGCCCCAAATTAAGGCTAGATTTTGAGCGGTAATAGTGGGAGAGCACATACAGCATTACCACACATAAAACAATATTCGATCAACACCTAATTGAAAACGTAAGTGAATTTGTATATTTAGGTGCTAAACTGACCAAAGATGCTAACGAAACTATAAAAATACAAAATAGAAACGCAGCTCGCATATTAATCTATTTACTCTGTTCTGATGACCTTTTTTGTGGTTAGGAGGTAAATGTCATTTCCGCACAGAGTGTGCGACTCCCATGCTCGCAAGAAGGTGACTAGACTACCCATAAAACACCTCCCCTGTCAACCCGTTTCACACATTACTTCGGGCCAGTTCTTGTTTTGCTACGCCGTGAGGCGCCTTCAAGCTGGGGGATCCCTCCTCTCGCGGAAGGGGAAGAGGAGTTGCCAGGCAAGCGATCCCCCAGCTGCTGTGAGTTTCTTTTATCTTTTAGGACTGCCCGAGCATAATGTGCCATCTGGTTCGATTTGTCAACCTATTCGAGCATCACGGCGACAACATTTTCCGGGGTGAGCTCTCCTGTCTCCCTGTAGAGGTCCCTTCGTTGCCTGCTCCATTTTGTGCACGCAGAAAATGTGTGGTAAGTATCGTTTTCCGCTACTGGGCAAAACCGACAATCGGAGGACCGTGACTTACCAATCTTGTGCAGTTAAGATTGAAAACACCCATGTCCGCTCAAAAGCTGGGTCGGATAGAAGCCAGTCTCACCATGCCTTCGAATTAACCACCTTCCCTTCGTGCAATTCACTCAAGATTGCTGCCAATCGTTGAGTGAGCGATGTCTCTCCTCACGAACAACCATCTCCCTTGAGTCCTCGTTTCGACGCAGGTAAATAGAGCGGCGCTTTCTAGCAAGGAGGGCGACAGGTATCACGCCAGCAATAACTCTCACCGCTGAATCAGGGGACTGTCGCATACGAAGATGCAATCTTTATTGCTCCTCTTCTCTGTACCTGTGCCAAGCGTTTTCGGTATACGTCCTTACTGAAAGCGTCTCCCCATATTTCTGCTCCGTACAGTAGCACTGACCCTACAGCACTCATCAAGAGGCTAGGTCCCCCTATGTTGGCCATAAGTCGACTGAGAGCTCAGAGAAACTAATCTTCGAGTCGATTAATACTGATCAACCTTACTCTAGGGATTCTCGTTTTTGTCAAGATAACCACTTCGGTTTTCTCCAACGCTAAACCCAGTCTCTCACTCGGCGCATTAGCCTACCTAGCCTAATTTGCGCTTGTTCAACGGTGCGTCCAGCGGCCAGAGCCGCACCATCATCCGCATTGCCGATCAAGCGCGACTCATCTGGCATATCCAGTCTCAATAGCCCGTCGTAAGACACATTCCACAGGTCCGGACCAAGGATAGATCCCTGGGCAACATCCGATGTAGCTTTCATCCTTTGTTGGCCCTGTGTTGTGTCGTAAATCAGGCTTCGGTCCTTCAGCGAGTCCCTGAAAAGCCGCATTAGATATTCTGGAACTTGAAATGAGTTTTCCACCCATATAGCGGAGTTGAAGGCGTTCCTAACGTCGTGTCGCCAACAGGACGATTCGTCGTTTGGTGCGGCTATATGCCTCTGCCTTTTGGACCACGCTCACCACCTCTGACGACCTTGAAAGCGAACTATATGTACAGGAGAACAAATCTGTGATGACATGGACCCTCACCAAAGCTTTCGCAAATATATTAAATGCTTCTGAAAGGCAAAAAGGAGACCGATGGCGAACAAGAAAAAAACACGAGCTAAGTAAAAAGATATTCGTTGGAAGAACTTAGAAGAAGAGAACAGTGGAAAAACTGAGGAATCGCTGGTCGATCTCTGTTGACGAAAACAGCGGCTCGCTATTCAGTTTCGAAAATTGGAGGAGTGGACAGAGACAACTGGAGGCTTTGTCTGTGGGAAGCGAAGGCTCTTGAGGGGCTGTAGTGCTGCCACGACAACGACAACATACAGTATGATAGCTATTGTTTTGTTTATTTGAAAATGTCTTAGATCTTTCATTAGGTACTCCCCTCGCTTCTCCCCACTGATAGAAAAGTGGTTCCATGGTGTAAATATATTTTGTAGCACAGTTTCAATTAAATTTACATTTCCAGTTGCCTCATTTTTTAAAGTATAAAATGGTAAAATATCACTTGCAATTGATCTTATAGTAGTCCGCGTGGTGTAATGGTTAGAGCACTCATCCCGTAAGCCGAAGGTCCCTGGTTCGACTCTCGTTGGCGGCAACGAGATTTAGTTTGAGTGATTCTTCGGACGGAGTATAAGTTATGATACGTGCTGGTGTAAAATCAGAACGTATCGCATGTCGGTGGATGGACACACGGCCATAACGTGATACTGACCATATCACCTTGTGAAGTGCCAACACATTCGATCATGATAATGGGATACTCTATCTCTAAGCGAAGGCCCGAAAGGGGCTGTAGTACTACAAACAACAATTTATCCTATATCAGAAAATATGTATTTAAATTAAGGTTTATTCAAACGTTTATTGAAACATAATATAAATATAACATATTCAGAAATGGAATCACATAAAACGTATAAAAAACGAATATTATATTATTACGGATAGAAAAGATATAAATCATAGAAACGACCGTTTTAAACGAAATTGAAACATTAAAATACAATCATTAAATGCATTTCAAACACACACCATGTGATATCAGAAATTTATTTTTAGTTTATTACCTATTAAAAACGTTACTTTTAAAGCTTTATATCTTTACTGTTATAAAAAATGCAAAACTTTTCGGCTAGTAGTCTTATAAGTGATATAATGGAAGATCTCTCTGCCAACATCGATGTACTTTCTTTTATGTGATTCGTGTTGGCTAAGAACAAGACTATTTTGGCGGTTTATAAATTTGATAATTATGCTCAAATTATTGCCATTTTGTCCGAAGTGCTAGTTTTAAATCTCCAATCATATAACTCAAATATTTGAAACGAAACCAACTTAAGAAGTATGTTACTCAATAATTTTTTGAAAAGATTTTGAAAGGCGTAATTTTTTTAATATAATAAAATTTACATTTAAGTTATTAATTATGAAGTTATGAGATTCAAAACTTTTTCACTTGATTTACACATTTTCCAATGCATTGGTTGCTGACTTTTTCGTTCAAAACTATTATTGTAGTTATATCAATTTACTTTTGGAGAAATTTTGTACATTATAGTGTTGTATAGTAATCTATGTTAAATATCAGAAACATTCATAAAAGTTAAGCTCAAGTTGGGGCGGTTTCGAGGTGACGATTCGCATAATGAATTATTGCTGCTAACACTGTTTTGACGACCTACATTGTATGAGTCCCCATTGCTTAAATCACTCAATTTTGATGAAGAAGAGTTGGATCGAAGGGGTGAGGAGAATAAACGTCGAGCATAGATTAGCCGATCATTGAATAGACAGTTCTCGGATGTTCTTTTTCCAATGATTGATGGTGATGGGAAACTATAAATCAAACGAAAATACAATGTTTAGTGAACTTAAATCATAAAACAATAGGCTAGGTTACTTATCGCGTTCTTCCAACGAGTGCCGTAACACGGCCGCTCGCCATCTATGGATATGTGGATATTGCTCACGATTAATTTCCGAGTTGAATAAGGCATTTACGACATCCAAATCTCGTTTGGTGGGTTCATCACTGCAAATGAAATATTAACATTAGCATTTGTACTTGAACTGATAGAATTAGTTGTTTATCTTATCTTGGAATTTAACTTTAACAGTTCTGTTGAACGATTGGTTTATGATGCCGATGTGAAATTTTTAGCCAAAGGCGTTTGAGTTGATAAATTGGTTTATATCTCTAAATTATATTTTTTATTAACTTATTTGTGATTTGATATGCTTTAAGGTGATAAGAACAAGTATATATGTGTATATATATATATATATATATATATATATATATATATATATATATATATATATATATGTATATATTGTCGCGTGTTATTGGTTCGCGGCCAATAATTTTAATGTTCCGGGAAAGTGAAAACGCAATGTCTTTTAATTTAAGTTAAAAGTGTTTATTTAATTAAATAAAATGCACAATAATCAGTTAACACTTTCACTAATTTTAATTGTCACTATTAAAAAAAATCTAACACTTGTCCATAAATTTATTATCGCAATTGTCTTCTAAATTACTTCACTATTACGAAACACACTTCCCACACACAATCGCAGTTCTTATCGCGGTCGAATGAATGATTCTCCCCATTCATTCAGCTCGCCTTTATATAGGGTCTCTACCTATTCACCCATTTCCCGCACATTGGCGAATGTTCTACCGAGAGGTACCTGGTAGGTTCGAGCAAGTTCATGAATGGAGTGACGTCACTTGCAGATGTTGATCATGCTTGTTGGGTTCTCGTGGTTTCGAGTGAATTCGTGTTCTTCATTGTTGTGAAAACAATTGCGACAGTAGCTCGCAGAATTATTTGTACATGTAACACTGCCCCCACCTCAGTTCTTTTCGCCCCGAAAAGATGTGTCGCCAGTTGTAGTCAATTCTCCCTGGATGTAATATGGAGCAAGACGTTCTAGATGCACGATTTTCGTTTTGGCTCTCGGTTTACGGTGTTCCTGTATGCGATATACGACGTCGTTGATTCGCTTTGTGACTCGGTATGGTCCCTCCCAGTTATGTTGCAACTTTGGAGACCTACCCTTTCGCCGTTGCGGGTTATATAGCCAGACCAAGTCATCTTGCTGGAAGCCAGTAGAATTTGCCTTTAGATCATACCTGGTCTTCATGCGGTCAGTAGCCGATTCGAGGTGTTTTCGCACTGTCCGATGTATCTGGTTCAACCGTTGTCTTAGATCACTTGCGTACTCCGAGATCGTTTGGGGTTTCTCGGGGGGTGTTCCAAACTTTATATCAGCTGGCAGACGAATAGTCTTTCCAAAAATGACTTTGGCTGGGGCTTGGCCCGTCGATGCATGTTCGGCAGCTCTGTACGCCATCAAAAATAGTGGGATATGTCGGTCCCAGTCCCTTTGGTTCTCGTCAACCATCTTGGCAAGGTGTTTATTGAGCGTGCCGTTGAAACGTTCGACCATTCCATCGGATTGGGGATGCAGCGGTGTTGTCCTCGTTTTCCGTATTCCGAGCAGCTCGCACATTTCGCCAAAAACTAGTGACTCAAAGTTTCGGCCTTGATCCGAATGTAGTTCGCAAGGCACACCGTACCTACTGACCCAATTTAACACTAGCTGTTCGGCTACAGTAGTTGCTTCCTGGTTGGGAATGGGGTAGACCTCGGGCCACTTGCTGAAATAATCGGCTACAACGAGCGTGTATCGATTTCCCCATTAAGATTCAGGAAAGGGTCCAGCGATGTCAACAGCAATCCTTTCAAACGGTACCTCCACGTTATAGGTTTGCATTTGTCCTCTCAGTCGTCGTTTTGGACCTTTGACGGAAGCGCAAATTGTGCATCTGCGACACCAGTCCTCTACGTCTTCTCGAGCGTGGAGCCAGTAGAATCTTTCCCGCAATTTCGCTAAGGTCTTGTTAACATCAAGATGGCCTCCCGAGGATCCTTCATGCATTTCCTTTACCACATCGTGGATTTGGCTTTTGGGTAGTATAGTTTGCATCCTATAGGAGCTGCCATCCGCCGTTTCCCATTTCCGCTTGAGTACACCACCCTCCACCTGAAGGGAGTTCCATTGTGCCCAATAGCTTTTCAGGGTTGCGCCATGCGTTGAAACGTCCTTCCACTCAGGTCGCCCAGTCGTCTCCTTCCATACGAGCAATGGTCCGATGTCTTCATCGGCTAGTTGGGCATTTCGAATCTCCTCCGATGACCAACCTTCATCGAATTCGGCCGTTATCAGTCGCAAATCAACGGGCGGTTCCTTTTCTTCAATCCGTCGGCAATGCTTGCAGTTAGCTGGACATGGGCGACGAGATAGGGCGTCAGCATTTCCATGAACTCCGCCCTTTCGATGAACAATTTCGTAGTCGTATGACTGCAATCTTTCGATCCATCTCGCAACTTGTCCCTCGGGGTTTTTGAAGTTAAGTAGCCATCTCAGCGATGCATGGTCCGTTCGAAGAACAAATTTCTGGCCATATAGGTATTTGTGGAACTGCTTGGTGGCCTCTATTATAGCCAATAGCTCCTTCCTGGTCACACAGTAGTTCCTCTCACTTTTTGAAAGAACTCGACTGTAATACGAGAGGACTCTTTCTTCGCCATTGATCTGCTGGGAGAGTACAGCTCCAATACCGCCGTTGCTTGCATCGGTGTCAACCACAAACATTTTTCCGGGTTTCGGATACGCCAGTACGGGTGATTCACATAGCTTTTCCTTCAGGGTCTCAAAGGCTGTCTGGCATTGTTCATTCCAGACATACGGACGATTTTTCTCGGTTAGCTGATGAAGACACTTAGCTATTTTGGCAAAGTCTTTGACGAATCTTCGATAGTAGGTTGCCAGGCCCAGGAAACTTCGTAGTTGGCGCTTGTTGTTTGGTGTTGGCCAGCTTTTCACGGCTTCGATTTTCTCAGGGTCTGTTTTGACCCCTTCAGCTGATACGACATGTCCCAGGTATTTTACTTCCGCTGCGAAAAGGGTACACTTGTCGGGACTAAGTTTCAAATTTGCCAGTCGCAGTCGGGAGAAAACCTCTTCTAAGTTCCGCACATGCTCTTCGAACGTTCTCCCGATGACGATGATGTCATCTAGGTACACCAAGCAGGTTTTCCAGGTTAGACTACGTAGCACGTATTCCATCAAGCGTTCGAAAGTGGCTGGGGCATTGCAAAGCCCAAACGGCATCACCACAAATTGCCACAATCCGGTCCCAACTGAAAATGCGGTCTTTTCTCGGTCCTTCTTGTCAATTTCTACCTGCCAGTAGCCACTCTTGAGATCGAGTGTAGAAAACCATTTTGCGTCGGCTAACGTGTCCATGATGTCATCGATGCGTGGGAGCGGGTAACTATCTTTCTTAGTGACGTCGTTAAGCTGCCTATAGTCGACACAAAAGCGAGTGCTACCATCCTTTTTCTTTACTAGAACTACAGGCGCGGCCCATGGACTTACAGAAGGTTCAATAATGCCTTGTTTTTCCATGTCCGAGATCAGCGCGCTCACTTCTCCTTGTTTGGCTATAGGGAGACGTCTTGGTGCTTGTCGAATCGGCTTGGCTCCCTGTGTGTCTATGACGTGAGTTACCAAACTCGTTCGGCCTTGGTCATCCGGGCTTGTTGAGAAGATGTCACTGTACTTGGTGACCAGATCAGAGGCTCGTTTGAATAGCTGCACCGGCAATTTGACTTGCTTCAATATTGCAGACGTGGATTCCCTGGCTTTTTCTGTGTCTTGCCTCCTTTTCCAATGATGGTTGTGAGTAGCTTCCAAAGAGGTGATGGTGGAAACAGGCTGGCAGCTGCCGATGACTTCTCCCGCTTTGATGCTCGTGGTTGAATCTGCGGTGTTAAGGACTCTAACCGGCACATATCCGTTCCTTAAAGATCTTACAAGGCTTCGTCCTACAATCAAACTGCGCAATGCGGACGTCTTCGTTGGCTCTATCAGGTAAGATCGGTGGTCTCCAGAATCACCATCAAGCTTGGCCCATACAATGCTTTCGGAAGAATTCGGTACATCAGTGTCAGTACATACCACTACATCCATCTTGGGGATTTGGACGCTGGGATCCTCCATCAGTACTTCGACATTCTGCCATTTCAAGACACGTTTTCCCAAGTCCAACGTGATTCCGTGTGATCGCAGAAAATCCATTCCGAGAATGCAGTCATCCATAATGTTCGCGACCAGAAAATTATGTCGGAACACAAGGTCTCCCAACTGTATCTGGAGGTTGACCTCTCCATGAACAGGTGCAGTTTCTCCCGTAGCTGTCCGTAGTGAGGAAATTCTGCCCTTGTGAAGTTGTTGCTTTCTAACTAGGTCTGGTCGGATAATCGATCGGGTTGCACCAGTATCGATTGTTATGGTGCAGTGTTCTCCGTCAATTTGACCCGGAAGGCATAAGTCCGCTTCTCCACGATGTAGTCTTGACACGGTGATGGTGGTGCTGGGGACGTCGATCCTCCTAGCCAACCTCTGCCCCACGAAGTTGGCTTCCCGACCCCTCTGTTTGAAGGGCTTCCATTCTGGGCTCCTGACTCGGTCTGGATCTCCTCCTAGCTGCACACCCTGGACAATAGCTCGGTTTTCTTCGCTTCTTGCAGTCTCTTTGCAAGTGCCCCTTCTCTCCGCAATTCCAGCATCTAGGCGCACCATTTACATGCGGGTCTCGCTCAATTTCCACGCGTTCACACCTGCACTCGTCTGTCACTACTTCACGAACCCGGGCAGTGGTACGAGTCACATTTTTCGCTGCCTCAAAGTTCAGACTGTAAGCCAATGCGTCCTTAACCGTTTGCTTTTGAGCTAAACGCACGGCTTGTTGCAATTCCGGGTCCTTTAGTGCGCTGATGAATGCCTCTGTCGCTGCATCATCTCGATGTTCTGGGTCGTAGGCTGGGTAAGCCAAAAGTGCTAGTCGCTCAATGTCTTGGGCTAGCTGCTGTAGGGTCTCACCAGACTTCTGCACCCGATGCCTTAGCTGTGACCGATAAATCTGCTTTAGATGATCGTCTCCATAACGCATGTCGAGCGCATTCATTATAGCATTCGGGTTTGAGTGCAATTCATCGGGGATCGTCTGCAAAAGCTCGGCAGCTGGGCCTCTTAGAGCAAGAATCAGTGCAGTTGCTCGTTCCTGCTCATTCCAGTGATTTGCCCTTGCGGCAGCTTCAAACTGAGTCTTGTAAATACTCCAGACCGTTTGCCCATCGAATATTGGTGCTGGCACATTTCTGGATGTGCTTTGCGCTGCGGTTACAAGCGGGGCTGGTGGGGCGGTTACTACTGCCTTTGCTGCTTCCAATTCTTTTTTCACTTTTTCAATCTCATGGTTCATTCTCTCTTCGACCTGGCTGATCTCATAGTTAATTTTCTCCTCAACTTGGCTGACCTTCTCCTCGACCTGGTAAACCTTTTCCTCGACGCATTTAATTTGATTGTTCAGGCTACCGAGCTCCACTTTTATTTCGGTTGACTGTTTTTGCACTTCCTTGATTACGATCGCTTGTTGGTCCAGCTTCACTGATTGTTCATCTAGCTTCGTCGTTAAGTTGGATGACTGTTGTCGCTGCTCTTGCTGCATCAGCATCAACATTTGCATCAGCGCATTTTCTGGTTCCTTTGGTTTTGGTGTGTCTACTTCTCCACCTTCTGCGCCTTTTTCCGCATCTGAGAGCTCACCCGAATCCAGATTCACGCCTTCCGACTCGATCGCGTCACGCAAGCGTGCAATCAGTATGGCCTTTGTACCTTGTGTGGCCAGATTCCGCTGTTCCAACTCCTCCTTGAGCTCCGATATGGTCAATTCATTAATTTTTAAGTTTAAGCTTCGTGGCATTTTTAATGTTTCTTTAAATTTTACTATTGTGCACTTTCAAAATTTTTCTATCCCACTTCTGACACCATTGTCGCGTGTTATTGGTTCGCGGCCAATAATTTTAATGTTCCGGGAAAGTGAAAACGCAATGTCTTTTAATTTAAGTTAAAAGTGTTTATTTAATTAAATAAAATGCACAATAATCAGTTAACACTTTCACTAATTTTAATTGTCACTATTAAAAAAAATCTAACACTTGTCCATAAATTTATTATCGCAATTGTCTTCTAAATTACTTCACTATTACGAAACGCACTTCCCACACACAATCGCAGTTCTTATCGCGGTCGAATGAATGATTCTCCCCATTCATTCAGCTCGCCTTTATATAGGGTCTCTACCTATTCACCCATTTCCCGCACATTGGCGAATGTTCTACCGAGAGGTACCTGGTAGGTTCGAGCAAGTTCATGAATGGAGTGACGTCACTTGCAGATGTTGATCATGCTTGTTGGATTCTCGTAGGTTCGAGTAAATTCATTCGTTGACGTTCTTAATGATAATGAAAACAATTGCGACAGTAGCTCGCAGAATTATTTGTACATGTAATTATTTGTACATGTAACAATATATATATATATATATATATATATATATATATATATATATATATATATATATATATATATATATATATATATATATATATATATATATATATATTGGGTCTATAACTTAATTCATGCGGCTTGCTTAGAGATGGCGTAACTTGTATAATATTACATCGTTCCAATATTCCGATCCTGCGTTGGAAAGCTACTGTTATTGTACATCTCTTCAGTGTATGCCATTCATTTGAAGCGTTAACAACAATAATTTTTTTTTTCACTCAAATATGTCGAACTTTGTTCCTGAAAAAGTGAACATGCTCTAGCTGAGCGAATCTGTCAAGTGTGGTTTGCACGATTTAAAAGTGGTGATTTTAGCTTGGAAGACGATGAACATCCTGGGCAGCCAAAAAAGTTTGAAGATGAAGAACTGGAAGCATTACTGAAGATTGTTGCCAAACACAAGAAGGGCTCGCAGAATCTTTGGGTGTCACTCAAGCAGCCATTTCAAAACGTTTAAAAGCAGCTGAATATATTCAAAAGCAAGGGAATTGGGTTCCACATGAACTCAAGCCGAGAGACGTCGAAAGGCGGTTTTGCATGTCCGAAATGCTGCTGGAACGCAACAAAAGGAAGTCATTTCGCATCGGATTGTTACTGGTAATGAAAAATGGATCCATTACGATCCAAGCGCAAAAAATCATATGTGAAATCCGGCCAACCAGCCAAATCAACGGCAAAGCCGAATATCCATGGCGCGAAGGTAATGCTCTTTATTTGGTGGTATCAGAAGGGTGTGCTGTATTATGAGCTACTAAAACCGGGTGAAAGCATCAATGGAGCACGCTACCGAACATTAATCAGTTTGAAGAGAGCAGTAGCCGAAAAACGCCCGGAATATGCGACCAGACACGATGCAATAATTTTCCATCATGACACCGCCGGCCCCACGTTGCTTTTCCGGTTAAGAACTATTTGGAAAACAGTGGATGGTAAGTCTTGCCCCACCCGCTTTATAGCCTGGATCTTGCCCCTTCAGACTACCATTTCTTCCGATCGATGCAGAACGCCCTCACTGGAATACGGTTCACATCAGAGCAGGATATCAAAAATTGGCTTGATTCATTCTTGGCTGCAAAACCGGCGCAGTTCTTTTGGGATGGGATCCACAAATTACCAGAAAGATGGGAAAACGTCATAGCTTCAGATAGGCAATACTTTGAATAATACTTGTAATGATTTTCTACCTTTCAAGTCCAACGCGGAACCGACCTCCCATCGGTTCTAGACGTTAAGTCTGAGTAGTGCCAACGGATGGTACCAACAGGTCAACCAATCCGTGCACCGTAACCCATTCACGCGGTGGCTGCTTGTCGGCCAGCTAGTTCGGAGAGGATTTCGGTCGCGGGTCTCCGAATGGGTTACGCTCAATTACAATATTTCCAGCCACCTGAACACGCCCGTTTTTAAACGCGTTACGAAGCAAACCATACGGAGAAGAAACCTACTTTACGTTACTCCGTATTTCGTCTTATAAACAGTCAAGCATTCAAAATCTAATTTTTATTTCGCGTTCCCGAAGTTTCGACGCGAGTGTTGCATACCTAACTTATTTAATTGCTCTTTCTTGCCTTTTAAGTAAATCTCAATTCATTGTCCCAAAGTATTCCTCATGTCTAATTGTTTTATAAGGATATGAAGAAAAAAAAAATGATCACAATTGTCTCTTTGCAAAATGTTTTGATTGGTGTTAAGTTATGTTAAGTTTGAACGATATTTATCGGTGAAAAACTTTATACTCTCGATAGGATGGTAGGATGCACAAATTTAGACGAGGACTTGCTTTCTCCGTGCGATCGGAAAGAATGGAAGGGAAATTAGCTCTCCTTGGATTCAACATATGGCTTGTCAATTGTCCTTTTACTTATTCTGAATGTTCTGAATGACTTGAATGTTTTATTTCGAGTTGGACACGCATTTCTATGAGTTGTGTTTTTTTTTTCTCTACTAGATATGTCACGACACGTTTTCCAACAGAACCATAAACTCCGACGTCTATCGCTACGTTTCGAATGACTAAAATAATTTTGAAAATCTCTGCGCGGACAGACTTGAAACGTTTGTACAAATCACCGAAGAAATGCTCTTATCATCAACGATACTGGCTCGCAATCTTTTAGTTGTTCTTCGAGTTTAAATTACCCGTTTCCCGTTCTCGAATTATAACCAAGTAAACTTTATTCTATTTTAATTCATTGTCACGAACAAAAACTACGTATTAATATTCACGGTTAATCTGTAGCTAAATGGTAAATCATTCATTGCCTATGATATTATTGAATTTTTTTTTTCTTACGCGGTACTATTTTGTGTGTTTGATTTGTTTTGTTTTTATTTGCCGCTGATTTTTATCGGTTGTTACTTTTATCTACCATGTATTCATAATGTTATGTATATACGACTCTAGTTTTATTAAGCGTTGTTGCACTGCCACACAAAAACGACGGCATGAACGTGCATGAGAATCACATTTCTCTCCTTAGGATACAATATAAAAGTCGCTATTAAAGTGTCGTGTTAACATATAGACAACAGCCTCGTATGTTGCCATCATGATAGCAGTGTTTGGTATTTGACGGACTAGTTGTGTTGCTAATCCCCTATAGATTCCAGCCTTGCCCTCTTCTTTCCATACTGTATATAACGTTTGCCAAAACGTTCGATATTTGCTTCCTTCTACACGCAATCGCGTTCGTGCAACTTCGTGCGGGTACGCAATACATGAAGCAACAGTCTTCGATATAGCGCCGGCCAGCATAAACTCAAGAAAATCTCTCGACGTCTTACCATCCAAAGGATGACTATGTCGTAGCTCGATAAGTTTCGCTTTAAGAGCTTCATAAATCACAAAATGTATAACAGTTTCGGATATATCAAAATAGCTGGCCGTTATTCCTTTATAAAAACCACGAAAGCCCGACGTTGCATAAATTCGTTTTATACATTCACGCACGGTCATTTGATTTTTTGATTTATAGTCCAATTGCAGGCGCGTTTTCACGAACCATATTGGATTTGTTGCTGTCGATGCTGCGAAACCGGCACATGTTGCACTTATTATATGAACAATTGGTGAGTCTGGTGGGAGATTACCTAGCTTATTTAATGTGGTCTTAGATTGTATGTAGGGGTTGCACAATATTCATAACCTCAAATGGAACGGACGACAAAGTTTCCCTATTGTGTGGAACTAAATTTTGTCTTAGGACTCAAACTAATACGGTAAAATGTAGTTACCGATAAAACGTTGAATAACTGCACCACTTGAAGAAAACCTGCACGCCAAACAACTGTTGCGTTTGCCCTTCCGACTGTGGGTAGGCACGATAGTGCTAGTAAGTGCTCTGTTGACTCTTCCGTCGAATTTCCAGCAGTGAGCGAATGACTCCAATAACAATTCCGTCGGCCCACGAAGGAAGGTCGCTCCCGCCCTTAAAGCAAAAAAATAATTAATTCAGATTTCCACTGATTACAAAAATTTACCGGCTCCCGTCTCCGTGTTAGCCTGACACTCGTTGAAGGTTATGTGACGAATGACACTTCCACCCAGTTTCCACGTTTCTATCTATGCGATGTTTTGATGTGGGGGGCATTGCCAGATAGATATGCTTCGAAATGTATCGGATGGTTAATAAATATTATTTTTCAAATATTTATATCCACAGATATAAATATTTAAAAAAAAATATTTTCTGCGCAACGATATCCGCACGAAAGATGAAGTCTGCTTGCACTTCGAAGTCATACATATCTGGCCGGTTGCCAGGGTTCGGGATCGGAATCACTTCGATTCCCGGGCGTAGGCGTCACATTACACATTCCCCCCCCCCAAAATCGAAGTAACTCCGATCCGTCTCCTATGTAAAAGGTCTTGGTTGGGGCCGTGGCGGGTCAAAGGTCGATTTAGAGGAATAGGCTACAACAATTTCAGTGAAGACTCGATAGTGGCTATACAGTAGGGAGTCAGGTGTTACTCGGAGGTCTTCGTCCAGGCAGAGATTTAGGTAAGCCATGGTTTTTTCTTTCGCGGGAAATAGTTGCCCTTCATCGTCGAAGGTCTTTTGCATGGTAAATTCCGAGGGTTTTACCAGCCATGTCCGCGATGAGGTATCGGGTGGGGCTTATTACTTGTAGGACTCGACACTTCACGAATTTCTTGTCTAGTTTGGCATTGTAATGTCGGGTGGCATCGCTCTGCCGGAAGTTTCGACGATATATTTCGTCGCCTGCCTTAAAGCCAGAAGGATGAGATCGCAAGTTGTACCGCTCCTCTCCCATCCGTCGACTTTCTTCAATCTTCTCCCGCAGTTGCTCTCGCAGAAGTTGGAGCTTTTCGTGCGGTTCCAGAACCACGATTGGGTCCTCTAGCGATTTCAGTTGCCGCAATAGCCGGTAAGCGCTCCCATGACAGATCATGTACTGGCCGAACAATGCGAAATACGGCGAAATGCCGGTAGTGGCGTGATACGACGAGCGCAGAGCACTAGTGATGGCGGACAACTTGCGATCCCAGTCCTTCTGATTCGGGTGGACATAGGCGCGAATGGCCGCTATGAGCGTACGGTTCAGTCGTTCGGATGCATTGGCTTGTGGTGAATAGACGGCGGTTCGTTGGTGGATGATGCCGTATTTGGACATTAGGTCTCGGAACTTGCTGGAGGTGAACTGGACCCCGTTGTCGGAGACAAGTTTCTCCGGAACTCCAAACATGTGAAAGACTCGGTTCTCCAAGAAGCTGATTATAGGTCCAGTGTGCATGTTACGTAGTGGTTCTATGATGGGGAATTTAGAGAGCTGGTCCAGGACCACGACAGCTCCCGTGTGACCAGAAGCAGATCGAGGGTAAGGACCGATAAGATCAATGTACAAGCGCTGGAACACGCGTTCGGGGACCTCAACCTTACCCATGGGAGGCCGAAGAATGGTGTTGGGCGCTTTAGTGCACTTGCATAGCTCACAGGAGGCTACGTACGCTTTTATCTGTTGTGCCATCTTAGGCCAAAAGAAGCAGGTTTTCAACCGCCTAAGTGTACGACCGTAACCGCCGTGCGCACTTGATGGGTGGTCATGGGCCCGTCTGATAAGATCAGTGGTTAATTCTTCGGGCACCCACAACTTCCACTGTTCTTCTTCTTGTATGGGGTCTCCGGATGCGGGTCCCATCCGCTTATAAATAAATCCATCCGTCAACCGCAGTTCAGGGAGCTGGGGCAGTTGATTCTGGATAGTGTGAATCAGTTGGGTGTAGCTGGCTGACTTGAAGGCAGGATGGTCCAGATCGATCAATTGGGGGCTGTCGTCCTCCTGGACCAACTCGGCTCCTTCAGGGGCGAACATTCTGGATAGGGTGTCGGGGACTACATGCTGGCTTCCCTTTCGGTGGCGAATTGTGAAGTCAAATGCCTGTAGTTTCAGTGCCCACCTGGCCAATCTGCCGTTGAGATCAGTCTGGCTCATTAGCCATTTCAGAGAAGCGTGGTCTGTAACGATTTCAAAGGTGTGTCCCTCCACATAGGCTCGGAAGCGTTTCACTGCCAACACCGCAGCTAGACATTCCTGCTCGGAGACCGTGTAATTTCGCTGGGCTGGGTTCAACTTGTGAGACATGAAGGCTATAGGTCTCTCCTCGCCGTCTTGTGCAACCTGGACTAAGACTGCTCCCACCCCATGTTGACTCGCGTCACAATGGATTGAGAACGGTTTGTCAAAGTCCGGGCTGTGCAGTACGGGGGCTGTAGTCAGACTCTTCTTTAGCTCTTCAAAGGCTCGCAAGCTGGGCTCTTCCCAGACGAATTTACGTCCCTTACGCAGCATGTCGGTCAAAGGAGTGGTAATGGTGGCATAGTCACGTACAAAACGCTGGTACCATCCGCATAAGCCTAAGAATCGGCGTAACTGTTTGGTGGTCTTGGGTAATGGAAAAACGTCAATCGCTTGAGTCTTTTCCGAATCGGTCTTGATATGCCCATGCCCAATGATGTGACCTAAATACTTCACCTCCGTCATCACGAACTGGCTCTTCCTTATGTTGATGGTTAATCTTGCCCTCCGGATGTGTAGAGCCACCTCCTGAAGCAGGTCGATGTGTTCGTCAAAGGTCTCGGTTATAAGCAACAGATCGTCCAAGTAAACGAAAACTTGGTGCCGCAAGTGAGGTGGTATTACCTTATCCATAAGGCGCGTCATTGTTTGGGGGGCATTACACAATCCGAATGGCATGGTCACGAATTGATATAGGGGCCGGCCTGGGACTGTGAAGGCTGTTTTCTCCTTTGAACCGGGGTCTAAAGGAATTTGCAAGAAGGCGTCCTTGAGGTCTAAGCTCGTGATGAAATGGGCTTTAGGCAATCGACTCAAAATGCCTTCGATCAACGGTAGAGGATATGCGTCCTTGACTGTGACGGCGTTCAAGCGTCTGGCATCTAAGCATAACCGGACCTTGTTCGGCTTGACAACTAAGGTGACTGGGGAAGCCCACGCGCTCTGTGATTCTTCGATTACGCCTAATGCTAACATTCGATCCACTTCGGCATATAACGATTTTTCCTTCGCCGGAGATATGGCGAAATGTCTCTGTTTTATGGGTTTAGCATCCCCCACATCTATAGTGTGGAACACCAGGGCAGTCCTCCCGAGACCTTCTTTCTCATGCGATGGAAAAGCCGATATAGCCGAGTCGAGACGCAGTTGCTGAGTTACATCCAGTGTATGCCGTAGTAGGTTAGTGGGTTGAGATTGGTCAGGAACGGTGGTGACGGACTCCAGGGTCGAACCGGAAAATAGTGCCGGGGCCAAGTTAAATTTTCGAACGAAATCTACTCCTAAATAAAGATTCTGGGTTAACTGGGGTATGATGAAAAATTCCATAGGTTTAGTTACTCCTTTAAAGGTGACATCCGTCATAATTTTTCCCACTACAGAGTGACGAGTTCCGTCCGCCGTGCTTAACCAGGAGGTGAAATGACGGATTTGGTCCGCGTGCTTTGCCAGTACCTCCCCTGCAAACTCGGCAGATATGCAATTCACACTGGCTCCCGTATCGACTAAGCCTGATACTCGTTTTTGCAGGAGGTGTACTGACGCATATGGCCGAACATCATCCCTCAATAATTCGTCTAAGTATATGTCCTTCAACACTTTTCTCGACTGCCTGACTTTTCTCCAGAAGCTCCGCATCCGACGCGTGGCTCGCTTGCTTCGCGGTGGGACAGCTGTGGCCAATTCCTCATGGAAGATGCGCTGTCGAGTAGCCAAATAATTCCGCAGCCTGACATGAAAAGGTTTTACATGCCAAGGAACTTTCGCCTCGCTATCATTTCCCTGCGCGTTGGCCTCGGCGAAGGACGGCGTCGGTTGTGGAACTTCGGGAGAACTGTGTTTAGCGGTGCGAGTCAGCAGAGTTGGAGTCCTGTTGGGAGCTGGGTCATAACTAGTGATGGGGTCTGGATTGGTTCGTCCGGGGTTTAGGAGTGCCGACGGGTGGTCGCGGCACTCGGTGGCAAGTTTTTTCGCCCTTTGCAATTTGCACAGTCAGGGGCGTATGTGTCGGCCTTCCCGCAGCGGTAGCAGAAAAGCGTCGGCTCCGCTGGACATGCATAGAACCGATGTCCCGGTTGTCGGCAGTTCCAACAGACCGTCGGGCTTGTAATTGCTTCAAGGGAGGGTCGATCAATCAAGGCTGGGTCCTCAAGCTCCGGTGGTGCTCCGCTCCTCGGTACTGGTACTGGATCAGCAAGCAGGTGGTCAGCTGCCATCAACTCCGCGGTGTGATGATTTCGGGGATTTGGTCCCGTTATGCGAGGTTGTGGACGGAAGGTACCTCGTCGCTCATCCAAGTGTTCTTGTCTACGGGCATGGAGGCGCAATCCCTGTATGGTGTTGATGGGAAAATGTAGAAGGCTGTTCTGGAGATCCCAGCGCATGTTCTCTCTGATAATTTCTACCAATTCGTCCTCGGGCATGGTATTTCGCAGGCGAGTGCTCAATCTCACTATACTGGTGTAGTACTGGTCGAACGGTTCGTGAGCGCCTTGTTTCCGTTTCTTTATTTGCTCTCTTAGCTCTCTCTCAGTGAAGCCATCCTCAAATCGATTGCGGAAGGCTGCACTGAAAGAGTGCCAAGTGGGACGTGGCGTTGACTCTTTAAAGCTCCAGTACCAGTCGGCAGCGTCGCCGCTGAACAAAAGATGTGCATGCCGGAGGAAGGCCGAGGAATCACCTCCCAGGGTGCTGGATACCAACGCCTGAATCCGGAAAAGGAACCGGTCCGCCGATATCATATCGTTGAACCCTGTAAAGTTCAGGCGCCAACTCTCCATGATACGAGGCGTCGGGTCTCGAAAAGGTGCCAATGCGTTCCCGGGGGGAATCACATCCTCTATTGACCTGTTGTACTGAGCTGCCTCGGGGGCTGGAGGTACCAACGGAGGTGCGGTGCTGTGTCGTGGTCTATATTCGGGAGCTCTGGGATCCATTCCCGAGTTCCTTGGAGGTGGGACCCATTGCTCGGATGGTCGAGAGTGGGGCATAGCCACACTGGGATTGGGCTCCCAGCCAAGCGGAGTTCTCACGCGACTGGGTGGTTGGCTCATAGGGAGATTCTGGAGCTTTCCCTCCAGGTTGCCAATCCTCTCCGACATATCCCTCATCAACGCCACGAGGGTGTCAATGGAGTGGGCGGAATGCATGGGGGTCACCTCGGACACGACACTTGCGGCCGGAACTTCACCGCCTACGGCTCCTTGCAGGTCTAAAAGTGGTTGTGACGGTTCGGCTTCTGGAACTCCTTTCGCCACTGCTCCACGCGTCGGTAGGGGCGTTCCGATGGGGACGTCTAGGGCGGTCCGCTCGATGGGTCGCCGACATAATGGGCAACTCTCTGACGTGAGGAGGAGCTGTTGTACACAGGCACGATGGAATAGATGTCCACAATCCAATCGCACGCTGTGTACGCCCTCCACTACGTCTTCGAAGCAGATCCCGCAGTTAGCTGGTTGGACCGTTTTGGATCTGGTCCAACGCTTATCTGGGGTCCGCTTCGTTGCCATTTTTGTTTTGCTTCTGAAAGAGAGAGAGAAAAAATATATAACTAGACTTATTCCTATTATAACCCTAATATATAAATGGACAAAACTTACTACTAAATTAGTGGCCGATAGTGGCGAGCTATTGATAAGTGGGAAGAAAAAATTTATTTAAATTATACTTTCCTTTTCAGCAGTCGACTGCTTCAACGGGAAATGAGAGTGCGTGGTAATCTGCCGAAGAAAGGGTGCTTTTGGCCGATTTGCGAAATTTTCCCCATAACCCACATACATTACAAAACGTTTCTAATCTACGTTAGATGACTCGACGAGACAAGTGGTATAGCTACCGTAACAGCTTAGTACGCGGTCAAAACTCCCGACGCGTGGAAGCATTCCGGGCTTCGCAACTCCAGCGTACGCCACCGAACGTTGAACCGATACCACTCGTCTATCACGCATACGAAATAAGTAGAATCCTTCCGCGACATAAGGCAAGGTAGCCTTCTATTTTCTTGAGAGTCCATGCTGATAGGTAAACCCATCAGGCTGGCAGTTCCATCAAGAAAATAGAAGGTCCTTACAGGGGTTAACCTGGGACAACACATCGGAAGGATTCTGTCGCGAAAAAAAAAAATCAAACAAAGGAGAGCGGAAGCTACAACTCACGTGAAGCGACTTCTAGTGTGTATCACACAACTCCACTGCTCCTGATAGTGGGACTCGAGTACCAGAGTACCTTACATCCTCCGTAAAGGACCAACTCGTCAGAAGACGCGAATTTCTTTCCCCCTTAGGATGTTTTAGGCCCCACGTTGGGCGCCATTTGTAATGATTTTCTACCTTTCAAGTCCAACGCGGAACCGACCTCTCATCGGTTCTAGACGTTAAGTCTGAGTAGTGCCAACGGATGGTACCAACAGGTCAACCAATCCGTGCACCGTAACCCATTCACGCGGTGGCTGCTTGTCGGCCAGCTAGTTCGGAGAGGATTTCGGTCGCGGGTCTCCGAATGGGTTACGCTCAATTACAATATTTCCAGCCACCTGAACACGCCCGTTTTTAAACGCGTTACGAAGCAAACCATACGGAGAAGAAACCTACTTTACGTTACTCCGTATTTCGTCTTATAAACAGTCAAGCATTCAAAATCTAATTTTTATTTCGCGTTCCCGAAGTTTCGACGCGAGTGTTGCATACCTAACTTATTTAATTGCTCTTTCTTGCCTTTTAAGTAAATCTCAATTCATTGTCCCAAAGTATTCCTCATGTCTAATTGTTTTATAAGGATATGAAGAAAAAAAAAATGATCACAATTGTCTCTTTGCAAAATGTTTTGATTGGTGTTAAGTTATGTTAAGTTTGAACGATATTTATCGGTGAAAAACTTTATACTCTCGATAGGATGGTAGGATGCACAAATTTAGACGAGGACTTGCTTTCTCCGTGCGATCGGAAAGAATGGAAGGGAAATTAGCTCTCCTTGGATTCAACATATGGCTTGTCAATTGTCCTTTTACTTATTCTGAATGTTCTGAATGACTTGAATGTTTTATTTCGAGTTGGACACGCATTTCTATGAGTTGTGTTTTTTTTTTCTCTACTAGATATGTCACGACACGTTTTCCAACAGAACCATAAACTCCGACGTCTATCGCTACGTTTCGAATGACTAAAATAATTTTGAAAATCTCTGCGCGGACAGACTTGAAACGTTTGTACAAATCACCGAAGAAATGCTCTTATCATCAACGATACTGGCTCGCAATCTTTTAGTTGTTCTTCGAGTTTAAATTACCCGTTTCCCGTTCTCGAATTATAACCAAGTAAACCTTATTCTATTTTAATTCATTGTCACGAACAAAAACTACGTATTAATATTCACGGTTAATCTGTAGCTAAATGGTAAATCATTCATTGCCTATGATATTATTGAATTTTTTTTTTCTTACGCGGTACTATTTTGTGTGTTTGATTTGTTTTGTTTTTATTTGCCGCTGATTTTTATCGGTTGTTACTTTTATCTACCATGTATTCATAATGTTATGTATATACGACTCTAGTTTTATTAAGCGTTGTTGCACTGCCACACAAAAACGACGGCATGAACGTGCATGAGAATCACATTTCTCTCCTTAGGATACAATATAAAAGTCGCTATTAAAGTGTCGTGTTAACATATAGACAACAGCCTCGTATGTTGCCATCATGATAGCAGTGTTTGGTATTTGACGGACTAGTTGTGTTGCTAATCCCCTATAGATTCCAGCCTTGCCCTCTTCTTTCCATACTGTATATAACGTTTGCCAAAACGTTCGATATTTGCTTCCTTCTACACGCAATCGCGTTCGTGCAACTTCGTGCGGGTACGCAATACATGAAGCAACAGTCTTCGATATAGCGCCGGCCAGCATAAACTCAAGAAAATCTCTCGACGTCTTACCATCCAAAGGATGACTATGTCGTAGCTCGATAAGTTTCGCTTTAAGAGCTTCATAAATCACAAAATGTATAACAGTTTCGGATATATCAAAATAGCTGGCCGTTATTCCTTTATAAAAACCACGAAAGCCCGACGTTGCATAAATTCGTTTTATACATTCACGCACGGTCATTTGATTTTTTGATTTATAGTCCAATTGCAGGCGCGTTTTCACGAACCATATTGGATTTGTTGCTGTCGATGCTGCGAAACCGGCACATGTTGCACTTATTATATGAACAATTGGTGAGTCTGGTGGGAGATTACCTAGCTTATTTAATGTGGTCTTAGATTGTATGTAGGGGTTGCACAATATTCATAACCTCAAATGGAACGGACGACAAAGTTTCCCTATTGTGTGGAACTAAATTTTGTCTTAGGACTCAAACTAATACGGTAAAATGTAGTTACCGATAAAACGTTGAATAACTGCACCACTTGAAGAAAACCTGCACGCCAAACAACTGTTGCGTTTGCCCTTCCGACTGTGGGTAGGCACGATAGTGCTAGTAAGTGCTCTGTTGACTCTTCCGTCGAATTTCCAGCAGTGAGCGAATGACTCCAATAACAATTCCGTCGGCCCACGAAGGAAGGTCGCTCCCGCCCTTAAAGCAAAAAAATAATTAATT
Source organism: Odontomyia ornata (assembly GCA_963969285.1). Classification (NCBI taxonomy): domain Eukaryota; kingdom Metazoa; phylum Arthropoda; class Insecta; order Diptera; family Stratiomyidae; genus Odontomyia; species Odontomyia ornata. Next base: position 302,061,053 of record OZ017739.1, on the reverse strand, counting down.
CAGATTTCCACTGATTACAAAAATTTACCGGCTCCCGTCTCCGTGTTAGCCTGACACTCGTTGAAGGTTATGTGACGAATGACACTTCCACCCAGTTTCCACGTTTCTATCTATGCGATGTTTTGATGTGGGGGGCATTGCCAGATAGATATGCTTCGAAATGTATCGGATGGTTAATAAATATTATTTTTCAAATATTTATATCCACAGATATAAATATTTAAAAAAAAATATTTTCTGCGCAACGATATCCGCACGAAAGATGAAGTCTGCTTGCACTTCGAAGTCATACATATCTGGCCGGTTGCCAGGGTTCGGGATCGGAATCACTTCGATTCCCGGGCGTAGGCGTCACATTACATACTATTCTACAATTTTTTTCTTAAATAAACGTTCCAATTTTTGAAAAAACCGCACGAATTAACTTATAGACCCAATATATATATATATATATATATATATATATATAAATATATATATATATATATATATATATATATATATATATATATATATAAATATATATATATTATAAATATATATATATATTTATATATATATATATATATATATATATATATATATATTGTATATATATATATATATATATATATATATATATATATATATTGTATATATATATATATATATATATATATATATATATATTGTATATATATATATATATTGTATATATATATATATATATATATATATATATATATATATATATATATATATATATATATATATATATATATATATAAATATATATATATATATATAAATATATATATGTATATGTATATATATATATATATATATATATATATATATATATATATATATACTCGTATATATATATATATATATATATATATATATATATATATATATATATATATATATATATATATATATATATATATATATATATATATATATATTATACATAGGGTGATTCATAACAAGTGCGTTAACTCTTATTTATCACCAACTTCAGGTCCATATATTGATATATTGAGATTATGACAGTTTGGTCTTTTACAATTCTAACCATTGCGTCATACACATCAGCCGAACGTTTTATTATTGTTAACACTTTTTACAAAAATAATGAATCGCCAGTGCAAACATTTCGCGCTCTACGTGAAATCGATTAATTTCACGAAATATACCCATAAATTGGCCGGCGAGATCGTGTGATTTGACTCCTTGTGACTTCTTCCTTTGGGGATTTCTGAAGGATCGTATTTACGCTGATGCTTCCCAGACTACTGAAGCATCAAAAAACAATATTCAACATACGCCTAATAACGCCGGAAAAGTGCGAAAATGTCATCGAAAATTACAATCATCGTTTGATAGTCTGTAAAGCAGCACGAGGTGCACATATGCCCGAAGTAATGTTTCATATTTAATTGTAAGGGACCAAATTTTCATAATAAATAAACATTACAGCTCAATCTTCAAAAAAACTATGTTTTCTTTTCGACAAAAATGTGTACACTTGTTATGAATCACCCTATATATATACATATATATATATATATATATATATATATATATATATATATATATATATATATATATTGTTACATGTACAAATAATTCTGCGAGCTACTGTCGCAATTGTTTTCCCAACAATGAAGAACACGAATTCACTCGAAACCCACGAGAATCCAACAAGCATGATCAACATCTGCAAGTGACGTCACTCCATTCATGAACTAGCTCGAACCTACCAGGTACCTCTCGGTAGAACATTCGATAATGTGCGAGAAATGGGTGAATAGGTAGAGACCCTATATAAAGGCGAGCTGAATGAATGGGGGGAGATCATCATTCATTCGACCGCGATAAGAACTGCGAAAGTGTGTGGGAAGTGTGTTTCGTAATAGGGAAGTGATTTAGAAGACAATTGCGATAAGAAATTTATGGACAAGTGTTAGATTTTTTTCATAGTGAAAATTAAAATTAGTGAAAGTGTTAAATTGTTAAACTGATTATTGTGCATTTTCTGGAAATAAATAAACTCGTTTAACTTAAATTAAAAGACATTGCGTTTTCACTTTCCCGGAACATTAAAATTATTGGCCGCGAACCAATAACACACGACAGTGGTGTCAAGAAGTGCGAAAGAAAAATTTTGGAAGTGAAAACTTTTGAACATTTTTGTGCACAATAGTGAAAATTAACGTGGAAACTGGTAGAAAAACAGCCGAAATGCCAGGAAACTTACATCTAAAAATTGATCAATTGACCATATCGGAGCTCAAGGAGGAGTTGGAACAGCGGAACCTGGCCACACAAGGTACAAAAGCCATACTGATTGCACGCTTGCGTGATGCGATCGAGTCGGAAGGCGTGAATCTGGATGCGGGTGAGCCCTCAGATGCGGAACAAGGCGCAGAAGGTAGAGAAGAAGAAACACCCAAATCAAAGGAGCCAGAAAATGCGATATTGCAAATGTTAATGCTGATGCAGCAAGAGCAGCGACAACAGTCATCTAATTTAACTGTGAAGCTTAATGAACAATCAGTGAAGCTGGATCAACAAGCGATCGAAATCAAGGCAGATTTTAAAAAACAGTCCACCGAAATAAAAGCGGAGCTCAGTAGTCTTAACAAGCAAATTGAAGGCGTCGAGGAAAAGGTTGACCAGGTCGAAGAAAAGGTTTACCAGGTCGAGGAAAAGGTCAGCCAGGTCGAAGAAAGAATGAACCATGAGATGGAAAAAGTGAAAAAAGAATTGGAAGCTGCGAAGGCAGTAGCAACCACTTCACCAGCCCCGCTTATAACCGCAGCGCAAAGCACATCCAGAAACGTGCAAGCACCAATATTCGATGGGCAAACGGTCTGGAGTATTTACAAGACTCAGTTTGAAGCTGCCGCAAGGGCAAATCACTGGAATGAACAGGAACGAGCAACTGCGCTGATTCTTGCTCTAAGAGGACCAGCTGCCGAGCTGTTGCAGACGATCCCCGTTGAATTGCACTCAAACCCGAATGCTATAATGAATGCGCTCGACATGCGTTATGGAGACGATCATCTAAAGCAGATTTATCGGTCACAGCTAAGGCATCGGGTGCAGAAGTCTGGCGAAACCCTACAGCAGCTAGCCCAAGACATTGAGCGACTAGCACTTTTGGCTTACCCAGCCTACGACCCAGAACATCGAGATGATGCAGCGACAGAAGCATTCATCAGCGCACTAAAGGACCCGGAATTGCAACAAGCCGTGCGTTTAGCTCAAAAGCAAACGGTTAAGGACGCACTGGCCTATAGTCTGAACTTTGAGGCAGCGAAAAATGTGACTCGTACCACTGCCCGGGTTCGTGAGGTAGTAACAGACGAGTGCAGGTGTGAGCGCGTGGAAATTGAGCGAGATCCGCATGTAAATGGTGCGCCTAGATGCTGGAATTGCGGAGAGAAGGGGCACCTGCAAAGAGACTGCAAGAAGCGAAGAAAACCAAGCTATTGTCCAGGGTGTGCAGCTCGGAGGAGATCCAGACCGAGTCAGGAGCCCAGAATGGAAGCCCTTCAAACAGAGGGGTCGGGAAACATGTAAGAGCCAACTTCGTGGGGCAGAGGTTGGCTAGGAGGATCGACGTCCCCAGCACCACCATCACCGTGTCAAGACTACATCGTGGAGAAGCAGACTTATGCCTTCCGGGTCAAATTGACGGAGAACACTGCACCATAACAATCGACACTGGTGCAACCCGATCGATTATCCGACCAGACCTAGTTAGAAAGCAACAACTTCACAAGGGCAGAATTTCCTCACTACGGACAGCTACGGGAGAAACTGCACCTGTTCATGGAGAGGTCAACCTCCAGATACAGTTGGGAGACCTTGTGTTCCGACATAATTTTCTGGTCGCGAACATTATGGATGACTGCATTCTCGGAATGGATTTTCTGCGACCACATGGAATCACGTTGGACTTGGGAAAACGTGTCTTGAAATGGCAGAATGTCGAAGTACTGATGGAGGATCCCAGCGTCCAAATCCCCAAGATGAATGTAGTGGTATGTACTGACACTGATGTACCGAATTCTTCCGAAAGCATTGTATGGGCCAAGCTTGATGGTGATTCTGGAGACCACCGATCTTATCTGATAGAGCCAACGAAGACATCCGCATTGCGCAGTTTGATTGTAGGACGAAGCCTTGTAAGATCTTTAAGGAACGGATATGTGCCGGTTAGAGTCCTTAACACCGCAGACTCAACCACGAGCATCAAAGCGGGAGAAGTCATCGGCAGCTGCCAGCCTGTTTCCACCATCACCTCTTTGGAAGCTACTCACAACCATCATTGGAAAAGGAGGCAAGACACAGAAAAAGCCAGGGAATCCACGTCTGCAATATTGAAGCAAGTCAAATTGCCGGTGCAGCTATTCAAACGAGCCTCTGATCTGGTCACCAAGTACAGTGACATCTTCTCAACAAGCCCGGATGACCAAGGCCGAACGAGTTTGGTAACTCACGTCATAGACACACAGGGAGCCAAGCCGATTCGACAAGCACCAAGACGTCTCCCTATAGCCAAACAAGGAGAAGTGAGCGCGCTGATCTCGGACATGGAAAAACAAGGCATTATCGAACCTTCTGTAAGTCCATGGGCCGCGCCTGTAGTTCTAGTAAAGAAAAAGGATGGTAGCACTCGCTTTTGTGTCGACTATAGGCAGCTTAACGACGTCACTAAGAAAGATAGTTACCCGCTCCCACGCATCGATGACATCATGGACACTTTAGCCGACGCAAAATGGTTTTCTACACTCGATCTCAAGAGTGGCTACTGGCAGGTAGAAATTTACAAGAAGGACCGAGAGAAGACCGCATTTTCAGTTGGGACCGGATTGTGGCAATTTGTGGTGATGCCGTTTGGGCTTTGCAATGCTCCAGCCACTTTCGAACGCTTGATGGAGTACGTGCTACGTGGTCTAACCTGGAAAACCTGCTTGGTGTACCTCGATGACATCATCGTCATCGGGAGAACGTTCGAAGAGCATGTGCGGAACTTAGAAGAGGTTTTCTCCCGACTGCGACTGGCAAATTTGAAACTTAGTCCCGACAAGTGTACCCTTTTCGCAGCGGAAGTAAAATACCTGGGACATGTCGTATCAGCTGAAGGGGTCAAAACAGACCCTGAGAAAATCGAAGCCGTGAAAAGCTGGCCAACACCAAACAACAAGCGCCAACTACGAAGTTTTCTGGGCCTGGCAACCTACTATCGAAGATTCGTCAAAGACTTTGCCAAAATAGCTAAGTGTCTTCATCAGCTAACCGAGAAAAATCGTCCGTATGTCTGGAATGAACAATGCCAGACAGCCTTTGAGACCCTGAAGGAAAAGCTATGTGAATCACCCGTACTGGCGTATCCGAAACCCGGAAAAATGTTTGTGGTTGACACCGATGCAAGCAACGGCGGTATTGGAGCTGTACTCTCCCAGCAGATCAATGGCGAAGAAAGAGTCCTCTCGTATTACAGTCGAGTTCTTTCAAAAAGTGAGAGGAACTACTGTGTGACCAGGAAGGAGCTATTGGCTATAATAGAGGCCACCAAGCAGTTCCACAAGTACCTATATGGCCAGAAATTTGTTCTTCGAACGGACCATGCATCATTGAGATGGCTACTTAACTTCAAAAACCCCGAGGGACAAGTTGCGAGATGGATCGAAAGATTGCAGTCATACGACTACGAAATTGTTCATCGAAAGGGCGGAGTTCATGGAAATGCTGACGCCCTATCTCGTCGCCCATGTCCAGCTAACTGCAAGCATTGCCGACGGATTGAGGAAAAGGAACCGCCCGTTGATCTGCGACTGATAACGGCCGAATTTGATGAAGGTTGGTCATCGGAGGAGATTCGAAATGCCCAGCTAGCCGATGAAGACATCGGACCATTGCTCGTATGGAAGGAGACGACTGGGCGACCTGAGTGGAAGGACGTTTCAACGCATGGCGCAACCCTGAAAAGCTATTGGGCACAATGGAACTCCCTTCAGGTGGAGGGTGGTGTACTCAAGCGGAAATGGGAAACGGCGGATGGCAGCTCCTACAGGATGCAAATTATACTACCCAAAAGCCGAATCCACGATGTGGTTAAGGAAATGCATGAAGGATCCTCGGGAGGCCACCTGGGTGTTAACAAGACCTTAGCGAAATTGCGGAAAAGGTTCTACTGGCTCCACGCTCGAGAAGACGTAGAGGACTGGTGCCGCAGATGCACAATTTGCGCTTCCGTCAAAGGCCCAAAGCGACGACTGAGAGGACAAATGCAAACCTACAACGTGGGAGTACCGTTTG